>CAFUXE010000172.1:927719-954761 GCA_903364295.1 Serranus cabrilla | reverse complement strand
GGAACAAAAGTTGTCTGATGTGCTGTATTTATTTTATTTTTTAATTTTTAGACCTGACTCGACTATTTCATGCTTTTGAATCTATTCACTGAAACGAACTGATACAATTTATTCAAATACATTCCAATAAAATATATGAGAAAGCAGTGGAGCATGGAAATGTCAAGTCGAATATGCTCCTACAATTCTGGAATAATTACATGTCTTGTACCACTGAAACACTGACATCCTGCTCTTGGCAATATCTTTGGGTGTGTGTACTCGGTCTGTACGCGTTACATTACGTTCACAGAAAATTATCATTAGGTCGAGTGTCTATGTGTCACAATGTCCATCAACTGTGTGTGTGTGTGTGTGTGTGTTTGATTGTGAAAATATATATGCATTAAGCTCAGTATGTGTTTGCTTGGAAGTACAGGGAGCCCTATTAAGTATTTGGACAGTAACAATGTGTTTTGATGTTTCGGCTCCATGAATTCTCATTACTATGGCTGTAAAATGACCTCACACCTGCCCACACATTTTTCTATTCAAGTTTGCAAAGAAATGCAACACAGAAAAGTCTGTGGTTTTACTCCCTCCTAACATTCATAAGGTTGGGTGGGTGGGGGAGAAGAACACACGCTCTGAGCGCACAGATGTTCCTGGCACGAACAGATATTTACGAGCCAGCTTGGAGAGTTTCAGGTACCTGCTGCACCCTTTGTCTCTCCACCAAAGCAGGGGGTTGCTGAGAGGCTGCAGGTCAAGAGGGCCCCTGTGATCGGTCAATATGATAGTAGCGCCCTCTAACAGAATACAATGCAAACTATTTAAAATGGTCTGATGCGTTTAAGGAGATTAAAGCCTACATTTCGAATGGGTAATTACAATTTGAATACGATCTTTTCACCCCTCATTCAAACCCATGTTCCAATATCAAATAAAAACTGACTGCCATAGGTCATAGGATATGGTGCTATATGTCTGCATAGATACCTCTAACAGAGATTCTTCCAACAGAGCCAGCTGTATCTTCTTGTCTTCCTCTTGTTGTAGCAGTCTCGTTTTTTCAGTCTCTAACTCTGGCTTCTCCTGCTGGATGGTCAAGGCTAGCAGCTAATACAAAAACATGAAAGGACAATAGGACATACAGTATCACTGCAAAACCATGCAGAGTGGGACTAATAAATTAGGTACATGCTCTGTATATACCATAGAACTATAATTATTATTATTATAAGTCTGTTGTATATACAGTGTATTATTACACTATAAATCAGTCTTGTTCCACAGAGATTTTGCTTGAGAAGAGATACATTTATTTAAACTGGTGAAACAGCAGCATATTTTAAGCTATGGTCACATTGGGAATAACACAAACCTTTTATTCCTTTGTACTGGTATATTTTATAAAACACCACACATGCCATCAAGTTTTATCAACGCCGCTCCAACAAAGAGTCAACAAAAATAAACAGATTAAAAAAAGTGCAATTTACTGCCACTGCCAAGCTATTATAGTATATTGTGCATGTATTTGTTTGTGAGTGTGGGCTACGTGGGTTACCTGTCCTCGCAAGCCTGCCCTGGTGGTAGTGAAGTTGACCTCTGTAACCACGGAAACAGCATCAGGGGGGATGAAGGGGGTGGGATTGCGTGTTGCCAGGAAGAGACGGAACTCCTCATTGTAATCAATGACCTTGTCTCCTATCTGGACAACATATCTTGGACCTGTGTGTGTGTGTGTGTGTTGAAGTAAGACAGAAAGAAAAGACTGTTAATAACATACTGTACCATACAAGCTCACCTGTTCCTTTATACTTTCTCCTCCACTCTCTGTATTCTAGATGTCTGCAATGCAGTACTGCCATGCCTTCGTCTTGCCTTTTTTCCACATCGTGTTCAACACTACTTTTAAGTGGATAACTTGCCCTTTGTTACACTTTATCTGCCCCCACTCTTTCCAATTCAGCTTCAAATAGACAACCGCCTCTCCCTGGATGATTCAGAGCCTTATGAATCACCCTCATCTTCACAGGTATGTTTAGATGTACCTGCAGTTGTGATTGGTATGCAACTATCTGAGCCAAGGAACTAAAATATCACAAGTAAACCAGTAGAGCTGATTAAAAAACAACCATGGGTGAACTTTAGATGTATTTTCATGTCTCTTTTTATAATAAAAAAGGTGCACATTAGCATATGTCCATCAAACAGAAATAAGTATTTTATATAATAGATATTCATTTACAATAACTGCAGAGTAATTCAGATGTATGAATTCAAAACTCAAACAACCACTCTTTCTGTGTACCTTACAAGGTTATACTTCATGTATGTTAGAAAGACTTCTTAAAATCACCACAGTAGGAATATTTCACAATGTGTTTGCCTTTCAGCTTTATGCAGCACTTTGATAACAAAGACATCTATGAATAATAAATGTGTGACCAGTTTAAAACAATGGGATTAGTTATTCCTGTGTACAGAGGAATTACCTCCTTTAACTTTGACACCCAGGACATGTTTGTTTTGTATATGTACTGAACACACAGTATGATGATTACATCAACTTCATAGGTAACTTGCCTTTCAGTTTATGAAGCCCCAGTGACATCAGCCTTTTAACTCTTCAAGTTAAAAGATCATAATTGGCTGTTTTTATCATAAGCTTTCCAAACTTCTTCACATGCTGCCAATACGAGATCTCTATATTTTAACATCAAACTAGCTGACTGAAAAACCTGATATAATAGCCTCCTGAAAACTGACATTATGGCACAGTAAAATTGATTTATACAGCAGTAATACTACACACACAGACTAACACACACACACACACACACAAAAGGTAGGAGTAGAGAAATTATTGTGTGATGATGTCATTCGATTCCACAGACTTTAACTCATGGCTGCCTTTTGTCAGACAGTAAAAGTAACATTGATTAAGAATGAATTATGATGTTTAAATATCATAACCACAATTAAAGCATATCCATAACCTTCAGTTACCATAGCTTCTTCTTGGTGCGCAATGCTCACATTAGAATTGTTCAATTAAACTTGAGTAAATAATAATAAGGTTTCCACTCATGAACAACATTCACATTCAGGCAACATCCCTCAAAATGGGATTTCCCTACAGTGTAGAAAGGTGGTCGTTTAATCGAGATGAGTGGTCGGCTTTTTAGTTAGCAACCAGTGCTTGGTAATGAAGAATAAAATATTTTTCCCACACCCACTTTGCATGAAAAGGTGTTTGTGAATCTGTGCTTACCCTGTGCGATGAGATCCCTCCTCAGCAGTGGGTAGAGCACAGGTTCAACTCCATCCATCTCTTGGATGATAAGGGTTTTCCCAAACCTGACAGCCAGCTCCAGGGACGTCATGAAATTATTATCCTATAGAGATCAAGCACTCAATTGTTACAATACCTGTGAGTCCTCAATCTATTGATGACACAGTATTAGGGCAACATACTTACAATCCCCAGTAACAATAAGAAAAGCTTTTACAGTTTAAATCATAGACTGTAGAGCAAAAAGGATGACATGGCTCCATTTCCTCCCGATTTACAAAAGTGAAGCCAAAAAATCCTAAATACAGGAGATGCCATCTTGAGCATTTGGTGACACAAGGTCCCAATTGCAAGTCAATCACAGCTGTCAAACATGACATTACTCTTGATAAGAACTACCTAAAGGTGACAGAATCCATCATCTTTATTTTATCTTTAGTTTGGCCATTGTCCCATGTATATGCATGTATACATACTTATATATTTAAGTTATACACGTGGATGGATTCACATACTGCAGCTGCCTAATCATCAGAGCAAAAATGACAAGCTGTTGAAAACTATGCTGCGCCTGATGGGCAGAGCAGTGATGACAGTGGCCTTAAACCTTCGGAGCGAACAGTAGACAAAGGAGATATTCAATCTTCTTAAGAGCACCATGCCACAGAATCTAAATCACTGCTTTAGGGGTGTAATAAATAATGACACTGATTTTGTAATTGCTAAATAGCGATTAGCACGTAATGAGTAATACAGTCCAGCATTGATTAATGTAATCATATCATTTGTTAAAATCAAGGACTGGACACATGGAGGAGTAAGGTAAAGGCGGCTTAATTATACGCTCTGTCAAACAGTGGTGGCAACTAAATGATAAGGATATACTAATGGACTTAAAATAGACTTGGATTCATCAGACAAGAAGGACGAAGATCAATCAAAGGACATCTAATGAAAAACTTCAAATAAGTGTTTGACAGGGACTGTTTTACAGGCTCCTGGAGACATAAAAGTTAGTGTGTGTCTTTACCTGCTGGTTGATAACCTCTAGTCTGTGCTCTTGGAGATGTGTGCGTAGCCACTCTGTAGCTCGTGACGATGGGTCGATCAGGAATGGACAGGCAACGCTCTGAGTGTATAACAACAAAAAAGAACTCTGTTGCAGCTTAAGTTGTTTTGGGATGGTTTTACTTAGAAAGAGGCTCGGTTACTGAGAAAAGGGAGGTTGGTGTGTGTGTTCATGTAGCTCAGTCCTGTCTCGCTGCTGTCATGCTTATCGACCAGCGTCACTCCTATGCCAGGCCAAGGAATGAAGTCCAGCACCCTCTTTTTATCCTGTGCTCTTCCATTTCACGGTCTCTTGCGTTGTCTGTTTATTCCCCCCAGCCTTATCTTACTCTGCGTATTGATAGAAGTAGCCCCTGTCCGGTTTCTTTCATGTGTGTGTGCCATCGACATCTCCGCATATGTATCCTATCTATCTCTTCCTCAGTAACTAACTAAGTATACACATTTATTACTATTACTGAAGTTATTTCTTTAATTCTCTACGGAGATCTGTACACAAGAGTAGGTGCTGGTTTTTAGATAACCAACATGAATGCAAATGATTTTTGGGCATTTTAATGTGTATTGCATGTGTAGGGGAGTGTAAGGGGGGAGACGCACACACACGCACACACGCGCACACACACGCACGCACAGATTGAAAGAAACAGAGATGCTAGACTAGACTAATTATTGGCTATAAGGACAAATGATGGAACAACTTCTTACCCGTAACTTGAGTGCATTGATCTGAAGGCAGCAATGGTAAAAATAAAAAACACAATGCAGACAAATGGAAGACAGATGAATGGCAACAAGGGCAGATTTCTTGATATGACTATTAATATAGAGACTGGTTGTTACAGGGTAAATGCTGGTTATATTGTACTTTGATGTCTTTGCAGTAACGTCAACGACACAAAAAGGAACAGAAGTGGCTAGAGAGAGACGTAGAAATCTGTGATTAAATTGCTTTAATAACACACAGTAGATGCTTCTGTGGAAGAATTGTAATCAAGGAAAAGAAAGAAAAACAAAAGGAAAGGTAGATCAAGAAGATTTGACCAACAGGCAAATGGAAAACTGACCTGTAGAATGACAAGTGCATTCTCCATGGAGAGGTCATCCGATGGCAGCCCTTGACTCTTCCATATCAACTGCTCGCTCTCCGAGCACAGGAATGAGCGCAAGTCAAACTCTGATACAAACACACAACATAAACGTACATGCTTATTTGTGCTTTCATATTTGCTCACTGAAAAAAAAGTGTGGTGATTTTACCTTAAATATTGTAGTAACTGGTGTCAAGTCCCATAATGTGACTGTAGTGACATTATAATACACTTTAAGTGGGGTCACTAAGTCTTGACAACAAATTTATGGAGAAGCCATTCGATGGACATTAGGATTTAGAAACCATATTGGGTCAACAGGATGACTCAGCTGTTTGAGATTTACATGCTGAAGCCATCTGGGAAAGAGGTTGCCAAGAAGAATTATATGGTCGGAGCTATTAATAAGACAACAATAAGCGCTGGAAGGGACTTTGCACACATTTTACAGGTTAATTTGTGTGGATGGAATATTAATATTTGAATAGAAGAGCTGACAAATTAAGGTGATTATACTTGGCAGATGAGGAGTAAAACCCAGTGCTGAAAAACAGGATTATTAAGTCCTGTAATCCTTAATGAGTGAGTGTGTGAGTTTTTGTGCTTGTAGGGGTTTACTTATACGATATAAAATAAAGATTTTAAGAGAAAACATAAACATGATTTGAAAGATAGGTCATTACTTTAGCGAAAGCAACTTTAAGTTATTTTATCAGCACTGATAATAAATAGACTAAGGAGCCTGTAACTGTTGTATATATACCATATGTATTAACACACTGCATTGTGCCATTTGTGTGGGAGCAGTGTGTTTGTGTAGGCTGATTAGCACATGCTGGTGCTAATGTGTTGGCCTTAAGTATTAGTAGTGTAGTATATTTACTCTGTAGTCCAGATTGAGCCATCCATGCCTCTAGAGAGTTTCTTCTCCGGTCTTCAGGAGCTGCAGAAAGATAGGTGATGAAGGCTGCAGCGAGCATGGCCCTCATGGGGAGCGTATCCAACTCATTCTTTATCTCAGACATCTGATAGAAAGACAGACAGACAGACAGACAGACAGGTAGGTGATTAGGGTGAAATACATATGAAAAGAAAATGAGAAGAGAGGGAAGGGCATCACAAGGATTGGGAAGAATAATCATAATGCAAATATGTCCACTGTTATTAAAGTCATTTCAAAATGCAGGAACACAGTCTGGTAGCCAAGGGATCACAAATGCACATGGTTGGCGAATAATTATGTATATGTTTTCCACAACAATCTAATCCCCCGTCTACGGTTTAAATGCTCACTGTCAAACATCCTGCCACATTCTTAGTGGTGGAATGTAACTAATTACATTACTCAAGTATTGTACTTAAGTCCAATATCGATATACTTGTACTTTAGATGAGTATTTACTTCACTAGTGATATACTATAATCTTTTATACTCTACATATAAAAACATACGTTATGCTTATATTATATGATGCAGTTCTATACTACTAAACTCCACTTTGAGAGACTGAGCCATATGAAAATGCTCTTACATGTATATTTTAAGAAAGAAAAAGAGAATAATATAATATTCTATAATAATTAAGACCTTGAAAGGAGCCATTTTGCATTAGAATCCTTTTATCTCTAAGTACATTTTGCTGACATACTTTTACTTTAGTATCAACTTTAAAAGGGCTGAACCATTTGGAAAAAATATGTAACTGTGCTTATTTGACTGATATTGCAGTTACAATGTGATTCACAGTATTGGAGGGAATGGTAATTTCTGCATCCATCACTGCAGCACCACAGTGCTTGATGCAGAACGGTATTTTCACACCATCCCACCATTAAACAAACATAGTGCCTACTTTGGTTTGGATATTGCTCTAGTCCATAATGTGATTACTATTAAAATCTGATCAATTGTTCGGCTCTAATTCTGAATTCATAACTCTTACTGTAATTGAGTATTTATGAACCATATTTTTTTTACTTTTACTTTAGTGAAGGATTTGTGTACTTCTTACACCTCTGCACATTATATACTTCAACTCAAAACATGCATCTTTTTCTGCACCCCTCTCTCTATGTGGCTCTCTCTTCCCTTGAAACACAACCCAGGTGCATTAACATATAGCCAACCACAGCTACTGCATAGTGTGCAAGAGTTAGTGATGAAATGTGTATGTGTGAGTATATGGAAATACGTGAGTAGAGAGTAAACTGGCTCTTTGGTGCGGGCCTTGAGGGAGGCAGTGAGTGTGAGGGTGTGTGTGAGTGTGTGTGTGTCAGGAAGAGATTGAGTGTTTTAATTAAGGTGCAGACAGATGCTGCAGAGAGGAGTAAAAACAGCCAGAAGGGACCCAAGACAGCAGGATACATCCCCCTGTCACAGACACACACACACACACACACACACACAGGCACACACACTTCCTATTGCTCTTACATGGTAAATGAGCCCCTTTCTTAGTAAATGTGTATAACCTCCCAAACCAATACACACATCAACACACTCATACATCAAACTACCTGTTCATTCCACCGTGTGTGTTCTCCGTCCAGTTGTGATATGAGCTGCTGGGCGGCAGTGATTGTGTCCTGAGCTTTTGTCACCTCAGCCTCCAACTTAGCTGCCTCTGTAGTATGACACTGAAACCTGAGGAAAAGAGAAAGGAGGAGGAAAAGACATCAGTAATTAGGTAAATGTGTTTGATGTGGGGTCATTGGAGATTTGTCAGACTGAAATTCTGATATTTGTTTAGCTCCTTTCATGCAGTTCTTAGTAGAATACAAATCTGTACATTTGTTATGGAATTTGACAGACAATGAGGTGAGGTGAGGTGAGGTGAGGTGAGGTGAGGTGAGGTGAGGTGACAAGAGACTACCAAAGGACAAGGGAGGATATGAGGGGAGGGCAAGTCTGGCTCACACACACTTAAGAAATGATTGTATGATGATTAAGAAGATCAACAGCAGGAAAGAAAATAGAAAAAAAAAAAGGTTGAGGATGTTGGAGGAAGGAGCAACAGAGAGAGCAAAGGGCTCTGTCACATTTGCAGTGCCAAGTTCGCCTTTCTTTAACTATGATAAGTAGTGAGACTGACCAGCCAAAATACAAAATTAGATTGTGAAAGAACACAGGCAGCAGAAACAATGCCTGTCTCTACAGGAGGGTTCTGGCTAGTAATAAGGGAATGATGGAAGCATTTGAATTATGATTCATTACAAAAACATTACAAGGGTAATTTATGACGAGGTTACAACGATTAATTTTTTCCCCCCAGTGAAATATAATAAAAACAGAATGATCAAAGGCTGGAAGAATAGATGTTAGCTGGAAGGAGGCATACTTCTCTTTCAACTCATTGACTTTGGCTCCAACAGAGTTGAGCTGGTCCTCTAGCTTATTCTTCCGACTCTCGGTTTTCCTCAGGTTTCTGGACACACAAAAACACAGTGTCAACAGTGTATCATTAAGCTTGAGTATACTTTATGTGCCTAAGACAAAGAACCACTGACAAGCCTGCAATCTTTATGAAATCAGCAAAGGCAGATTAAAACAGCTTAAGATCAGGTGTGTGGTTGTGTTGTGTTTGCATATGTGTGTTCCTACTCCATTAGTCCGGCCTGCTCTCTCTCCAGTGGCTCTATCCTCTCCAGGACATGGGAGTACTGGACGTTGGCTTTGACCCAGGCAGCCAGGGGGGCAGCTGCTGTACTTGCACGCTTTGCATTCTGACCATAACAACAATAGCATCACAAGTCAGAAACAACAATCTCAGCTACAGTCCAAAAAAAGTATATATATGTATATCAACAAGGGCTTAATAACATCCACCAACCATACATGTAACTACTATTCTCCTATCGTGGCTAACTGACCTTGGGATCAAAGGAGGCTTTGTTCCTGTTGAGCAGCTCTTCCACACTCTGGCGAATCTCAGGGGTGATGTTCCTCGCCTCAAATGTAGCTATGTCCTCCCTAACACCACGCTTAGCAAGAAAGCTGCATTAAAAAGGGGAAAAGAAAAACATTAAAGGAAGAGACAAAGGATTGGACATGAGCAGCTGACAAATAACGCAAATAAATGTTGTGTCTGAGAGTTTGATGTTACATGCCATGGCAATACAGCACAGTAGTGATAGGGAGACAAATTAGGGAGAGGGAGAGAGAATAAAGTGAATTTTTATCCAGAAAAAGAGGAAGTTAATGTTAATCCAAGCCTAAAATTATGCATCTTAAAGTTTTTTCATCTCTAATTAAGCGCAAACAGTTGCAATTTATTCTCTTTGTTCCTCATGACGAGTCCCACACACACATACACGCAGACGCACTCACTCACTCTCTTTGTTACTTTCAGTGCTCAGAGTCTGCTCACCCAATTAACACGAGTCATTAGCAGTGCAGAATGATTTTTGTCTGTCTGATCCCCTCTAAACTTGCCTGGGGTCAGATGAGTGGCTTTTACCAAAAGCTAAATTTAAATCGACATTGACACACAAAGGAATTGCATAGACACAGCCATGCAGCATGAACATGAGATACACATACAATTACATATTTTGGAGTGTTTATTATTCAAAACACTGTATGTTAAATTTTACTTTGACACATGGTTTATTTTATTTTCAGCCACATGAATAAGTGGTGGGAAAATATTAATGTTTGAATGAATCCTGAAAACAGCAAAAAAAAATCTAAAGTTATCACATTTTCATATTAACTGCCTGCTCTCCATCATTTCCTTGCTGTGGAAAATCTTTCATCCTCTTCTTTCTCTGTCCCTGTCCATCCCATAACACCCCATCATCTCCTCACACCTCTTTTTGGTAACCCATAAGGTGTTGATGATCCTCATCAGATTAATTGCTCCCAACGGCGCAACGTTCTATTCGTCCATCTATCCATCCTTATTTTCTTACCCTTTTCCTGTCTATCCTGTTACACATTCTTGTCATCTCTTCCCCCTCTCACCTCTTCATGCTGACCCAGGAGGTGTCGAAGATGCCCATCAGTCTCAGTACCCCCTCCAGGATGTCTCTGATGACATCAGGGGGCATGCGGAGGGAGCGGATCTCAGACAGAGCTTCAGGCTTGATGTTTCCAACTGCACGCTTTGCTTCATCTACCAAAGGCTAGAGGGGAGCAATGCAAGAATAGGAAGGCATACCGAGGTAAAGAAGGGATTAATACAGCTGAGATGACAAGTATGAAGAATGTAGAGGGCTGTTGTATGTATCTGTATTTCGAGTAACTGACAGCATGTCATAGTGACAGCACACGTTAAACTTACCTGAACTTCCTTTAGCTCGTGATCTATTTTGGCCTTTCTCTCTTCAATCTTAGACACTTCATGAGCCATCTTCCCTTTTATCTTTTCCATTTCCGTCTTCTGGTCACTGGCATTCTGGATAGTCAAAAAGATAATATGACGTTTATTGCGTTGGAGCAAAATTACAGCTTTCAAATGTTTAACATTCTGAAATGCAGGCACATTTTCCCTTTTTTTTGGTACCACCTCAGATGAGGTTCAAAGTGGGAAGAGCCGGAACCAGTGGAGTTAAAACACTGCAGACCACTGACTGGTCAAAGAAAATCCTCATTACTGTGACACAGGACATCCTGCATAAACCCACACCAAACGCAGTAGCGCAATAGCCACCAGACTTTTTTCCGCCACTAGCCCCAGATGTTAAAAAATTCAGCCAAAACTACAGAGTACACTATGTTGTATAACTGATGAAGTACAGACAGATGATGTCACAGGAGTTTCATGTGGCAGTGCTATAGCGATCGGCTGAGAATCCCGCCTACACTGTCTGGGTGCTATCCACAGTTGACAATGAAATAGAGAAAAGAACCTGTTACCAAAGTGAGTTGAATCAAGCGGAGCTGTGCCATGCAGTGCAAACAGGGCTAATAGAGACTACTCTTCAACTTGCTACTCAACAAGAACACTTAACCCCTGACCTAGAGATTTTACAACTTGAAGCTTTCTAAACAACCTTTTAAATGTAAATGAGTCTCTTTTTCAGTAGTTCAGTTCTGAGATGTGTCAGACTTACAGCCCCACTCCGCCTCTGAGTAAAGATCAAAGATTTGGTTTAGGAACAGTCGGAATAAGACACATCATCGAGGATAAAAAGAGATGAATGTTTGGCAGCATAGTTTTCCTCTCTCACCTCTATATCCCTGGAATCTATTCATCTTATCACATCTCACCCTCATCCAAAACTAATCCCTTCATGACCGTCTTCCCATTTCTCCAATTCTCCCTCTGTCAAGCCTTGACCCCTTCCTAGATACCACTTATTTCCCCTATTCCCTCTCCAAATCTCATTTTCCTTCCCCTTCCACCGCTTCCCGCTCTGGCTGTTTCCATCTGCTCACAGCCTCTATCACTCTTCCAAATAGTTTGTTTTCATTCTTCATCCATGAGTCCCAGTCTTCCTCCTTTTTTTTTGCGCTCCCCGCTGTCTCCATCTCTACAGGAGACAGAGCTGCTACAGCCCAAAGGGACGAGCTGAGTCGTTAATTATCACTCTGCTGACAGTTTTTCCTTCTTTTGTTACTTGTTTCTTCTCTCTCCCTCCTTCACTACATCAAACTCAAAAAAACAATTCCCCACAGAGAGGAAGATAGAAGGATATCATAACTAATGAACAGGCTTTCCTTTTCCTCCATACATCTAGCCATACATCCATCCACCCATCCTTCAGATGGAGCCAGCAGAAAGAAATGGAAAGCTGGATATCAGGAGATCATAGAAAACAGTGGATGAGAAGTCACAGAACAAACAAATGCGCAGAGGCAAACAAACTAAATAAATAGCATCTGCACAGCAGGGGAGACTCAGTCATGGGAAATCCACAAAAAGTTGCTTGTATAGTACAATGTAGAAGAGAGGAGAAGAGAAGAGAAGAGAAGAGAAGAGAAGAGAAGAGAAGAGAAGAGAAGAGAAGAGAAGAGAAGAGAAGAGAAGAGAGCAGGAGGGCTGCAGTGAGAGTTCAGTGGAGGACAGATATAACTTGGAGGAGACATGAAACCCTGCAGGACCTCTGTCCTGCCTGCCACTGAGTGTCAAAGTTACACACACCGACATACACACAGTCGCATGCATACACTCCATACAAGCACACACACCTGCATGGAAGTGGTAATTTCCTGCAGGGCAGAATCTGCCTCCTGTTGTTTGGTCTTCAGCAGTGCACTTTGCTCTGCAGCCCGCCTCTTCAGCTCATCCACCAATGCTTTAGCTTCATTCAACTTAGACACGCCTGCCTGCGGACACAAGTCAAACATGAGATGTGAGAGACATGAAATATGAGTGCAATATAGGAGAAAAAATTCAATATTGCTTAATTCTAAGGGAAAGTGTCCACTTACAGACACTGCATTTCCAATTAAGATAATATGATGCCTTTGAAGTCTGTTTTACGTAGAAATTAGAGTTATCAAGTTATGCTCACAGGACACGACTGTTTACTATTATTTATTTGATGCATATAATATGTATATATTAAGTTATTCTTAACTGGGAGGACTTACCACATACTTTTACTTTTATATTTTGAGGTACACAAAAAAATCTTTTTTTGTCTTTCTCCTTGTGGAAAACAAACACTTGTGCATATGGACCTTGTGCTACAGCTGATATTGTACCTGCAGATGCTGTTGTCTCGTTGTGAGCTGGCTCTGCTTCCGGCTAAATATTGCAGTGTAAACATGCAGAAAGGCCATGTACTGGCTGGGTGTTGCACCATGTTCTCTGCATGACTCATGGACCATCAGGAACAAACGACACAAGTCTCCCTGAGCAGATCCTGCTGGGAGCAGAGGATGAGAACGCTTGTGAGCACAAACTGTTTTAAATTAAGGGAGGTCACTTTCAGAACATAAAACAGAGCCAAATACAGCTAGAAATAATGTTAGAAAGCTTACATTTTTTGTGAATAAATAACTCAGTCAAACAATTCAAAATGGTATTTAGTCTATTTGGGTAATTTTCTAAATAATTATCGATTTTAATATGTGTACATATTCTCCTACCTGAGCTTTTCCCCTTTGTGCCCTTTTCCCTTTGATTGTCCTCCCCTCCTCCTTCAGTCTTTGCCAGCAGCAGCTCAGGAATCTGAAAAAAAGTATATGTTGAAACATCAGATGTGAAAGCACTGATGTAATATCTGATTTTGATTTGGTGACTATACTTTTCCTCTTCCTCCTCCACTGACCTTCTTCATGCTGCTCTCAGACCATCCCTCCATCCACTGGACAGAACACCGGCGATAGAAAGCTGGGTTGCTCTCACAGTTGATGGTGAAGTTCGAGTTGGAGCAGTCCATGATCAAAACAATGTGAAGGTTTTGCTGGATTCCTAAAAGGGAATGATACGCAAAGCAGCAATAGTTGGGGAATAAATACACTGGAGGAGTTAATCACAAAACGCTGCTTCAGACACAGCAAATGAGCAGGAAACAGTGACAGTAAGGAGCACTGTGACGGCAGACACTAGTTTTCATGTCACTGATATTGTCCCTTTTAGCTTGTACCTTGCTGACAGAGTTAGATAGTGAAGGTGAGCTGGGAGCTCTTGTGTGGGTTTACTTTGACAATAATGGAGCTACTGATTGTATTCTCTCGCAGCAACCTCAACCTCAGTGACACTGCAGCATTTCTACAGTAAACACACTAGTGCACAGCAGGGATGCAGAGGAATAGAGTCTCATATAATCACAAAAGATGAAAGTGAAAAGAACTGACAAATGTTGTCGACTTCTACATTCAGAAAAGGACCACAATACAAAATATACCACATAGTTGGGTACAGACTAAAAACATGACTAACAGACACACACACAGAGAGGCAGGGAGACTTGGTTGTTAATAAATATACACTACTAACTGTGAGAAAAGTAGTTGTAGAGAGGTCCAGTGAATCCATCCTGAGAAGCAGCATCTTTGAGGGAGGAGAGGAGAGGCTCCAGTTCTTCTGGGGAGTACAAACCTGGAACTTCACCTGAAACACGACCCAAACACACATACAAAAAAATGATGAGCCTGTCCTCCTTCACACAAACATCTCTCAGAAGAACCTAATACTCCATTCATGTGCTGTCGGTAAAGTATGTTGGCAACTCAAGTCAGAACAACAACTCTGAAAGTTGCAAGACACAGATACAGATACACGGATACACATATACTGAAAACAGCTATCAGTGTGTTGTTTAAATGCTCTGAGCACTAAAATACAACACATCTTTGTCGCATTTATGTTGTTTGTTTCCACATTATGGCCTAAAGCATGTGAACACACCACAGTCAGAAGAACAGCTCCCCAACTCGGGATATGGGACCATCAAAGGAGCAAGTGATTATTAAATTAAATACAAGACAGTAAGATCAGAATACCATAAAACTGCAGCCAGCATTAGTGTAGCAAAATTTTTGCCAAAATCACCAGTGCATGGATCATATTCAAATGCAGAACATGTATCCTACAAAACAAGGGCTGCAATTGGAATATGTCTGATACTTAAAATATTTAATGCACACACACGGTTTACAAACAAGAAAGAGGCAATAAGCGTATTGTCCCATTCCCTTTATTACGAACATTAACTTAATCCTAATCCAACCATAATTCTACGAGGAAGTTGTAAACCCTGTTCTCATAAATGTAGGAAACAAACACACAAACATAATACACACCTGATGACAGCAGGCTGTTGACCATCTCCAGAAAGGCTGGATGAACAAACTGATAGTCTTCCAACAGCAGAACCACCTGCTGGCCCTCCAGACCTGCCAACTGCATCACCTACACGCACAGGATGCATTGTATACACATACATTATACATCTGATATGCATATAAACATGACGCCCCAAAGGTATACTGACACCAAATTTCTTTTATTGAACTACTTCTATCTTTATAAACTACCTTTATTGCTATGTACAGGCGCCATTAAACACTATTTGGGAATTTAAATGTGAAAAAAACCTTCATGGGCTGTTGAGAGGAAGAATTAAAAGCATGCCAGTACGATCCAATTATCCCTAACTGCATTCTGCAAAAATTGGTTAGTTTGGCACAATGTGAAGTTGAACCAATAAAAAACACAATCAAGTCTTACCGATTTGAGATCATTGCTGAAATGCTTCAGGTTATAACCACGGGAGATTTTGGGCGTGAACAACGTATAACCATGCATGTGTGACACAAGGCACGTGGCTGTGTGCCGACCCACTCCACTGCGGCCCGCCAGAAGCAGAGAGCCACTGGGTCGGCTCAGGACGCGCTCCACCCTGGACACAAAGTCACACACTTCCCAGAACAGGAGAAGATCCAACTCCCTGTTATCACGGCTGTACAGCACTACTCCCTTGAGGAAGCAAAGGGAGGAACACACACAGGTGAGGAGCTCCACCACAAACAGTCCACCAAATACAATGAAATGAAAGTAACAAAGAGAAAGAAACACAACCACATGAATGAGGCACAAAGATAAAAGCAGTGGTGGATAAAAGAAATATTCAGAAACTTAAATTATTAAGCTACAAATGCAATGCCCCAATGTAAAAATATTTCATTACAAATGAAAGCAAAATTCTCATTATGCATTAAAGCACATTTCACAGTGATATTACTGTTGTATCCCATCAAAGAGAGAGTTCAGATTTTTTTAAGTGGGGTTGTATGAGGTACTTATTCATTGTCAGTGTATTCACTACAACAGATAATATCCCTCCGTTTGGAAGAGAAGGCAGATGGTACCTTGCATAAAACGTAAATAAAAACAGAATGTATCAAATTCATAATTCAGAGTTTATATTAACTAAACTAAAGTTTATCAGTTTAAACATTTACCTCTTAAAACCTGCCTGTCCACGTAGGTTTAAAGGTTAGGATAAGACCAGAAATGCATTCAGATGGACCATTTTTAGATGGCTAAAATATGTGTATTGCCAAAGTATGTTACTAGTATGCAAAGTACATATTACTGCCTGCTTCTCCAGACTGGGGGGATGTCAATCGCAATGACTGTAGGTAATACAATGACTGGATAGGTACCTCAAACAACAAAACATCAAACAATCTAAACTATCCTTTCATGATGCAGAAATATTTCAATATTGTAAACAAGCAGCAAAAATAAAGTTGCACTTGAGTATTACTTGGATAAATTAAGTGAATGGTCTACTGCATGTGAGCACATGTATATGTGCATACTTAATCCAACGGGCCTAATTACAGAATCAGACAACTGTGTACCTTGTGTATAACTTGTTTCAGGTCGGCAGAATCCAGACGTCCCAGTTGTTTACCATGAGGAGGTAGAGACTGTCCTGGAGCCATCACAGCGCCTTCAGAGGCTCCCCATGAAACATAGAAACCATCTGCACACAGGGGAAATATTACAGACTGTCAGTAATAACCCTGTGTGTGTGCACATCAAATGACACACAGTAGAGGCTGTCTACAGAGGTGAAACTAAATTGACAAAAATGAGGAAGTACCGTCACAAAAATGATCTAATACCAGTAAAATGTGTGTCTGAATGTTCAACCTGTGGAATAGATATTTGAATATGTTTTAAAATCCAACAGCTAACATACCAGATGTTGTAGACAGACAGGCAGGTGTTTTCTTTGCAGGTGGACTGCACTTTTGGCCATAATTTGGAGAGGGAATTTATCACACAGGTTACAAAGTACCAGCCTTTGGCTGATGCTCTCTCACAGGTTAGATGGAAATGCAGACTGCATATGTTTATATTCAGCAGTCTAGGCAATGCCTTGGAGGGTGAGCAGATGACAGGGATGGTGAGGAAGAAAGCTTTTGCGCTTTCAAGGTAGTGTTCTGTTTTTGCAATCATTGCCAGGTGCCACATTCTTGTGGTATTGCAGTTTCATGTCTCTTATTCACTGAACACTGATGTTGTAAGTATGCTCCCCCCGTGATGTTAAGTTTAAACTTCTGGTGAGTTTGGAATGGCACTGTAGCTGGAAGCTTGCTTTGGATGTGTTGATGTGATGAAAAGGATTTATCCCTCAGGCTCTCTGATGTCTTTAGTCTAACTGCCAGCACTGTAAGCCTCGGCTTTGCAGTTTCAAAGGCCTTGGTTTTAGATAAGCCATTGTATTTATGTGGCAGCCAGGACCTGTTCTTGGTCAATACACCTGTCCAAGTTGAGCAAACTTTCTTTGCAAGTTTGTTTAATACTGGCTTCCAAAATTATTTTCATGAAGAAAACTTGTTATTGTTAACTCTTTCCAGTATTCTTTAAGCATTTTAGTGATGCTGTGTAGACCTTGACCAAGCATCGTATATATTAGTATAACTGCACATATTTATATGTAAGGAGGGGTGGTCTGCATTTATCTCTTAATCACATTCCTCTTTGGGTCCTGAGAGGGCTCTTGATTCTTGTATGACTTTGTTCTTAATTATGTCACACTAGGAGTTGGCAGGCAAGTGTAGTATTGGAGTCTTGCCAGCTCCAACCAAGACTAAAAACCAGTTGCCAATATCTCAGCCTTGCTATAACCAGGGAATTTAAATGTTATTACCTGTGGTCACACTCCATTTTTCATCAGTGTATACTTACAATAATTTTAGTAGTTTAGAGTAGTCTAACCAGTTGAAAAAGTAAATGTTTTATTAGTGTCATGCTGGTTTAAAATAAGCAAACAGACCATTAGCTGAGTAACTGCCATAACTGAGCTGCCAAAGAATAGAGGCAATCAGATAATGCTTTCATTCAGGCATGAGGAGAAACCTGAATATGTTGGCATGAATTGAACCAAGTCAAATGGTTGTTTCAACAGTGGAGTATTCTTTTAATGTTGGGCCGTTGTATCCAGCAGTTGTTTTATGTGTGGGTGGGATTTAAATGGTGTGTGTCATAGAAAAAAAGAGCTATCTCATACCAGTCATGTTGTCCAGAGCGTCAGAGCCCCAGTCTCCCCGTATGATGGAGGAGAGGATGTTATCAAAAGTGTGAAGGTCTTTGGAGGAAACTAGCCGGTCTCTGAACAGCCTCCTGGCCTCATATGCTACCACCTCCAAAACGCTGTCTGTCACATTAGATTGAGCTAAAAAGGAGTACATCACACACACACATACACACACACACACACACACACTTGGATTAATACCCAAAAGGATAATCAAAGCCATGGACTTGCTTGTATTTGAGATGAGATTTGTTGATTTTGTTTGAATATGTTTCCAGACACAGTGATTCATCCAGGGAAAACATTTTTTTCTGTTTCTCACTTACACCATTACACATACAATGAGTATTTTGTAGTCTGTCCAGTCCTGTCATCATTGTTCACAATTCAAAAACGACAGACACAGTCACAAGCACAGTATTTACACTGTGACTCAAGCTTCAACATGAGTCAAAGGGCTGTTTTTGGTGAGATCAGGTATGACAAAAGCACCTCCCAGGGTAACACTAAATTTACTGAATTCCCCCAAGACTCAGCAGAGTGCTGCTTGCTAAAAAGAGAACACTACAGGGACAGGCCCGAATTGTAGCCTCACAGGCCACTGGCTTCAACGGTGTCTGTCACATTATATTGCGAGAGCTGAAGAAGAAATCAAACAGAGCCACAGTTGACACTCCGGGGTTTTCCTGGCATATTAAATTTTAAAGACCACTAAGAAAAAGAAAACACTTAAAGTGCCAAGCTGTCATGCTTAACATTTTCTATTCCTGTGGCTTCAAAATAATTTCCATGCCCAAAATCCACATTGGTGGTGATTCTACCACCAAAGCCAACACAGACCAAAAAAAGCCTGACTGGTTCTGGATTTTTGAGGCAGGTACTGATTTTATTATTGATTCATGTGAATGTTATTCTGACTGCTTGGATGTCCAATGTTAACTTTATTTTAGCTCTGTTTTTGGTCTCTCCCAACTCCTGAGGGAAATATCTTTCTCTTTAGCTGCTAAATACTGCTCTATGTTCACCAGCTAGTCACTAACTGTCTGTCTGCTGTTTGGTGCTGAGCAGGTCGTGTATTTTTGGGTTTTGGAGCTTTGTGAGAGCGTTTATGATGTGTTGTCAATATATCGATTGTGATCACATGCACACTCATCATATACAACAACACAGTAACAGAACAAAGATAAAGAGAGGGAGGTTTTACGTACCAAAAAGAAGGTACGCAGCGAGTGACGAAAAGAGGGAGGAAGAATTAAGAGTAAGTTAAAAAAAAAAAATGATGAGCATAGGAAAAGAGAAGTTTGTCCGCTGACGTGTTTAATTAAAATAAATGATTGGACTCACTATCACAGCAGGAACACATTGCAGAAGGAGAGAGAGTGACAGAGGGAGAGATGAAAGGACAGCAAAGGGAGAGGATGATAAAAGAGGGGGAGAGAGAAGAGTGACAGAGAGAAAGTGAGGAAAGAGAGGAGAGATTGAATGAAGGAAAAGGTGAGAGTTGGAGACAGTAACTCTGAGCAAAAGGAGTACTGACAAGAATCTAAGCCATCTGGCGCTGTCCTTTTGATTCTGGCATCAAAACTGACAGAGTTATTAATGCTTTATGTTCCCCTGTGGCAGCAATTATTATACGTGAGGACTCTTAAGGAATTTGTAGAAAACCAGTCCTACCTGCTGTTTTGTTTGAATACAGCACTGCCTCTGAAAATGTGGTGAAAGCCCCTGATGGGTCAAAGCTTTCATTTTCTTTCAGGTTCCCACATCGAAATACAATATAATATTCTCTGTCTATCTGTCATTATGTCCTTTGATTTTCTCAACAACCTTTGCAGTCTCTTGAAGTCTACAAGACATTTTCATAGTAGTGTGTTACATACACCCTGTGCAGTGTCTTGAGATGGGACCCCTATTAACTATTACACCGCCGAATGGCATGCTGGGTACAGCTTGCTCTCTGTCATTCACTACATTCAAGAACAGATGAAGAAACAGAGATCAGAAGTGTTACATTGCAGCAAACTCAAACATTTCAAGCATCAGTGATATAACCTTTGGAAAGACTATTTCTAGCTGGTCCTGATGTTGGGAATTGACTCTAGGGGACGCAACAGAAATCCTTGGGCGGGCATTTGATTTCCGTGATCAGGCCCAGTGAAAACACCACAGGCTGCGTTGATACGTGAGTGTATTGATCAGGCTGATTATACAAATAAAATCCTCCCAATCTATACGTAGCAACTACATCATGGCCGGAGTATCACTAGGGATCCTATCAAGCAAAGATTTTAGTGTGTTGGGTCCCAATGAAATGTTTTACAAGTTCCTGAATTTAAAGAAAGTTCCAGTGTCCCTGGTTATAGCAATAATCTTAATCCTGTCCAAAAAGTGATTAAAAAAAATACACCTTAATATGTGTGCATTGTTGAATGCGTGTTGGGTTACCTGCTGTGAGATCATAGCGCAGAAGGCTGAGCACCCATTCTGTGAGGATACAGGGGGTAAACAGGTAGTGGCTGTGGTCATCCACTGTAAACTTGGCTTTCACCTGAGAGTAAATATACAAGGAGAGATAGATGAAATATACATATATATATATATATATATATATACACTGAATATCTACAGGGCAAAATTCATTGGCAAATGACAATATTCTGACTCTATGGTCGAATTCAAAATGATTCAGCAAAATAAGTGTCTTGTGTTTCTGCCTCATCATCATAAAAGGCATCAAACATGGCACGGATATTTAATCTCTAAAAGCACAATCTGCGTGCCCTCCTGAGTTGCAATTTGGAACAAGCCATATGGGGATTTATTCACTGATAGCCTGAGTCTGTACAATGTCCCTGACAGAAAAAAACAACTAAACTGCAGAACTCCAATCTTTTTAAAACACATCACATGGGTATAGATTCTGTTAAAAGTCTTGTTTTAAATTCAGTATTACTTGGGAGTTTTGTTGAAACTTCCATCTCAACCTTTACATACAACAAATACATTCAATTATCACTTGAAAATGCCACATAATTAATTACAACATGTGACATTTGTGACTCTAATTAAGTGTGACTTCATGAAATTTAATAAAGGAACCAGATATACGAAGGTTTATGCTTTCAATATCTCAGGCAAGATTCCGTTGCTACAAATAAAAATGTGAACATGAGTGAACACCCTGTCCAAGTCAATACCTGTTCATAGAGCTGCACAAGAGACCCAGCCAGCTGGTGAGTTTTTCCTGTGCTGGCCCAGGATGCCTGGCTGCCCAGGCTATGCTGGAGAACTGGCTGCAGGTATGCTGAGTAGATAGTCTGCAGCTGCTCCCTGTTTGGATAGCTAAAGGCAGAGGCAAAGAGGCAGAGAAACAGATGGAGGTAGGAAAATAAAAAGAGAAGGGATCAGGGTCAGGGTTGGAGACCAACAGTGAAACAGAAACAGAGAGGGATGAAGGAAACATGATGTTGGTGGCAAACAAAATGTAGAGGGAATGTATGCAAATACATGTTTAATTGCAGTCTGTTTGGACAAGTAGGGATGTCCTGGACTATAAATTTACATAGTCAAATTCGATAGGTCAAGTCCTGCCTACTTATTTATCTCTGAAAAATAGTAAACAAAAACAAAATTGGCTGATATATGTGACCATCTCTTAGCTGTTGTTTCAGAATAGAGAGCCTGTTTGATGTGTAGGTGCAGCACTGTTGGTAGGACTGAAATGGCTTAGTTTCACAGCATGTTTGCTTGTGGTGTTGTAAATAGACCTTTAGGCCTTAATTCAATTGACAAACAATCACCCTAATAGTGCAACATTTCTATCTGAGGGCACTGATTAATGAATGAATTCTTTGATTCTGAAACACAGACAGAGATCACCAAGATGCTGCTCCAACTGTCCCACATATTTGGATATTGCAACTCAGTGCACCATGGGGATTGATTCACACTCACTAAGGGGATTTAAAGTTTCAAATTGCGTTTACCAGTATTATTAATAGTCTAATATTTACACCAAATTAGGCCATAAATCATGATTTACCTGGAGAAGCAAGACGAGATATTGCCCAAATAGAATGACGGAGACACAACCTACTTACTCTATAGTGCAGACGCGGACTATAGATGAGAAGCGGGAGGTGAGTGAATGGCTCCCTACAGCTCCCCCTGTTGACATGGAGGCCACCACCTGGATGTTTTCAAGACTCACCCACTCCAGATTTTCATCATAAAATCCCTTATATGTCAAAGCCTGGAGGAAAGACAGAGCCAGAAAAGACGAGAGATGGAAGAAAGACTGTAATCACTTTTTACCCTGAACAACCCTGAACCCTCACTGATGTGATAGCACCCAGTGTCAAAGTCTTTTTAAAAAAAAAATCATATCATCTATTCACTCATTTGTTCACTTATTAGTATGTTGATTGGTTTGTGTGTTCTCTCTACCTGTTGCAGGAAGGCAGTAAGGTTACTGGTCCCCCATTTGTCAGGCTTGGGTAGGTTGATGTCTTTTAGATAGAGCACCAGGTTCTCACAGTCTTTGGGTCTGAAGACTCGGCCGGTGTTTGAGCTGAGCAAGAGGCAGGTCTGACTGAGCTTCTGTAGGACATGGCGAGATGATGTCTGGGCACTGCAGTGAACCACAGCGACTTGGGTGGACCGCAGCCGAGAGAAAGCATAGCGCAGGAGCATGCTGGAAAGAAAACAATGCATTTAAAAAAGAAAGAAACACACTTATTTTTAAGAAAGTGTGGCAAGCCACGGTCTAACAACTTCTGCCAAATGAATAAATGCTCTTATACATCTTATGTAAGTTTAGATTAGTGCCAGGGCCAAATGAAATGAAGAGACAATGGGAAAAATGTTGGTGTTGTATTTAACAAGAAGGCCGCTTGGGATCTAGAGAACAATGTTTGTCAGAACAGACCCACAGGCAAAGAGAGACATTTTGTGAGGGTGCAAACAGAAAGAGAAAATAATTGGAAAGTAAATTATGTTCATGAACGTGCATGTACGCTTTGTCCAGTGCATGTGTGTGTAAATTAATTAAATCTCCTTTTGACAGAACAGTAAGCTGACAAACTCAGTGCTTTATTGGCACAGTGACCTTTCAGACAAAGTGAGGCAAGACAAGAGGACGAGAAAAGGAGACGTTGAGTGAGACTCAACTGGAGTGTAAAAGGCAAACTGAGTGACCCTCGTTCTTCAACCCCCCCGGGGAGGAAAGCAATTACTTTTGAGGCAAAAATCTCTGTGTACACGTACACATGCCCGAGCACATAGACCACACATGAGCAGATCTGATCCTTATTCTGACTTGTCAGAAAGGTCAAGTCTTGAATTCAATTATTTTTGACATCAGTGATAATTGTGTGGTTGTATTATTTTGAGTGTCCACATTTGACTGAGTCCTTTATCGCACAATCCATGAGAGAGAGAGAGATCCATGTAAAAGTTAGCCAGCAATCACTATTGTGCAATTAGTTCAACACATTTTGAAATAATGTTTTCAAAGGATTATTTATACCTTGTATTCAGATTCTGGGTTTCTGTGCAATCTGGAGAATATGTATATGTATATATACATAATCTGCAAGTGTGTTTGTGCAAATGCCTCCTCTGTTTATGATTACTGTATGCAAATGTTTTTTGCACAGTGTCTGCATGTGTGTAATTACCCTTTTCCGCACCCCTCTGGCCCTACCACCATGAAGGGCTGCCTGTGCTGAGCGGTGAGCCACGGGGAGAAGCAGTGCAGACCTCTCTGCATGTCTGGAGTCTCAATAACAGGGAGTGTGTGTGTATGAGAGAGCTGTTCCAGTGTGAGACCCTCAGGGCGCTGGAATGTATAGGCTGCTAGATGGCCGCTGTCAGAGTCATAGTAGGTATCTAGTGGTTTTTTGGGGTCTGGCGGGCTCTCCCTGGACCACTGCAGCAACTACAGAAGTACAAAGAAATAAGGTCAAACATGGGGCCAGGACTGATGTCTTTCTGAGCAGAGGCATTACAGAAGTTACCCACTAGGTGCATATCATGTATTAGTATTTGGATGATGACTCATCCCTCTACTTTGTATCAGTAACAGTTGAGAAGACTTACTCAAGAAACAAGTCTTTAAAGTTTGAGACATGAATAAAATTTCAATACTAAACTAAACTAGACAGCTCTTACAGTCACCCTTTGCTTCGACTGGGGTCCTCACCTCTTTGGCAAACTCCTGTCTTGTTTTGAGGTTGAGGTTTCCTCCCAAACCCCTCAGAAGACCAACGATGAACTGACCTCTCTCTGTAACAGCACTGAGGTGTGACAGACCATTGAGCACTGTACCCACCAGACTAGTCTCCACCACAAAGTCATTCTGATGGCAGGAGAGAGGAAGAGAAGAGAATACAAGTTTGGCTTAAAAATCAACAAAGATTTTAAGAATAATGGGGTGAAATCAAAATAAACCCAGTTTGTTATTATTACTAACCAACCAGGGTGTGGTAACAGGAGCTTGCAGATCTGTCAATTGTGATTGTTGTGAATTCATCATACTCTTGTATGTCAAAAATACATTCAAATAAACACATAAGTCATGTTGGTCATTAGTCTGGCAAGGTGTGGACATATGCAGAAAAATGCTGTTTAGTAAATGCAAAATTGTTTCACGATCCAGGACAAAACCTTGAGTTTTAAAAATGTGTTTGAACTTCAACACAATAACACAGTTTGACTATTTCTAAGTCAGTGTGTAAAAGTAGTATAGGTCAAAGACTACCTGTTTAACAACCCAGTCCAGGGCTTGTTTGAAATAGTCTCCCATCCAGTTTTCTAGGTTACTGTAACACTCCTCTGGCTGACCACGCAGCCATGACTTCATCAAGGCAGTCACATCAATGTCCTCATCGCTAAAGATAAGAGTGGGTAAAAAAAGGAAGTAAAAACTGTGAGACAAGCTAGATGAGAAAGAAGGTACACTTAAAACCTTGTCTGCATCAGCTGACTGACCTGAGAAAGATCATTCCCATGCGGGATATGGTGGCTGGTGAGGCACAGCTAAGGTCGTGAGTCTCAAACAGGAAGTTAACATTGGGTCCGAACTGGATGCGTTCTCCACTCGGCATGGTTAAAAGCCGGTTATCATCGAGCACAGAGTTCAGACTCTCAATCCACTCCGGGTCAATGTCGCCATCACACACAATCCATGAGCTCACCCCTAGAAAACACAAAAACACATTTACATACTGTACATATACAGAACATCAAATATAATACATACAGTGCAGAGTGTAATACATGTAGATCAGTTCAGGCCAACTGTATTGGTGTACTTTAACTTTTTCAGTTAATGTAGACTTCATCCCAGTTGTCATAGAGCAAGACAGACTCACACTGACCTATTCGCATTTGAGTGGTGTCTCTTTCTTACCCTGTGGTTCTCTGACCACATTCCTGGCACTGTGCGTGAGGACACCATCAGCCCATTCTCTGGTGTCCATGTCTATATGTCCCAGCAGCTGTTGTCGGGGCATGGCCTTAGGATTCATTGTGTATTGCTTCACCTATAAAAATATAACATTAGTTTAAGATGGCACACAAGATTGAGTAGACTTTTTAAACTGACAGACAAACCCTTAAATAAATGCTTTTCGTATTCCTTTATATGCTCAATAGTATTGGAATGGGATAGGTTTAGGTATTGTGTACAGCGTGTCTTGATGAATGAAAATCCAGGTGGGCGGTTAGTCTCTTACTCACCACTTTGCCTGTTTTGCTGAGAGCAGCCCTTAGCATCCTCCAGAGTGTAGACTTCCCCGCTCCACTTGGCCCCACGATGACTACGCCCATGCGTTGTCTCAGCTGTTCATTCAGCTCCAGTGCTTTTTTCAGCTTTGCAGAGACAGACAAAGTCATTCATCTATTTACTTTTTATCATCTATCCAACTGTCTCAGTGCTGCATGACAATAATATGTGTACATTTGGCTAATAAATAGATGCCTTCATAAACAGACACACCTGGCTGGGTATCAGTTCAAGTTGTGCCTCCTTGTAGACTTGCTCCAGTGCAGTCATTAGTATCTGGTCCTCCACATCGGTGAAATTAACCCCAGAGAAGACATCTCTGACCAGAGCATCAAACCGGGAGCTATCGGAAAACGTCAGCTTGGACATGGTGTTCAGCCTCAGTGCCTGCACCACCAGACTACTCTCCTGAACTGCATGTAGAAAAAGATGTATTTATTTTTATTTCAATCTGAAATAGGATAGGAATATAAAAAATACTAAATAAAGGATCTGGTTATAGTATTAAAGCGCTTTATGCTAGTTAACAAAAGACTGCAGAAAGAGCAAATAAATACTTTAGGTTTAATATGAAAAAACACAACAACACAAGGTTATGACAATCAATTTGTACAGTCATTATTCTTTTGCTCTTGCACATGCCCCCTGTTATAAAAGTGCTAATTACCAAAGCCTGTCATGATTTAGGAGTTTGTCAATACTTTTGTTCTCTTCTCCAAAGATGCTGGCCTTCCCTGCAGGCACAAATGTGGTGTTTTTTTCACAGCAGAGAGGAACACTTGGCCAGACTACACACAGAGACAAACACAAGAAAACCTTGGGGACTCATCGACAGACAGGAGGTGCGTGAGCTGTGTGTGTGTGTGTGT
>CAFUXE010000172.1:875772-927710 GCA_903364295.1 Serranus cabrilla | reverse complement strand
GTGTGTGTGTGTGTGTGTGTTGGACAGATAAAGGGCGCATGGTGGAACAGAAGGATCTGAAAGAGAGAGAGGGATGTGTTCAAGAAAAGGCAGAGAGAAAAATAAAGAGAGAGATAGGAGAGAAAGTATTGAAAAGCAGACACATGAAGGGGAGATGGGGGTGAGAAACAGTGGGAACGAGTGGGACGAGTGCAGCATCGACAGCCAGGTATCAGAGAAAGAGCTAACAAGAGGTCAGAAGGAGGGGGAAGGAGGTGGAGAAGGAGGTACTGAAGAGGTAAACAACAGAACTCTGGTAAAGTGTTTGGGAACGAGACAAAGGAGAAGGACAAAAGTACAGACAAGCAAAAAGCCCAAGGGAAGAAAGTTTTTAAGGGGGGCATTTGGACTAAATGTCAATTGATGGCGTGTCTGTATTAGAGGATTTAGAGGGCAAGGAGAACAGCAGGTGTACTGAGAAAGTGCTGGTCAATAGAGCCATTTGATGTTCAAGTACACTCATGCATAGTGTTTCTCAAACTGCATTCAAGAGATACCCACACATAAAGACCGAGCTTATCAAAACATTTTGCAGTGTGACCCTGTTGGATACAGGATAAGCATCTCCACACCAGCCGAATTTTCACTATCATCTTATCCTCTAATCCTTTCATCAGCTCAACAGCTTTCTATCTCTCAGGTCAGAAGCTTACTATCAGTGCAACAGTTACAGCACTTCTCAGGGGACACATTATAGAGACACCTTCACCAAATGACCAAAAAGTACACTTTTAGACTATTGACTTTTTGTGGGGACAAAACTGAATTGGAACATTTCACTCAAACCAGAACACTGTAAGGAAATTATAAACATTTAAAGTATAATCTCGTACAGTCAGTTTGACTTTTGTTCCGTTCCGTTAAATAATTGATATATGAATATGAGAAAAATCACACGCAGACATTAAACACTGACATTCTGATAAACTTCAATTCACTTTTTGTTGTCTGCAGCATATTACCAGACAGTATAATAATGATTATGACTTTGTGGTACATTTATTTTTTATTTGTTGAACAGGTTTTCACGAGAGGAATCAGGTGTCCAAGACTCGCATAAACTCATAATTCAATAATTTGTTGTCGGGTTTAGTCACCACTGATAGCTCAGCTCATTAAGACTCTAGACATCTGAACTGGGCTTGTCTTCCAGTGTTAACCACAATTACTGGCACAAGTATGCAAATCCTCTGAAACAGTAAAATAACAAAATGATAATTTTGTGTTTACAAATATTTGTTAGTGCCTTTCCAAGCTCAGACTCGGAGGTCTCAGAGAAATCTATTGATTTTAACCACTGCTGCATGTAAAATGTTGGTTTAGTCTGTTGTAAATTTGTGGCTTGGAGAACTTTTTTTGTTTCACCTGCGAAGCTGAAATAACTTCTCGTATTGATTAGTGACTGTGAAGACATGCCAACCTGACAGTGTTATTTTCAGTAGCTCTGATTATAAGCTGTCAGTCCTGATACTCAAAGACCTGTGAAGCATGAAGTGTACTGAGTAACCCTGCAAAAGAAATGTTAAATCCATATAACAGCAAGGTTGTATTTCTTAATTTAAGCCAACAGTGAGCAAGTAAATATTGACTACATCTTGACAACAGATCTGACAAGAACTAAATATACAATAGCATTACTTTAAAATATTTTACAGTGTTTGTTTATGTTATGAGTTTATGCTTATAATGTACTTCTGAATAATATATTTTTTCAATAAATCACTGTCTTAGTCAATGAAAAAGACCTGCATAAAACAACAGAAATGTACCTTTACAGTAAACTTTTGACCAGATGGACCATTTGCGGCAGGATCCATATGATATATATGATGTCTTAGAAGAATGACAGCATTTGTTTTGTTTTTTTAGGTTTAAGTTTTCATTTTCACATACAGTCCATAGCATAACTTCAAATTTATGCAGGAAGAAGTTTATCTGGTGTCGTGTTTGGATTGAATACCAAACTACCACCCAGTAGAGCGTTCGCCCACTGATCTGAGCTTAACTCTGCATCAGTCACATTTGATAGATGTTTGTATCTATGTATATATGTTGTGCCATGAGTTATGGTATTTCTTGTCATGGCCAAAGAGGCACCTTCTTTCTCCTAGCTTTCCTGTCACTGCACAATTGGAAAAGCCTCACAGAAATATTGTACCCTAAAATGAAAAAATAGCCAGAGGGCGTCTTACTCTTGTCCTTGTCATGACTCCTCCTCTGGTGCTGCAGGAGACTGCCACAGGCCTTCAGCACCGTCTTCAGAGCACGCAAACCCCAGTCGTAGTGCTGCTGGGGAGTCAACAGCTCCCTGGACACACACATAAAGGCCCATTTTCACACATATTCACACACACTGAATTGACTTTAGTACTGGTAGTGGTGCTAAGGGATGGGAGGTAGAGGATAACTTATCCACAAATTCAATATATTGCAATAGAGTGTAGGGGCAATGTAAATAATCTTTTATAAATTTAACAACCACCACATGATTGAGTTTGAAACACATAAAACAGCTCATACAGACATAAAGACCATATTGGTCATCATAGTCAAAAACACATTGTAGCATTTGTACTCTGGTGATAAAAATAGCGTGATAAATCTCATGTACTCCACCGAAACCCAAATGGAAAAAAGACAATCAAGCGGCAGATTTTTACCTAGCCAGGTTGAAAATTGCGACCAGTTTGCGTCCCAGCATTTCCCCATTTTTGAAGCCCTCAGAGTAGAGGATGACTTCAGCAATGAGCTCGTTGTCAGGCCTGCTCATGGCCACAGGCCTGAACAGCTGCTTTAGGTTGTCTGGAAGCTTCTGTCTGCCTCCGTATCCTTTTCCTGCCGGGTTTAATGTGATGAACACCCCAGAGTTTGGGTTCAATTCCACCTGGATTATAAGAGAAGAAAGAAAAGTTATTCTCATTAATAATATGTGTTCTATACTAGCATAAATAGAGTGATCGATTGCTTTATGATTGATGACCCGATCAACTCTTTCACAATGGATTTATTGACAGACTGATTTGGCATAAAGGCAAGCATTGAAGGTTGAATGTAAAAACTTGCACTGCTTGTGTTGACATATGTGTGTACATACAAGCCAGTGAATGAACAGACAGACATATAATTGAGAATTCAGTGCCAAAAAAAACAGAAACTTGGCTTGAAAAATAGTGAGTTTTTCAGCATCAGAACATTGATGTGTTTTGTTTGCATATTTTATTCTTGTCTGACCTCTTTCCCCAGCAGTTCACATCTGTTCTTGTGATGTTTGAGGGAGTCTTGAATGGCCTGAATCTGCATGGAAACTGCAGACAATACCGCCTCCTCTAAGCGGTTAAACTCGTCAAAGCAGCCCCATGCTCCACACTTCACCAAACCCACAAAGATTCGTCCCATTGACTTCACATCGATACCCTTGAAAAAAAACAGATGCAAAACTGAAATACGATCTTCTCATGTGTTCTCATTGGCAGTTGTCCTCAATTATCAGCATTGTTTTGTGTGAGGTATATGTTCACAGCATATGTATGTCAGACAGAGTGATCCCTAATACTGTAAAGTCTGAGCTGATGTGTTAAACCAGACACATCCCCTCTGTGAGCATCTTTATACCTCATCACAGTTGAACACTAGCACTTGGCGTCCAAACAGCCCCCCCAGGGCCTTGACTGATTCGGTCTTGCCAGTGCCAGCAGGTCCGTAGGGGTTCCCCCCAAGTCCCATCTTCATGGCCTGGGTCAGAGTCAGGTAGCACTTATCAGTCAGTGGAGTGTGCACCAGCTTCGCCGCATTCCCCTGGGAGACAGGAGAGGTAGGGTAGAGGAGAAAATCAGCAATAAAGCAGAGGATAAAGGCAAACAGACAGATGATAGATTAAGAGAGGAAGGAATGAAAAACAAAGAACAGGCAAAGAAAATGAAAATAAACGAGTCTGAATCGAGCTTGTGTTATTCTAAAAGAACTGCAGAGAAGAAATAAGGCAATGTGTCTTCAGCGATCCTCATCTCTGCATGAACACTGCCCCCTAAAGGTAAAAACTAGGAAGTTCAATCATTTTCCTGGACCATAAAACATTTTTTGTGAGACCCTGAAGGAGTAACAAAACGTTAATTTCTCACAGCATTGAAGATCCTGCACAATTAAAATTCTCTTTCACCTCGAGTTATTTAATGGGTTGTGGAAGCCTGAGAGGAGGTGCTTGAAAGGGCACATAACTGCATATTTAAGCTGAACAGTCTTCCTGTCTACATTACCACACTGATCACCAAAATCTATTTCATTGTTGTTGTAGACTGCATTAAGTAAAGCATGGAATTGTGTATAAGGGCCTAAAGCTATATACTGTGATACTTGTGTGATGATAGGCATGACAACGGTATCTCGAGTATGGACTATGTCTATTAATCAGAGCTTTCCTCCTATTCAAGTTATTGAAGATTAAATACTAGGTAAGCAAATTCATCACCATTTTGAACTCTTTGGGTTTATTTTGAGTGTATCTAACTTCTATCAACATGCTAACCCACCTGGTATTCATATGTGTAGCTGAATTGTGCATCCACCATATGTATGAGGCAGCATTTTTCTGTTCCCATGTAGAAGCGAAGCTGCTTCTTCCAGGCCCAGGCATCTGTGCTGCTGACTCCTGCATGGTTCAGCTGCTTCACCACACTGATGTTGTGTATAATATCCAGGATCAAGGCCTTTAACTTCAGCTGCAGAATACTGGACTCTGCACAAGAAAACATGCAAGAATATCAGAATGGCAGAACTTTTGTAAATGCCATTCATTGCAATAAAAAAAGATACATATAGAGGTACACACAAACTAAAATATTATACACTGTGCTGTATTAGCCTCTTTAGAGTCATGTTGATTCAAAGCAAAAAGCTCTATATTTTCAAATCAAAACAAATTCAGATCTGAGTAATGTAATTTTCTGTCCCAACTTGATTAATTTTATAATAACATTAATCAAATATTTCATATTTGTGATTAAATCTTTTAAATCTGTTACTACTGTATTAAGTGGTAATTAGGTAACCTAACCAGATGCTCTTTTTGCGGCTTTGCATGAATAGATGGCGGCTGATTTAATAGAAGTAGACAGAATGGCAATGGACTTGTGAGAATGTTATATACATGTGTGTAAAAGAGCAACAATCCAATATCTTGGTCACAACAACTTGTAGGTGAGAGCTTTCAATGGCTTGTGTGTAGGAATGCATTAGTGATGTCAGCCTCACCCCTGAAGCATAACAAACACCTTGCCAAATGAACACCATCTTGTCTTGTCTCTGTACAGAAGGGGAGATCACTCCCACTCCCACTCCCCACCTGGGTTTATAGCCCATTAATGTAGAACTGGGTAATTAGATTATCCTTCTTGCCATTACTTTAGCTAGTTTAATCAGTACTGCCACTCTGAAGCCTCTTCAGCCTACCTGGTTGTTTTAAGAGAGCTAGTAATTTAATGAGATGTTATCATGGAAACTAGGTCTATTTCAAGTGTGAATGGTAGGATTCAATTCAAGATAGTCACAAATTGAACCATATAATCTACAATATATTAACCTTGATCATAGCACCGATCATAGCACAATTTTACAATCATGTCAAAAATCTAACTAATTGTTGTTGAAATTTTGGCTACCGTAACACCTTGTGGATAAATACATTTTTAGAAATTTGTAATTTGGCAGCAATGTACAGTGAAATTTTGCCACTACTAGGGTTCTGAAAAAGCTTTTCATCACATGCATGAAAAGCAAATTCATGTGATGTGAAAAAACTCAGCTGTCATATTTTATGTAGCCATATATTCAGCTCCAAGTCATTAAATAAGCCTGCTGGCTACTGCATCTGACTAGCTATCAAGAGATTCACACAAGAGCAGTCATTCAGCATTAATCTCTCAGTCCTGAGTAACAGCCCAAGATTTTGATCAGAGCTCAATCATTAACAACACAAGAGGGAGTCTGATAGTGTAACAAAGAGCAAATTGGAAGTAGCAAGTGTTTATAGTGGACGGCAATTTCGGGTGGTTAATATCAGCAGGAATGTAATCAGCAACCAGAAAGAGCTAAATAAACTGGGGGTAACAGAGCAGGACAACATCCTGAGCATCATTTGTTGTGCTACAAGAATGCCTGAACGCCTGAGTTTGTATTGGTCTTGCATCACATGTTGTTTTATCCTCTAAATTTTGAATGACATCTCAGATTATGATCAGAATTTAGTTATGCAGTTATCAAAATATGTGAAATGCCTAAAGGCCAATCGATTCATTGATTTAGACCACTAGTGGTCAGAAACACTCCAACACAAGGCACTGCACAAGACCGTGCCCATTATTTCTTAGCCAATATTCATCACTGTATTTATTTCTGATGGGATTTTCCAATTTCAATGGGCCACCCCTGACTGGTTTTTGTTCCCCCCTGTGCCACCTCATTTAAAAAACAGTACTGCCCTTGCTACAGCTAACATGTTAGCATGCAGTTGCCTGCTCAGTGTGAGTTTGGACTGACTGTGACGCTGATTTTAAAGGCAGTGTGGCCTTAAACAAAGCCACTGAAATAATAGGAGTTGACACAAACATGCAAGTTCAAAATGTTTCACTTGAAAAAAAATTCAGAACACCGAACAGAGGACTACCTGTGTTAGCCTGATCCTCAGAGCTGGTGTCTACTGTGGTGTAATGCTCTAATTTGGCATTGAGCTCCAGCTCCAGCTGCTGCAAACTGTGCTCTTTTAGAGCTCTTTCAACATCTTCAGTAAACTGGATTTGCTCCGCCAGACACAGAATCTAAACCAAAAATAATAAAGTTCAGACACTTCAGATCAATTCAAATGTTTGTTTTTATATTGACACGTGTGATATTGGAACTGAACTTGAACAAAGTAATGTGGGTTATATAAAGAGTGTGTACGCACCTGTGATGGGTAGCGTGAAGGGTCCACCGCCCCTTTTTTCCCTGCTGTCAGACATTCATACAGCAGGTTTTTCAGAGTGTCCTTCATTTCCTCAGACAGCTTACTTAGCCACACCTATGAAGAGGTTCACACACAGACATCAGGTATACAATTAAAACTCTTGGATTAGGTAATATAAAAGTAAGTTCTATAAATATAAAACACTCATTTTTTTAACACAGACACACGTGCATAGCTTCAAGTGTCCAATCAAATATGCTGCCCAACAGATTTACCTCCACAAGGCTGGAGATTTGTACGTGGTTTCTGAGTGGCACTATCTCTCCCTCCAAAGAACACATGGCAACAATGTGCTGGCACTGCTCATCAAACACAACACTGTGGATGCCTGCACAGATAATTAACAGACAGATTGCATTCATTGTCCAACAGAGTGTCCTCTGGTACAAGGAAGAGAGGAGAAGATAACAGAGCAAAAGATAACATAATGGAAAAACAGAGAAGAGCACAACATAAGAAAACAAATCAAAAGCCAAAGCTTTCTGACCTGCAAAGAGTTTCTTGAGATGTGACTGGATGACAGTTGGGTTGGTTGCCTGACCGAGAATCTCTAACAGATCATCATCTCCTATGAAGTAAAAGCGTGGGAAGGAAGAACGTTTCTCCTGTGGCAGACACATAAAACATAAAAGAAAGTTATGATACATTCCATTCATGCTACACATATGAAGTCCACACAAAATGTATGTGAATGTACCTCCAGGAACTCATTGAGTGACTTTTGGCAGCGCTGCAGCTGATCCAGTAAGGTGACCAGGGAGTTTCTGATGCCAGCCCTTGAGCTCAGAGAAACGACTCTGTTGTCTCTCTGAATGTCTGACATTATAGACCTGTGACACATATGACAAAAGTGTTTTGTTACTGAACGTGCATACAATTATGGCTGTAATAAAATTATTTTTCTTTTGTTATTCAATACATAAAAAATACTATCGGTACAGGATATATAGGCGTAGCAGTTGATATAGAATTAAACCACGATGGAGGTTCAAATGACAACTATAAGTTTAAATTTGAGGGTATAGTCACATACAATGAAAACAGTTTCACATCAGACTGAGATTTCAATAAAGATCAACTCTGGATGAGATAAAGTCACACACACACACACACACACACACACAGAGTACCTGAAGTCTTCATCAACACGTTTGAAGCGGGCCTCCTCCCGGGGCAATGCCCCTCGGCCAAAAATGGGCTCCAGATAAACCCAACGCCTCTGGATAGCATTCAGACTCAGCAGGTACTCGTCTAAGTCTGATAGACGAACCTCCCACAGACTGACCTGGACATACACAGAGTAAATATAGTTGCTATTGCTGCTTCTTTAAGGATTTATAAACCTTATATGGGTGAACCATAAATAAATAAAAAAACAAGTAACAAGATTACAGCAACTTATTTTATAGACTTAACACATGCTGTTTGTTAAATAAATAGTAAGCCAGGGGAGATTTGCTTTTCCTAAAAATAAAAATGAAGCACTTAAAGATTATGAAAGTGTATTCATAGATTCATTGACCTGACCTTGTCTTGGAAGCCGCGGTAGTAGGGAGAATCTTTCAGAGACTGCAGCAGACAGCGGTTATCTCCCACCTGGATAGGCACAGAGCTGTGATAAAGCCAGTGTTTGCTAATCCTTAACATTTCATTTAATGGTGCCAGCAGATATGCCTGCATTCTCCTGAAGGCCTTTTCTAGCCTTCCAAGTCTGCATAATCAAAATTATATAATGACATCCAGCATTATGCTGAGTCAAAGTCCAGTGTTTTGGCCCAAATCTTTATCACAGGAAGGCCAGGTAAGGAGTTACAGACCATTTTAAATACATTTGTTTATAAATACATCACAAAATATATGTACATGTAAATACATAAAAAAAAGTATTTACATCCTATAGGCAAACATAGCACACTGTTCACTAATCATCTGTATCTGTATTATCTGTATAAGGGCAGTGCTCAAAAAATAAATACAGCAATTTCTGGTGAAATAACCAAAGCACTTAGTGCACGTATCAATGCAGATGCTACTGTGGAAATACGGGTAGTCTTGGAAGGGAAACATCTCATGTGCTGCAGTGCACAATAAGGTCACTAGGTGGAAGCAAAGGCCAATCCACAAGATACAAACAGTGCATGTGATATTTTAGTTGAATTCATTAATAACACTTAGCTTTCAAATCCTGGGTCACACGCTCATATTGTATTATGTACCCAAAATCTATTTATATTCAATAATCAAGGAAAAGTTATATTTTTTAAGCAAAAAAATGTATACATAATCTAAAAAGTGGAGCAAATCAGGATCAGGCTGAATAGGGATGTGATGACTTTAGAGATTTTCAACACACACCCATTTAGATAGATGCCATCTGCTTTTACAAGTGGTTTGTGGTCAAAGTGTGGCAATAGAACTAGAACCAGTTACATTATTCTGTAATTTACCTTGCAAATTATCTATTAGTGCCCATGACTAACCGTGACTCAGTGTGGCATCATGCACCAAGTGTGTGCTTTGTGTTATATACTGGAGGTGAGACCATATTGGTTTGTTTTGGTATCCCAGTGTACCTGGTTGACTATATCCTTCCAGTCCTTGATGAGGGTGAGAGTGCGCCTGCTGCTGTCTGTGTACTCCGTGAGGTTGAAGGTAGCTGCAGCTCCCCACAAATCCAGCTCCCTCAGTGCTTCTCTGATTGTCACCTCTGCCTGAGCACGACTGTTCAGGTCCTAAATGTAAGCGCACACACACACACACAAACATATAATATATACATTTTATTAACGCAGTACAAGGTATCCTTTAAGACTTACCTGTTTTACTCATCAGGAAGGTGACATATAACTTTTATCTCTGCACCATCCGTGTGCACTGTTTCATCAAATTTTCAATAGAAACAAAGTTGTTGATATTCTATGTGCCTTCCCGGGAATATAATGTGAGGCACTGAAGATCAAAGACCTTGGCAAACAGTGATATGAAACTCTATTGTACGGTTATATTTATCAAAATTATCTCACTGTAGACATTGCTACTGATTATAAATACTGAATCATTCTGAATTTCCCTCGGGGATAAATAAAGTAATTTTAATTTGATTTGATGAGAAATAAGGACAGAGCAATTATCAGTTGAATCACTCCTTAATGTCCTTAAGGAAGAGAGAGAAGAAAGAGTTAGCCATCCACCAAAACTCAAATCAAGAAGGATGCCTGCTATGAAGGTCCAATCTAGGTATTAATTTTCAATAAGGATTTGCTGAAAAACACAAAAAATGCTTTTATTTAATCTACAAAGCAAACTTTTAATTATATACTGTGTATGAATGATAAGTCTGTAAACCTACACTATGCTGCCCCCTAGTGGCCGTATTCATGTATCACAGTAAGGTTGGCAAAGAAAACAACATATATTTTTTTCAATCATAGTCTGTACCTAAAAAGACCAGTCAAAATACGAACAAAATAAACAAATATGTTTAAAGAGGTGTGTTGCCCTATCACTGTCTGCTTCCATCCAGTATGTGCATGTATTTGTGAGAGTGTGTGCACACATACCTTGAGCTCCAAGGCCTTTTCTATGATAGTGTTTGCCACACCGAGGATGTCATTAAAGGTGAGTCTCTCTAAAGTTGTCCCTTTTGGAAGACCAAGTAGACGGAACATGTCCAACCAATGGTCCTGGGACAGGTGCTCCCCACGCACATACTTCAGCACTGGGACCATGTTCTAGACATGCAGAGGAAAAATAAAAGACAAATATAGAAAAAAATATCCTAAGGTATATAGTGAGATGCACAGTCAGATCAGTTCTTGCTTAACTAATACATAAACTGATATTATTCACCAATATTTTTTATAACAGTAAAATGTATGCATTAGGCACCATGAAATGTGTTGCTTCCAAAGATTAACCCCTTTTGATTTAGTAGATCATGTGACCTTTCTTCTAGTGCAACAAGTATACAAAAGTCTTTACTATCACAATATACTGTATATTGCAGAGGCTGATTGCCATGTCGCTTGAACGATTTGTCAGATGCTACAATGACTAAAATTTTAAAACCACTAATTCCACCAATTATACGGTCTACCTTGTATTTGTCCACTTCTCCTTGCAGTTTGACAGACATGGCAGTAGGCTGCTCTTGCTTCCTTAGTCTGTCCTGCCACGTAAACAGAAATTCCTCAAACACATACGTCTTACTCCTGTAAAACATAGAAACATACATATTAACACACAACTGAAAACGGAGTTGGGACAAAAGATAAGAACAGCTCCAAATGAGATCCATCTACAGCAGGCCTAAATTCAACCCCCAACCTGAAAGTGATCCAGTCCTGCTGGGCCTTTTCTGTGAAGCCTTGCTGCCACTCCTCATACAGACTCCACATCTGGCTGTACTCCTCCATGTCTCTTTTTGTCTCTTCCGCCAGTGAGAAATCTGGAGTTCCCAGGTCAAAATATGCACAGTCCTCACTGAGGAGAGGAGAGGAGAGGGGAGGAGGAGAGGAGAGGAGAGGAGAGATTACCACTTCATCTAATAGTGCTGTCAGGTGCAAGTAAGGAAAGGCGAGGTGAGTGATAACGGCACTAAAAACGTGTCCTGCACGGTGCCCTGGGCTGTAGTGTAATTGGGAGGAGGCCATCAATAATATAGTATTTCTCGTTATTTCAGGTTAGGTTTGTAGTAGCAGAAAAAGTATTCTGTATCTACAAATAACAGATGGCAGGAACCATGATGAACCAATAAAAACTATAAGTTCAGCATATTTAAAAAAAGATCTTACAGCAGTTTACTGCGCACAAGCTCTAGCTCCTGGAACTCCTGCTGCTTGTCCCTGATGGTCTGGAGGCATGCAAGAAGAGCAGCATGATCGCCAGTCTCAAGCATCTCATCCTTTGGCTTTAGCTGGTCCCAGCGGGCCTTAAACCGCTCCAAATCTGCCCTGTAGGTGTCAATACGACTAGTGGCATTACTTCGCATCAGCTCCACCTAAAAGAGAAACAGGGCAAGTTGCACAACAACACAGTCAGAGACAGAAATGATGGGTGATTGGGGTACATGGCCAAAGAAAAGGAGAGAAGGAAAGTAGAAAACAAGTGAGAATAAATAATAAGCAGTAGCAGAAAACTGCTATTACTGAAAATCTGTTTTTAGATCATGATCAAATGTGTGTGTGAGTGAGTTTATGTCACCTGATCTTTAATCATGAGTTGATGGCTCTCCATGACAAGCTCCAGTTTGTCCCACTTGGCCCTCAGTGAGGACAGCGAGTCCAAGCCTCCCCCAGCCACTGCCCGCAGCAAGCGGTTCTTCTCCTCAGCACACTGGAACTGAGGTAGGATCTATACACATAGTATACAGTATGCTGTAGTTAGTTTTCCTTTTAATGCCAAATATTTTGCCAATCGCACATGGAATCAGAAGACCCTGTTGTCTGTTATCAAACATCAGAAATACAGTATAACATTCATACAGCATAAATGGCCGTACACTGATGGATCCATGCATGCCATGTTATTGACATTATGGGCCAATTTAACAAGACAAAAGCAACAATGTCAATGACTTGATGTTTAATGTCTTTCAAATGTATTACATAGATACAACTGAATGTAGGGAGCTTTAATTTCTAAAATCGTGAGTAGGAGAAACCTATTTGTACAAGCCTCAAGCATTCATACTATTACTAAAAAAGTTTCTGGCCAGACTTTAGGAGTGTGTTTCTCTTACTTCTGGTTTGCGGGCTAATATCTGACTGTATGTGCCACTGGCTGCACCAATTTCCTCCATGCTCTCTGGTCGAATGGACAAGGCCTCCATTGACTCTGAAACAAAACTTTCTATGGCTTGGATGTGCCCTGAAAGCAAGAAGAAACACATACACACACAAAGGTAAGTAAACAGAAAAGGAAAGAGAAAGTAAGAACAAAGGGGATCTCACTGGGCAAAAAGAATGAAAAACAAAACCAAAACAAACAAGAACAGAGAAATAAACGGCTTAACTTTAAATAACAATACAATTGCAATGCTGTAAAGGAGTGTTAGTGAGGTGAATTTAAGTAAAAGACTAAATCTAACCTAAAGACTTAGTGTTGTCTGTTTTTACCTTGTATGGACTTCCTGAGTGATAAGAGCAGTGTATCAAACAGCCTCTGAATCAGGTCATCGATGACAGCTCTTACTGGCTCACAGTTTACTGTAATACAGTCAACCTTTTCCTGACTGACAGTGGAGGAAGGAAAGGATCAGTGCCTGTATCATGTCATTTAACATGAAATTAACAAAAGAAGTACATTTAATCCTTGTAGGGGGAGTAAAAGGTCAGCTACAGTACAGATAGCTGAAGAATAACTGACATCTGCATAAGCTGAATCATTGCACACAACCAAACAAACCTTTCCATGCTGCTACACTGTCACATGTTTCAGCAGGCCCGGCATGTGCTAATAACAACACGCTTTTTTAATCACTCTTGTGACGTAATCTGCCTTGCAATATCAAATTAGATGATTGTGACTGTCCTGGGTAAATCCTGTGCCACAAATATTGTGTTTTTTCCCCTTAGTTGTGCAATTAATAAATATTTTAGAAAAGTACAATGAACATTTTAACATTGTTTTCTTCTGGGGTGGGGGTTGTATATTTTGGCTATGTTTGCTTTTCTCTTTATTATGTATGATATATACCTGGGCAGACGTTCAGACTCCTTTCCTCTGGCTTTTAGGGCCTTGAAGTTTCTCTCCCAGTCTTGCACAGAGTTCAGATGCTTCTCCACCAACTTCTCAAAATCAACCTGGCCCAGCACCACCCACTCCTACAACACACACACAGAACCACAGTACACATTTCCTAATTTTAAATGTTTCAGTGTTAAAGGTGACAAAAAGTACACGCAATGAGAGATGACTAAATAAAAACAGAACTAAAGAGAAGGGGAGATAAAAGAGAAGTCTATGTTGACTGAGGGCTTTCCCCTAATATTTAGATATGCATGGCTGCAGACAGAGGGGCTAATATATATATACGGGGCTCACTGTTCTATCAAGGTGGTGTGAAGGGGAAAAATGCTGACAATGAAAACAAAAAACTTCAGGTATAAGTACAGAAGCATGACTTAAATGACTTTCTTTCAAAGAAAGCAGTGCAGTAATAGCTCATTGCAACATTGAACAGAAGATAAAAAACGGTCAATCAGATAACATTTAAGTTAAATACATGGACCTTTGTGACCAGGTTAAAATCTCTTTAGTTACAAAGCAGCAGGCTTGCCAGAGATTGCAATGGTTTATTTAATAAAATATTTTTATTTTGTATATTGATGATTATCCTACAAATAAATACCCTTGTTACACTTCTATAAACGTTTTTACAGGACAGTTGACGAATAAAAATGAGTCATAATCAGTATCACTGTCATAAAAATTTGTTGTACAGGCACCTTGAACTTGTGTTGTACAGCCTGCAGACGGCTAAAGAGGTCCTCGGCCTTGCTGAAGATGGTGAGGAACCCGGAGGCATTTCTATCAATCATGATGCTGAAGATAAGCTCCTCCCCTTGGGCACTGACCCCTTTGAACTGGTTTGGTATTGAGATGAACCGCTTCATCTCCCTGAAATAGCGTGCCCGCACTTCCTCAAATGGAGGACGGAACTGCAAACGGCCCTGCCTATTCATAAGGAGAAAAAAAAATTATATTTTTAAACAAAAAAAGGTTTTAAAAAATGTATAATCCACACAAATCAATAATGCTGTTGTAGGAGAGAGAATGAAAGAGTCTGATAGGCAGACAAGAAGAAAAATTATGACAAAAGGCCAAGTGAGAGAATTAAGAGGTGGAGAAAGAAAGTCAGAAATCAATGCAAGAAGGAAGAGTGTATACGGACTTGAAAGTGAGATCTATGTGTATTTCAGGCAGGTTCTTGTTCAGAGCTTCTAGTCCGGTCTGGTACTGGTGTTCAAGCGCTTTGTACAGCTGATGGTTCCAATGCTGACGCCATGCTCGCATGTCATCAGACCTGATGCCCTAAAAACATAGATACATGTATTCGTTTTCTATGGGAGAGATTACAGAATTGTTCTGAATGTTGTACATGTCCATAGAAAAGCTTATCAATGAGCAGTAAAACAGGGCTAGCAGCAGAGGCATGTATACTTCTGACTGTAATCAGTACCTGAGCCTCCAGAGTGGCAAAGCCAGTACGGAGGTCCTGAAGGCCATCCTTCCACCGCTGCTGATGTCTCAATAGGTCCACATTCATTAGTGTCACCACCTTAGAAATGTATGCAGAGGTTTGCAAGCAAACACACAACAAGACTTCAGTAACTATTCTCAGTTTATGATTCCAAAGGAATGTGCTCGCAAAAATATTTCAAATTAGTGCTAAGTGTCTTTGTATTTAACTGTTCAGTAAAATAACTGAAGTTGAAATGTAAAAGCATGCTACAACACCTTTTCAATGAAGTCAGTGTGCCATTTGTGTAACTTCCTGTTTTCAGTGGAGAGCTTCTCAGCAGCAGACTGCAGTTTGGAAATGTAAACTTCCAACTCTTTGGGGTTGTCCCAGGTGATCTGGAGTTTACCACCAGATTCTTTTGACTGAGAACGAGGATTCTGGCATAGAAATGCAGAAAGATTATCACTAGGCCAAACACAATTTATACTATAACATAAAATATTTATTTTAAAGTTGATGATATTAAATGTGCAAGAAACAGAAAATAAAAGTGACTGTGTGCAGTACCTTGATGACCTGTTCAAAGGCCAGGGCAAGACTAAGCATCATAGGTCTCTGAGAGGGAATCATCTGCTGATCAATGGTGTTGTAGAAATGGGCCACCTATAATGCAATGATGCTTTGTTACAATAGGAGCTTAAGACATGGTGAAACAGAAACAGTGACAGAGAAATTAATAAAAAGGGAGGAGTGAAGAAAATATGTTTGTTTGTGTGTCTTAACCTTTCACTCTCACCTGTTTTAGGACAATGGCTTGTCTGTAGAATTTGTCTGCAGTATTAGCAGCCTGCTGTATCTTGGCAGGGATAGGAAAGCCCAGGGCAGAGAGCTGTCTGACTTCCCTGAGCAGACTGACCAGCCTGTCTGAATACTGGATCTTTAGCCTGCCGTCCACATGGTCCAGGTCCATCACACGGTTACTGGCCTGGAGGCTATACAGAGTGAGAGAATTATCATTAGATCCACTGAAACCAGCTTGGATGTCTTGATAGTTAAGGTCACAATGTGCTGGGTTTACAACCTGATTCCTGACTTTGGATCAGCCAGTCCTGACAGTATATCTCTTGACCAGTCCTCAAACTGTTCCTGTTCATACGCCCTCAGAACCTCCAGCAGGTCATCACAGAAATGCAGGAAGCCCTTGAACCCAGGCAGGTCTGAAAGCAGTGCCTCAGCTAAGCGGACACAGTCCTCAACCTAATGTAAAGATGCAAACACAGGAAAAAGAAACAAGTACACACAATTCTTTTCATAGTCATAGGAATTATTACCTCCACCGAAGAGGTTATGTGTTCGCCAGCGTTTATCTGTTTGTGTATGAAATAATTAAAAAAGTACTGCACAGATTTGGATGAAATTGGACAACGTTTGTATTGGGACAAGGCACAGGTGATTAGTGATCGGTGATCCAGAACACCATCTGGAATTTATATTGCAAATTTTTATCTAGTGGATGAAATATTTCAATGCCAGTGTTCTCCCAAAATACACTTTCTCACTATAATGTGTGCAATTTGGTATTGCATAACTGACCCTATTGCCTTGGCAGAGGTCTGTGCTCTCCGAGTTCTTTTCTAGTTTATCTTTGTAACACCAGTTGGGAGCTGAAGTTGTATTATCAGTTATTTTTATATGATCACCATCTGTTTAATTATCTGATAAAAGCTCCGTCTCATTCATGCTGAAATCAATGATAGACCACAAGGTTTATCAGCCACAGGATTTGTTTGCATGTGAACATACACAGACACACAAACAATAAGTTACCTTGTGTATAAGCTGTCTGACCCAGACGATTTTGTTGACCACCTCAGGAAGGTTCCTGCCAATGAGCGGCCCAGACTTCTCTCCAGGGATTCCATGGCATCGGTTCTCAAAGTCCGTTTTCAGGCCTAAAGAAAACCAATAAAGTAGAGTGGGATCAAAGATAGCAGTTTGGACCGAGGGATTTTTTCAAGTCTGACTTTGGCCACCCCTCAGACAAAATTAAATGAGCCATGTCTAAAAATGTATTTAATTGTTTTTTAATGTTGTGATTTTTGTATTGTGTCCAGTATTTCCACTACCATTATATCAGCGGGCGCCCCGGCCCCCAACCCCCTTGAGGGTCATGTTAATTTTAATTAATTGTATTTTCTGTATAGCCCCACATCAACAGAAATCATTTAAGCTTCCCTTTCCTATAGAACAGGTATACCTTGTGTTTTTATTAAACAAACTAAACAGCCTTAAGTTATTTTTCTTATTTAAACAACGGCATGTCCTTTCTGTCTCTACATGGTCGTGCGTCTACAGTTCTCCTCTGCTCTCTATATTGTACAAGGTGGAGTTTTAACTCTGTGAAGGAAGGTATTTTTTTTTGCTCAAACTGCAGCATATCCAACTGTGTGTCACAGCCACTTACTTCCTGTTGTTTTTAGAACAATAGCATGCACCTGTTTTTTTCACCCCGTGCAGAGGTGAAAACCACCTATTGCCAAACATCTGTGAGTTTGAAAACCTCTGGTCTGAGCAATAATACTGTTAACCACCTAGCAACCTCATTTAAGTTACACAAGCACAGAGCATGAACTGGGTTTGTTTATATTTTACACATTTTTCCACCATGTGTAGACACAATAATCTACTGTCGGACTATCTCTGACACAGAAAAAGTCATAAGAGCTATGAGGCATATCTGTGTACCCTTGTTGTAGTCCAGTAATCTGGCCAGCAGAGTTTCTCTCTCTGATTGCAGCTCTTTGCTGATGGTGGGACGTCTGATCAGCTCCTTGTGCTTTTGAAATACCTGCAACAGCTAGACAACAAACACAAACACACAGGCACATACGGTAAGCTCCGTCATCAACACGTAACCTCACACAACATTTTACAAACTGAACTGAAGTAGTGTGTTTCACTACCTGTTGTGGATTGTCCTGTACATCAGCAATGTAGCTCTTTAGTCTGCCAGCAACCTCCTGCTCTGATGGAGCCATCAGACGCTCAAACTGAGCCACCGCTGCCTTCCAAAGTGGCTACAAAAAATACATACAAAAAAAAGTCAGACTCAAAGTTAATTGTTTCATTCTTTGCTGGATAGGTATGTGGAAGATACAACTCTAAATGTTCACATAACCATCATTATTTTTGCAGCTGTGACACAGGTCGGGATCAAAGTCAATTCAGGATAAGGTGGGTGGAAAGTTTACAGTAGCCACAAGCTAAAAGTTCACTGTAGCTGTTAAATGGACCATGATTAGGGACTCCCCCTGCTTGGATAGTAATCTGTCGAAAGTGATTGATAAGCCACACAATGAAAAACCTGTACCATAGCATGCCTGCATGGAGGCACTGCAAAAGGTACAGGTATAAGGAAGGCTCAAACAAGGTCATTGAGAAGTCTCACACTCACATACATAAGCACACTCACCACTTCCTACAACTAACCTCAGTGTAGGGGTTGTAATGCAGGGGGTTGAGTCCAGCGAAAGGTTCAAACACACGATCTGATGTCAGAGCCTGCTGCTTCCCTCCTGGTAGCAGACGCAGTAGTTTCTCATGAACTACACGTAGAGTCACTACCTGGAAGACATGGACAGGGAGAGTGTTTTCACACGTCACTGCACCAACTGTTTTATTTATGTGCTTGGTTATCAGGCTCAGATGACTTATAATTTGTGACTGACTTATTATCCAACTCTGACACTAATTCTAAGATGCTGCGTATATGTTGTAACTGAAAAACACCCACGTCAAACCCTCAATGGAAAATGCTAACAAAGCAGATATCAGATGGTTCCCAAAATGTATCATTCCATCCAGATGGGAAATAATACAAATTATTGCAAAGAGGAAAGAGGTATGTGACAGTGTCTGTATGTCCCTGGGTTTTAAAAATCTTGCCAAGTTAAGTAAGGTTTTAACAGCATCATAGATCTATAACACAGTTAAGCAATTTGTCTACAGGGGTTAAAAGGGAATGATATGGTTTGCTAACAGTTTCACTCATTCAAACACCTACTTTGGGCAGCTGGTTTATCAAAGGCTGTGTCTCATTTCACTCCTTAATGGTCTGCTTCTCAAGACAAAATATGTCAATATGGGCTGACATTTCAAAGCTCTTTCTTTCCCCCATTTTATGTTAAGACAAATCAGTGTAGTAAGAGATCAAATCTGTACATATAGATGTTTAACAAATGTCCAATGTGAGTGGGTTACTTTCTGGATCAACAAGGTGTTTAACAAGTCTCTTCATCAGTCCATTTATGGTTCACTTTTCCTTCCTTGTTCTGGTTTCAAAATAAACATCAACTGGAAATTCCGTGACGTCTAGTCTTTCTCAAGCAAGCGGTGAAAAGGAGAGGTCAACAAGGGTGATACATGCAGATATATTTTAAGTACTGAATGTGATGCAACTAGGGTATCACATTGTTATGTGAACAAGAGAGATATGCACAATTGAACAATGCCTTTTCCAAAGAAAGTGTTTCCTTGACCCTGGATTGGAACCATGTCTTACCTCATCCAATCTTTTTGCCAGGCAATGAAGGGCCTGTGGGCAGTGCTTGTTTCCCTTCCAGGGGTGTGGAGCATGTCTCTTCCAAACCTGAAGAAAAAAGGAAATTAAATGAGTTTTCAGTGTTCAAATCAAATCAAATTGCTGAACTTTTATTTTACATGGTGGAGACATATTATGTTTAAATACATTCTTTCCAGTTTAATTGAAGTGAGGTATTTAATTGTGCGAGTAACTGGTAAAGGTTTTATTGTTGGAACCTTAGTGTGCACCCCTATTTTGATCTCTACCTGTCCAGTCAGATGCTCACAGGCTACCACCCACTGTTCACAGATGGCAATGCCCATTCTCAGGTTCTCCCTCACCGATACAAATGGCTCCTCAAAAATTTTAACATCGCTCAGCTTCCTCTGCACATACCTCCCCAGGGCTCCACCTTGTACACAAACAAACACAAAAGAGGACAAAGTTGCAATCTCAAGCATTTTAACTCTTCACAAACTATGTTAGGTTTATACTGAGCAGTTGCAAGAAAAACAAAGTTGGTTTCAGTTCTCAAGAGAGTCATTTCGTGAACGAAAACAGCAGCTAAATACTGGTGAAACAGAAGTATTGACGCACAATGTATCTTTAAAACAACATCAGCAAATATATGTTTTCATTTCCTGGTTTTGGTTTGTGTATGTGTGGGAGAGTCCTACCCATAACATCCATGAGTCGGACCATGCGCGTTTCTGGATAAGGCTCAAAATCCGTCTGCCTCCAAATATCATCCAGAGTGTCTCTGCTCTGTTCCACCAGATCCACAACATCAGGCATAGACATGCCATCAAGGCCACCGTACTCCTGTGGAAACAAAAGAGAGACATAGTTTAATTCCATTTAGTTCACTATCATTTGAAATATAAGCTTCTCGAACAATTACTAAACATGGTTCAAAACTGTTTGTAAAATAATACACATCTTAGAATTTGCTACTTTTTAAAGGTTTCAAACTTAACAAAATGCACCAAGATGTAATCACTTTCTTTCACCAACTTCAAAACTACTCACGGTTTACTACAGTTATAGATAATAGTTCATTCTTCAACTCAAAAACTGCAAATTACTCTGCAACCAGCATGAATACACTTTAAAAAAAAAAAAGGAGCAGACAGTCCTGATGCATAAAGGTTCATACCTTTTGTATGGGTTTAAATTGTTCTGTGAAATATGTAGCCCTTTCTCTGGCACTGTTCTTCTCTGCAGCCTCAGAGAGATCATCCCAGTACTGGAACTCATCACTGGGAATAAGGATCCCTTCACAGGGTGAAAGCAAATACAAGTTCATACTATGAAATACAACACAGACTTGTTCTTATCAGATTTAAGGCTTGGAGCTTGTTGCTTTTTCTTCTACTACTTTGTTTATGATGTGAACAAATACAAAACCAGTTGAGCCAAACACATGTAGGCATACTGAGATAGCAAACATAATATAAATGCATACAATGCCTCAAAAATCGAAATGTTTAAAGAACCACCTAGGAAATCTTCCTCCGTGCGGCCCCTCTTTGCTGAGGGTTGTGCTCCAGACTGGCGGACCACTGAACCAAGGCCAAGTTCCAGTTCACTCAGCAAACCTGCTAGCTTAGGATCAAACGCCGAGCGCCAGCGCTCATCCTTCAAAGAAGTGAAACAGAGAGAAATGGTCACGTTTCAGGCTAAATACTTCTGTCCTTTGGTAAAACATTTAGGGAAAACTATTTTAATAGCATTTAGGTGCATATCATAATGACTTTGAGGTAATAATTTGCTTAACATTATCTCATGTTTTCCTACTTTTTAATTTTAATAGGTAGGGAGAGAGTTTTTTTTTCTAACCACAAATATAGGAAATGTTTTTACTAATCAAAATATGTTTCAAATTGTAGTTTCAGGAATGTTACCTCCTCATAACTGCTTTGGATTTTTGTTGAATGCATGGCCTAGCAGAATCTTCAAATGTGATAGATGTTACCACCATAGCCTACATCTTTCTATCAGCACCAACAGATTTATTTAATACACAAAGACAGGCTCACCTTCAGCAGAACAGGTGCAAAGACTTGTTTTACTGCCTGGTAGAGGGTGTTGATGGGAGACTCCAGCATGGAAGACACAAGGAGGCTCTGGTGAAGGTTGTCTTCTGTGATCACTGTGGGACGCAGCTTGAAGAACACCAACACTTTCTCTTTGCTGTCTCCCGATGCTTCAATCTGACAAAGAAAGACAATTGTTAAAAAAAAAGAGTTTCATTGTCAAGTGAAGTGTTATTGTTAGTTAGTATGATGTAGAGTAAAGTCACATGAATTGTACATACATTGTACATAAACATATGACCAGCTCATTAGTTTTTTACAGTCAGGGTTTTATTTATTAAATGGCTTATTCATTGTAAATGATGGATTTTTGTTTGTTTATTCATTTCACAAACAATAATTTATGGTTAGGATGTTGCACTTACAAGCTCTGAGGCAAACTGGTTTACATGGATAAGATGCTACACACAAGAAAATGTAGTGATGCTTAAAACGTGTGTTACCTTATTGGACAAGTGAAGTTCGTTGTCATATCTGCTGACGGACAGGACAAATTCATTTCCATCATCCAAGAAGTTATTGAGCTCTGGGCTGTCAGTCAGGGATGACAAAGGCTTTATCCCAAAGAAGTTACCAGTTGTGGTCAGGATAAATGTTTTGCGAACATCATCTGAACCGTGTGGCATCTTTCAGCTGCAGTGATGTACTGAAGCTGAGGAAGCTGTAGTATACAGAAAATTACACTGTAAATCTCACTTTGGGAGGGATTTGAATAATGGCTGGTGGCTACTGTTTAAAACAGATACATCTACAAATAATTTTTAGGTGATTCCAACAGACATTGCAGAATGAAGATTGTTTTTGTTCTTCTTCATTTATATACATGTAACCATCTCAGAACCAGGTAAATTACTGCTAAAGAAACAATCTGCGGCCATAACTATGGCTTTGACTTAGGTTAAACTTAGCGTTGATTACGCTTTCACTTAATATGTCTAACAACTCTGTATTCTGCCGACTCAGAAACAAGGACCTGTATCAATTTTGCCTCCGTTAGACCACTTGAGAATTCATGATTACCTGTGCATCTATAACTAGTAATTTTGCTCTTACGAATGTTGGATAAATTGGCTTGTAAGCTAGCGTTAGCGTCTTTAACGTGATGCGTGTACAGCAGTGCTAACGTTATCAGATATCGCTGCTAAAACTGTAAGCTAACTATACTATCTTTACCCTGCTCGCGTCGAAACAATGTCATGTTATAGAACCAGCATGCGTTTAATCGGTCTTCCTTGGCCTTCCTCTCTTTCCATGGGAATTACTTAAACAATGCTTACAAAGTTACGTTGCAGCATTAGCTATCGGAGGGAATCAGCTAGCGAGCTAACGTTAGCTCACCAACTCTCTGAATTAAAGTTAAGCATTTTAGTTCCATGGCTTGACTACAGCACGTTAGCAAGCTAACAATAACCTTGGTTTCGTACCGTTTGCCACCAAATGTTCTAGTCTTGAAGCTTTTGGTAACTCATTTCATGGAGGAAAACTGAGGCAATCTGTTACTTGTTTCTGTGTGTGTCCTGGATTATGCTTGCGTGGTTACTGTAGCAACTACGACCCTTTCTACCACGTGACAAAGCGAGACGTAACCTACGCAATGTACTTACACCATTGTTTTTTGAATGGGCGCACGGTTAAGCCCCCTCTCCATGAGATTTCTTACAAAGGTGTTTCTGAGAATCTCAGCGTATTCGTTATCAAAATAAATGGGTACTTTACAGGCTTGGGAAATTTAACAAATACAAAACAAGCATTTGTATGTATCCAACATCCACAACTGCCATCGAGTTTTCACCATTTATATAATTATAATGATCTATATCTATGGGGTTCATATTGTGCAAGTTATGTATGGCTTTTGTTACAAACAGTCGTGAAAGAAATAGCCGACTCTGATTTTTTGCTTTTTTATTCAAAGAAGTAATTATGCAAGAGATCCTTCGCTCCTACAGCCATCAGGCTGTATAATTCTAGAGTCAACAGACTAACTGAATTTCCCCTCGGGGATAAATAAAGTAATTTTGATTTGACTGATTTGATTTGATTTTGTATACATACTCAAATAGGCTCCAGGTATAAAAGTATGGCATAAAACTATCAACCTACCTAGAATAGCATAAATAAAGGTGTTCAGTATGCAGAATCACTCATTTCCAAATCATATTTTTGGATTTTAATTATGTATGCATTCATATGCACATTAATAACCCTCAGTAAAATGTACCACGTAAGGAAAAAAATGGTCTTAGGACCACATTTAACATCAAGAATTCAAAACAAGAATACAATGTTAGATATTAAAGGACATACCTTAACACAGACACACTCACACACACACACACACACACACACACACACACAAAACCACTTAAGACTAGGGATTCCCTTTATATGTAAATTGTTTCATTTCTGTCACTGACTGTATATAGTGAGAAGGGAAACTGTCACACCCCACTGCACATACTGAAAGCTCTGGGAAACCAGTAGCACCATGACCTTTATCTTTATTGTTGAACAGAAGGATTAACAATAACACTGATAATAAATGTCAAGACATTTCCTCTTGCGGATTTCTCAAGACAGCCTCTTAACCTCTCTTTACTTTTGCGTCTGTACAAGCCTAGAGAAGGCATAACTTTCCCAGCCTTGTAAACCTATTTTCAACAGACATATTGTGCATTTGCACGAGTTTCGGCGAGTACTTTTGAGACAGGAAGTTACACTCGGGGGAAAGAGGTGCATAAGAATGAAGGTTTGTGGAAGGTAATGGCTATTTCTGGTATAACCTTATGTAAAATGAACACCCACATGTGGTCTTGCTGCCTAGGTGGTGTACAGTATTCTGTGATGGTGTGTGGGAGGGAAAGCTGTGAGATCAGAAACACGTTCCCAAAGAGTTAGTAATCAAATCAGTTCTCATTATTTCTGGGGATTTTGTAGCTAACCACGTGTCAACTGCAACCAACTTTTTTCATAAAGTTGGTTGCAGTTGACACGTGGTTAGCCTTCCACAAACCTTCATTCTTATGCACCTCTTTCCCCCGAGTGTAACTGAATAATAGTTTCATAACTGACAATAACACATGCTGTCCTACACTAATACATTTTCTAAATAAAGGGACTTTTCTTTACTTTCATTTTACATACCTTTGCTGGTAACATTTGCAGTCAAATTATATGAAAGGACACCAGATATTAAGGGGCATATTTACATGTGTTGTGACAGGTTACAATGAAAACAGTAGGAGTGAGTAGATTATACTTCCTGTGTCGCTCTGTCAAATTTTGGAGGGGTATACATGGAAAATCCCTTGTAGTCCTTGTTTACGGTATCTTCCCTAAATTCTTGACTTTACTCACAGACACAGGCACAGTTCCCATCATTCAACAACACCCCCACCCCAAGCCCAATACACCCCAAAAGCCCCCAACATTTCATACTCTATTGTAGTTTTGCTACAGTCCAAAGACATATTGGCCAGGTCCAACAGACTTGCTCATGGGGGTGTGTGTGTCAGTAAATGCTTGTCCCAGCTGGACAATGTTGACCCACTTAGGGTATTCCCCTGTTTTCTGTGCAGCTGGGATAGACGTCCTCCTAAATGAGGCTACAAATATAATTATTTCGGTTTTGTTTTCTAACCACTTTTCCTTTTCTCATCAGAAAAAAAGGATCATGACTTCAATGAAAGCTGTAAAGGAGAACTTACAAGGAGCTATGTAAAGACTTGAGAAAAGAAAGAGACCACACTGGATGACATGACCACGGATGTTTGTTAGAAACACTCTGTTATGTAAATCTATATTCCTCATTTGTCAGAGAGCAGATAATACATTAAATATATATATACACATAAAAAAAAAAAACAAGTTATTACATTAGAGACTGTGTCCACTTCTTGTACTTGGTTTGTTTTGCTGGGAACCTTCCAAATTTTTTACTTTTTAAATTGTGATTAGCAAGAACTAAGTGTGTAATGGAAATGGGTTAGTATAGTAATCATTTTAATATTCATCATTAAATGAAGTGCGATATCAAAGTGATTGAAAAGCAGAAGTGAAAAGATGTCCCATCGAATGTGACAGAAGAACAAAGAACACATCTTGAATGTGAAACACTGTGGTTAGCTGCAGAGGTGTTACGAGCAAACCAGCTGTAGGAGTATACTGTAAGTTTCTGAGAAAAAAACCATGGGCACCTGACAAAATGTCAAAGAAAGGCCACTTTGACCCAAAATCCACAGTTCACAGCCATTTATTGTGAACTTACATACACAACAAAACTCACACAATTGAACAATCTTGAAAATTTAATGCCTCTGTTTCTACCTCCAAATGCGGTGCAGAATCACTTGGTTCCCCCGATTATGCCTCTAGCATGTTCAGATTGCAGGTAAAACGTCAAACAGGCATATACTGTATAACCGCAGCTTGAATGAGTCTGAAAGGGGCTATTGGCTGTGATGGATGAACAAACTGCACATAACTCAGTCACAAGTCACAAGTTATGCATCATACTGCTGTATTCCACCATTTAAAATGAGTAGGGCTGGGTATCAGTACTAAATACCTTTCAGGTATCGACCAAAACAACCCGGTACCATGTAGTATTGAAAACTGCATAGACAATACCTGCAAACAATTCCTACAAACAGACAGACAGACTGATGTACTTTATTGATCCCAAACTGGGAAATATGTTTCTTATGGAGGTAAGTATTCTGACATAGTTATGTAAGCAATGTGGTAAATTATGTTATATATTTATATTAAAATAACTTATTGTTGACTTTAGGTTTCACATTGGACATGAACAGCAGTCTCTTGGGGGAAAGTCCTGTGTTGCTTTTATACTATGTCACCTGACTTTGTTCATAATTACTACGGCCGCAAGAGGTTGCTGCCCCCTTAAGAAGAAGGTTAATTTATTACATAAACAGACTGACTGAAGACCAAAGTTTTCTCTATGAGGAATAATCATTGTTTCCACTTCCTCTATGTCATGTCCAAAGTAAGATTGTGTAATAATGACTGACCGTGTCATTAAACTACAGTTAACCATGATCCATGATCTATCCTCTCTGCTGCTTACTAAGCATTCATGACGAGTATTCACAATGAACTCCAAAAGCATGAAACCAACACGGCAGCAGAATATTTTGGGGTTGCATCATGGCTATTTGGTGTGATGTTAAATTATTAGTAGTTCTTCCAAAGAAGTTGTTACACATAGTCAGGTGAGACAAAGCTGGTCAGCAGACAGGGAAGTTCATTGGTCTTCCTAATCCCCGCTGATACGTCACCATGGCGCTAGTGAACACACGCAGACTCAAGATCGCATACACGTACACATGCAAACATACAAGCAAGAGACGGTAAATGAAACCACCCAAAAGTATAAACATGAATATAATTAGCTTTATTGCAGGCAGCTGCAACAGTAAAATGCATTTTACAGTAAAAATAATCTAATGTTGTAAACATATCAGTGTAAAAATAAAGAGTCCCTTTGGCTGCTGTCAGTGAATAGGGTATACTTTTACTTATATACTTATTAAAAAGTACATTTTCTTCATTACATGTACATAGCTGTACTTCATATTTTGAATGCAAGAGTTCTACGTGGGGCAAGCTGTTTTGAGTACTTCTACTTCAGTAAACTATCTTAATTCTTCCATCACCAGTCAAATATTCAGGTAGCTCACAGGTTGTTTATCATAGATAACTGATGGTAAGTGATTTTAAAAGGAAAGGAACAAGCGAGATGAGTCACTGAGCCCCGCCCAGTTACTGAAGCTTTTAGAGGAAGAGGTTTTCTGTCATTCTCTCAGACTGACACAGAGGAAGACACTGCGCAGCAATGGTACGTAACAGCTTGTTTTGTCTTCTTACTTTTCCCTTTGTTTCCTTTAAATGAAAAACATTAATCACATTGAGGTCTGAAAGGAAGATTCTCGTGTATTAACGCAGCTTTTTGTATGAAAGAAATACTTTTATGTCATTGAGCAGGAGCCCATGAATGCTGTGCATGTGTTTGGTTGGAGGTGTAGGCTATGTGTGAGCATGTGTGCTTATAGCTTCTCGAAATCAAAATGTTCACAAAGCTTGTTTTTCAAGTATCGTAATAGTTGATAGATCGTAGCATGCAGCAGAAATCCAGTAAGTTTTATACTAGTTTTATAAACTTACTAGAGAAAGAAAGTAATTCTAGCCTCTGCAAGATTCATCCGTCTTAGTGTAAGAATGATATGTGCAGAGAAGCTCTCTCTCTCCCTCTCTACTCAGCTTTGTGTGTATAGAAATATCTGTGACTAAGTGAGAGCCATTGTGTTTAGAGTGTAAACACATGAATTGTCTTATTATGACTGGTTTAGTAAAAGTAAATTGTGATCAAATGAATTTGACACTATTGTGATCTGAAATCTGGAATGAAAAGAGTCTGCTCTTTTTCTTGAAACTACATAGCAAAGCAGCAAAAAAAAAAAGTCTCTCACCCCGATTTAATCAGTTTCACCCGCTTCAACAGTACTCTATTTTCACCTACATGAAGTATCGCTCAGCTCCCACATAAAAAGAATGAAACCCGTGAGTGAAAAAAAAGATTTACTGAATGTGGTTTCGTAGCTTATCTCATTGGCGTGAGGCAGGCATGCGCTTAGTGCTATGAAACAATCCAGCAGGGTTAGGAGTGCTCTGTAAATCATTACATCATGTGGGAATCCCCACCAACAAAGCCTCACAGTGTGAGCACATGATCACTAAAATAACTGTCGGTGTGGATGACATAGTAGAATGGTTAGAAGAGTGCAAACAGATATTACACCAATGCTCTCCGCTTTGTCATTGCTATGTTAAGTGTCCTTACTTGTATTCATTGTATTGTAACATAAATCAAAACCACAAACTGTAGCTTTAAAAGTCAACAGAGTTTATTCAACACCTCTCTGATGTGCCCTCAACAAAAAAAAGGCGCTCAAGCTCTCACAAAGGTATGCAGAGTTGTTATATTATATAGAGAGCAAACAAAACAATGTATTTTTGTTGGCCAACCTGGAGGTAGCATCACCATGGGGTCTAGTGAGAACTGGCCTACAGGATTTTTGCATTGGATTTTGGATCATTGCAGAAAATAAGCTCTGTGGAAAATACAGGTTTCTGATGCTTACACGTTTTGTTCAGCAGGATAATCTTCACGAATAAACACCATTTCTATGATGTTTGGAGCGTTAACGCAGACGACAGCAAAAAGCTAACGTTATACTATCGTGAACTACTCCACGATTATAACGCCACTACCATTCTGCTTCAGAAGGTCTTCATAAAGCTAACCGGTGTTTTTGACAAGCTAGCAAAATCGTAGCCTAATACACTGTTTATTAACCGAATGTGCAATCTGCAAAAGTCTGCAGGAGCACTGAAACACGACTAGTAGTCTCATTTAGCCACTTGTTAGCAACTAGTTTTTAAGGGACACATAAAAACTTCACAAATGGGGTATTAACTAAGGTGTCTTTAGTCATACAACAAAATGCTAAGCTTGTGACAGACCTTATTTCAGGCATCAAATCATCAGCCCATACGAAATCCTTTATTGAGTTTGAGAGGAGAGACCCCAGGGTGCTAAAATGCTAATCTTCCTCCTTGCTTTTAATTATAATTATTATATTCTAGGTCATGGTGTAACAAGCAGACACAGAGTCACAGAAATCAGGGAAAACTAAACTTCCAAAATGTTTTGTTTTTTAGCCTAAAAATGAATCAGGAATTCCAGTTATTAATATGACTTTCATGATCCATCACTTTTCCCACACAATGATACATGTAAAGTACTTAAGGTACTTATATAGCCAGTGGGAATTCCCTCAGAAGTGGTTTCTGTTGAGGAATGAATGCTGTAGTTCAGCATGAAGCACGGTGAGTGTAGTGGGGTTTCCCTTGAGAGGGATCTTCTCTATGTAGTTTTTTTTATTTCAAAGAACATGAGATTCTGTGAATTTATGTCTTCAGCACAAAGTTTCAAAAACTTTTCTCAAACGTAGGACAGTTGCCTGAGTTATCTTTAAACTGTGTAGGTGATATATATTATTAAAGTGAGACGGGTGTTTCAGAGGACAAGGCATGTGAAACGTGCTGATTGGCAGGTGGCTTTAATCTCTTTCCTTGTTTTTATCCTGTTACAATACAGCTTACAACAAGAACAACTCAGATACTGGTTTCCTTTTTGGAATTTCCTGGATTTTAAGTCTAGCTGGCTACTCACTTTTAAAATAACATTCAGGTCTTTAAGGAAATTGTGTTTTTGTTCACAACAACACCAAAAGATGATCTACCTGAGATATTTTACAGTATTAATGCATACTTGCAGCACTTGGTTTAAAAAACAAAGTCATACAATACTATAAGTGTTTGAAGTGTGTAGGCGGATTTCCCAGCAGGTACAGGAATACTATGAAACTCACTGGGACTTTCCTCCAGCTTGGGGTTTGTTGAATTCACTGTTTTGGATTTCTTCCTTCAGGAAAACAGAAACAATTTTCCTTCTAAAGACTTACTGTGAGAAACCAGCTGGTTATTTGAGATATAACTGCATTTTATACTTGCATGTTTATGTATACCAGCCTGGCCCGCAGAATAACAGCCAATGAATGTAGAAAATGTGAGGAGGGAAAAAAACTGTGTTCTGGTATTTGGCATATTTACAATGACGTTTCCATAATCACAGTTTTTAACCATCACTCCTCCTTGGCAGAATTCTGAGATCATTTTCTAGTTAAACATAATAGTAATCCTTATGGATTCCCCATGTTTTTAAAGAGTATGTTGATACTGATATAGGCAAATAAAAATAGCATGAATTTAGTAAGAAAGTGAAAATATCACACAGTGATAGGCTAACTAGGCATACGTACATTATATTTTCTTTATTTGAAAGTCCAGCAGCCAAAGTGTCCGTTCAGAAAAAGTCTGGCCCTTGGACAAATGTAGCTGATGACCCCTGGCGTATAGATTCAAGAGGCCATGCTTACTGTAATGTAACACAGTAAATTTAGAATAAATAAGAAGTGGTTTGAGAGGAGCTGGTAGGACTTGTTTTCTATTGCAGCAACCACAGAACCACTTGTGTGCTATAACAGTTAAAAACATGACAAAGATTTAGAGAACATGATTCACTGGCTTACATTCCTGTCTGATTAATGTTAATGTGCAACGATTTAAAAGATATCAAACTGAATTAAAAGATAATCCATCTCTCCACAGTGATTAACTTGTTTGTCTTTTCAACAGGCATCCCGTTGTAACATGTCTAACTCTCTGTAAGTACTCCTGCCATCTTCTTTCACTTCATTATGCTTTCGATTGTCAGCAAACATTACAATGCTGTGACTCACATGGACAGAATTTTAACACCAAACAGTTAACAACAACACCTGCCAAATTTCCATACTATTCAGAACTTTGGGAATTTTATTTGGGTGTGGATGATTTTTACAGAACAGGAAGTGATTCAGTCATGGAAATTAGTATTAATGTGGTTTATGTAAATGTCAAAGTCGAGTCACTGAATACTTTCTGATTCAAATGCTCTGTCCATTCAAAACGCTGGCAGCAGCCTTACTGTCAGCCAAGCAGAAAGGATTGGCAGGAAACAACTAAAAATATCTTTTCAGCACTTATCAGTCTGAGAATTGACGTATGTGATTCATCATGGTACAAACAATTGCGTCTGTCATGATTTGCTGCGGTTAATGGCTCAGACTTAAATTACGCTACAGTTGAAGTAACAACATAATTCTCGCGTAAAGCTGTACACTGAACAATAATGCAACAAGTTTGTGAGCATGCATCACTCAGTGGAGCAATTTCTGCCTTTGTCAGGGGTTATCAACAGCAACATGGACCCAGAAGTTAAATGTATTCCCTGTAATACGCACTTCTATCAGTAACTGTTTATTCAAAATTGTCAACTCTAGGAGGAACTATAGATATGAAGCACCTTACCCAGATACAGAAAGTGACATATTCATACTGCAGATCTGTGTGGGAAGCATCACATTGATCGAACCCTCATGTGTATTTGTTTTTAGAAAGCAGAGGTGACACAGTCATTTCAGCTTTAGAAAGACTGACTGTCAGTGACGTAGAAAGTTTACTGTGGGCATGTGAAAATCCAGAAGCAGAGCAGTGAACCGCTCAATTACAGTATCTCTGGGCACAGGGCCAGGGGAATTTGTTGTTCATGTTGTGAGAGCTGTTTTTATGGCTATCATTACCTGGGTAACCATATAAACAGTTTATCATGTTTTCTTCTCTTTTCCAAGAAATCCGAGGATTGTCCTCCGGCTGCTGACTTTGTTTTTGACTTTGACTTTGACTTGGCCTTCTCCTGTCACAGGTGAGCAGTTTTGTCATATCTGTGCATCAACACATCTCACTTTGGTTTTACTGTGAACACAATTGTTATGCTAGATGAGTACACACATAAGGGCTCCTGATATCACAACATATTCCTTGGTTGCACATGAGTAAAGCTGCACTGAAAACACACCTGCAGTGTTAAAGCTCCATACAAAATACTAGATTATGATATATAATGTGAAAGATTTGTCAGCAGCAGAGGTGGAAAAAGTATTCAGATCCCTTACTTAAGTAAAAAATACTTATACAACACTGGGAAAATACTACTCTACAAGTATTCAAACCTCAATTTAGTCAAATTACAAAAGTGTCAGCATCAAAATGTACTTATAGTATCAAAAGTGATAGTACTTATAATGCAGAATGACACCTCTTAGATTTGTATATATTCAAAACATATTATTGGATTATTATTATTGATGCATTTATAAGCAGCATTTTACTGTGATGTCAACATTTAGGATATTGTCAGTACACAGCAAATTATAGCTTGAGTTGTTTCTTGGCATTTTAATGCAAAGAAATTACATATTATAACTTTAAGGCCCATACGTTTACTATCTCTGTCCTTGTTCTGTAATTAGTACACAAAACAATTACTGTCCAGACAAGATCCCCAAATCTGTGACAGTGTCAGTGATTAGCAGGTAAAGAAAGCTAACAAAGAGACAATGAAAACCATTAGCTAACTGTAACGTCCCTTTTCATGTTGTGACCTTTAGATTATGTTACACAGGAAAAGGACACTATTACTTGTGTATTCGACACAATATTAAAGGTCAAATAGGGTGAAGAGGAACTGAGATTAGTCTACTGCGTCATACATGAGTTAGAAGAAAACTGATCGTTCACATGTGCACATTACCTAAAGGAACACCTCAATATATATGGCTTATGTTTGTTTAAGTCAAATCATTGTGTTAATAGTAACTAAAATGGCTTAACTCCATTCAAGTTTTGCCCATTTTTTTTCTTATATTACACTACATCATTCGTTTTTTAATCCACACTCACATTTAGGCAACTAAATATTTCTAGTGCTTCATTTATCTTATTAAATGTACTTCAAAAAAATTCTCTCAAGATATTCTGTAAAACCAAATGTGCCTTTAATTAAACATAATATATTACTTTAAAACAATTTCATTGTATTTCATGAAGACTAACCTTTACTCTTGCTTTTTCCTTTCACTAGGTGCTTCCCTGATTCAGCTCAGAGGGGAGGTTGGTGGAAATGTGACCTTTCAATGTGACGTGGACAAAAAAAGAAAACCGGTTTCCTTGTATTTTCAGAGGGACAATATTTTCATTAACGGGTATCATGAATCAAGGAACATAACTCCGAATTGGAATAACACCAGAATGGATCCTGGCAAGACAGCTATTAACATGGACAATTTGAAAGTCTCACATGCTGGTGATTATCAGTGTTTCATCCGGTACACGGACAATCAGATTTCTGATAATCAAATACGACTCAGCATCACAGGTATGAGTGTGTTAACATTTATAGATGTATTTGCTTGTTGTTTTAGGTTGTTGGGAGTTTCCACAACCCTTAATTATGATGGAATTAAACTGTATATGTAGTGTGTTTTCAATTTCTAACAGTACTACTGGTGTAGAATAGTTCTAATCACAGTACTGCAGAGATTTTAACAACTGGAATGATAAGGAATACAGTAAATACGGACCAGAAGTATGTGTGCGTGACCTTCGGGGCCTACAGGAAATCCTGCCATTCATACAATAATCTTACTTTTTAAATCAGGGGTGTGCTGTTTAAGGGAGAGGAGATTTCATTCACAGACTAATTAGTGACATGTAATCTCCAAGACATAGGATACCAGACACCTTGTACAGGTTACCAGGCTATCACAGGGCAGACATATAGAGACAGATCTCATTCACTTCTACGGGCAATTCAGAGTCAACAATTGAACCTACTGTAAACTGCATGTTTTTGGACTTTCTTTCTTTCTTAAAGGGACAGTTTAACCCCCAAATTATTCATCCATTATCTGTAACTGTTTATCCTAGCTGTAAGGTCACAGGGGGGCTGGAGCCAATCCCAGCTGACGGTGGGTTAAAGGCAGGGTACACCATGGACAGGATGCCAGACTATCACACAGCTGACTACCACCCACCACCCCAATATCATAAATACATTATTCCATTCTACCTGTAGTGCTGTTTATTAATATAGATTGTTCTGATATGAGTTTCTGTGGGTTGGACCTATTGGCCTCAGAGTCTGCCTTTTAAATGGCACTCTGCTTGTGGTGCTCAACGTGCCCCCCTGACTCCTTCTAGAAATCATGACCTGGTTACACAAGATAATCCACAGACATTGTTGTGAGCAGTTTATTGAGGAACCATTTTTTTCTATTGAACAACAAATAAAATATTTTCGTCATGAAACTGCTCATGATTCATGATTTCTGGAAAGTTTTTCAAAAACAATTTTTTTGGGTGGTGTTTTTTTTTAAATGTCATCTAGTTTCACTAAATTCCAGAAAAGGCAGACTCTCTAGTGCTGATATCTTCAACAATCAGCAAATCACACTAAAACAGTGTAGATTGATAAATACCATTACAGGTAAGAGAAAAATAAGTATTTTGGGGTGAACTGTCACTTTAACAACCACTGTCTCCAAAAGAGACCCCTTGCTTTAATCCATCACTCTCAGTTAAGGTGATTTGTCTGTGGGTTGGGTTGTCGGTGATCTTGGACAAATTGAAATGTTTTAAACATGGACGTTTCCAGAAACCTTGACATGCTGGAGACACAGCCTCTTGCTAACTGACAATGCTCCTGTCTTCTCTGTCTCTCTCTGTTAGCCCACTACAGTACACCTGCACTGACGGTGGACTGTAGTGATGAAATCCATTGCCAAGCCACATGTGCCTCACATGACGGCTACCCAAGCACCCAGGTGATGTGGAACGTACCGGAGAGCAGTTTGTCCAGGGACGTGAACAGCAGTGAAATGATCGATCCAGAGACCAAGTTGGTCAGCATCTCCAGCACAGCATTCTTCAACTGTTCCAACGGGGAGCTGACGTCCCTCAGCTGCTCTGTGGGTCACGTCACCTCAGAGATGTTCTCTGTCTGTGAGTACTGCATCACAAAAAAGACAAGTCCAAATGGTTTTTCCGCTAAAATCGGTTTCATGCTTTCAATCCCTGGGCAAGTTTTGGGAAGTGTGAACAGCAACGGAAAGCCCTGGGCATAGATCCCCTTTGGTGGCTACTGTTAAGGGAATAAGGGATTTTTTTCATCCTTTTAAATCCTGTTTGACCTTTACAGAAGAGTTTCAAATTTGTGTTTCTATGAACAGAATTTAAGATTAAGAGACAATTTACACAACTGTGCTCGGAGCTTAAATGCTAAAACTAGCAATGCTAACAATGACATTGCTAACATAATGATGATTTAATAGGTATCATTTCATGTTCACCATATTAGTTTAAATTGTTAGCATGCAAACATTTGCTTATTAGCAATAAATACAAAGCGCAGCTGATTCTGTTGGGTATATCTTTAGTTAGTATCTTTAGCAGCCATTTCGAATGTTCTCAGCCCATTAAATCGCTGTTATCACTTGTTAACTGCCCCATACGTACGGGTGAGAGAATAATCCTTTGCCTAAAGTTTATCCTTACCCTTTTCATAACTACCACAGCTACTAGAGGTTGGTGCCTAACAATAAACATTAATACAACAGAAGATTTTATAGGCTGATAATGACCCTACCGAGTGCTTTTCTAGTTGTTAATATATTATAAGTGACCAAAACCACAATTTAAAACTAGAAAATCACTCAGAGAGCGCAGACCTCCGCCAAGGCAATAGGGTCAGTTACGCAATACCAAATTTGACACTTGAAGGATTATATTGTATTTTGGAAGTACACTGGCATTGAAATATTTCATCCACTAGATGGCAGCAGTTAGTGAAGGCAATAGGGTCACTGACGCAATAATATAAATTTGCAATATAAATTCAAGATGGTGTTTCAGATCACCGATCACCACCAAAATCGAATCGAATCATGTCATTGTCCCAATACACACATTGTCCGAAAATTTCATCCAAATCTGTCCAGTACTTTTTGAGTTATTTTGTACACAAACAAACAAACAGACACACACACCAGCGAAAACATGACCTCCTTGGCGGAGGTAATAAGTTCACTGAAGTTCAAAAAACATGTTTTTGGCTTGGTTAACCTGGGTCACCTAATATATATTTGGATCAAAGCAGGAATTTTAGAGACAGATATTTCTATTTTTATGTGTGTTTTATATGTAATTTTGGTGAACTGACCCTTTCAGGATTATGTGATTTAGGTTATTTTTATTACTTTTGTCAAAAATCACATGAAAAGAATAAAATCAACAGTGAACTGATCCAACAGAAAAGTAATTTCTGCTAAGTCATAGTCTGATTAAGCTTAATTGTTTTGCACCATAAAGCTCCTGTTATTACCATGGACATAGAAACTGCGATTTATGTTGAGTCAATCCCACATACTCTTCCTACTGTCATAAATACTCACTAGAGCATCAAATGTGTATTAATCCCTGGCTAAAATGCAACATTTAGTTCTGTTTACTAATATTAACTATAAAAGTACAGTGCACAGGTGTACACATCACAAATGTATGTATTAAAAATATATATATATACATTTGTGATGTGGTGAGAGGGACAAACAAGCTTTAAACTCAACTTTCTGATGTTTATGAGACTAATAAACATTTTTCTCATTTGAAGGCAAACCCAAGGATCCACCTGAACTGAACAATTTCTACGTGATAGCAGCAGCCACCATTGCATTGATAGTTGTTGCCATTATTGTGGTGGTGCTGGTGATGAACTGGAGAATGGGACGGAGAGGTAGATATTAGGTTTGCAACAATACAGCTGTTCTACACATATTTGCACATCTGTTTGTAAATATGAACGACTCACAGCAGTTTCTATGTTGGTTACCAGGAAGACCAACGGTCGATGCGAGGCAAGAAACCGGACTTGAAGAGTAAGTGGATCTTACACTTGTCAGCATTTATATTTATAATACTTTGATGGCATTCATAAGTAATGTAAAATATGAGCTGATAAAGAATTCTATGAGGCAAAACTGCAATAAATGCCGTTATTCATTAATTCTTTTGTACATTATATCAAAATCTTGTAACTTCTAACCTTATCCCTCTGTTTCCTTTTCTTTCACTTCTATGTTTCATTTTCTCCAGGGAGATGAGGCAACTCAAGTAAAACAGAAGGAAAAGAGGCATCTTTGGGTGCTGAACGCGTGAGCTGGAACGTCCAATTTTTCTGGACCGTATGACTAATGCTGTCTGTGGGCTGTGTACAGAGCAGGGACAGCCAGAGTCCACGGTGACTCACTGGGGCCCACATGTTGACAACATTTCAGTGGCACTTGTGACTTTATTGTTTGAGGAAGTATTGCAAATCAGTGTCCTCTTACGCATGATACAACGTGTCACTCAAAAGAGAATAGCTTACTTCTCAAAAACAAAAAGGGCCGGGGTTGTGGTGAGACTGTTGTTATTAACTGGAAAACAGTGTCAGGGTGAAACACTTCCCAGCACTGTAAGAAAAAAACCGTATTTGAAGTGTGGAAATCTCTATAATGTTACTGTTACACTGACCTCTATTGGCAGATGTTAAATCTGTTTCACATGCTGTTGTATGTTATTGTTGTTGCACTTTAAAATTGCATCTTTTTTCTAAAGTATACCCACAATATGCTGTAAAGATTTGTAGAATTGTTTTATTTTTTTATTTATTGCACATAATAGTCAACAACAGTAATGTGATAATAATATTCCCATATTTTTGTTCTGAAAGTAATCAAAAAGTACTGTAGTTTGGTCCCTCAGAGAAAATCCGTAGCAGAAGCTGTGAAAACATGTGAAAGCACACAGTACTGTCTACATATGAATCTGTTTTCTGCAGGAGAGTAAAAAAAAAGTATTTTACAATAAATCCCAGTACATTCCCCTATAATGTGCAATATTTAATTCAAAGGGAGGTTTTTTTTTCCATTAATCAAATTGCCGTTACCCTAGTGATTAATATTTTTGGTTTTCTCTCAGATTTTTTTCTCAGGTGACTGTTCTCATGTGAGATATTGCTATTTTGCTACATATTTATTTTATTTTATGTTTTTTGTTCATATATTATCTACCTTGTTTACATTGTTTTAGGTACTTTTGTATTGTATTCCCTTCATCATCAGACTTGCCAACAAATCTCAAAGGGCTGCTCTCTTTTTCTGAATCTGTTTGAAACACTCAGATGGGTTTGTAACTTTTTTCTTGTTAAAGTAGCTTTTTAAATATAACAGTTTTGTTCTGTGTCTCATTTTCATACTTTGGTGCTGGAATGTGCGACCAAATAATCTGTGTCATTCAATTTTTTACTTTGTTTTGTAAAGAATTATTATTATTATTCTTACCTTTGTCTTACTTGACTATATGGCCAGAATATTGTATTTTAATGCTGCAGTGGATTATTTTTACACTGTCACAGTGTTCACACTGTTTTAAGACTGGGCTTTGACTTAGATAAACAGGTATTAGAAGAGCTTTACCCCGGCTCATTTATTTTCCACTGCAATGCAGTTTTATCGCCACTAGATGTCACACTCGCACCACAGAGTCTGTGTCCTGCTGTCATGGCTGATTGGCATGACTGGTGTTGCATATCCTACAACATCTGAGTATTATTTTGAAGTACCAAATCCATGAGCCTAATGACATTTGTGGGCTAGTCTGCAAAAGCAACTTTGTTTCCGCTGGCTTGGGGAGTGAAATAATGTTTGTGCATTTAGCACAAGCAACTTGAGCCCAGAACTTTTAAACAGGGATATAATGTCTCTCTGACCTCAACATGTGCTACCTGCCAGGAGAAGGTTAGTATCCCTGCTTTATTTAAGGGAGAGCAGTAATAAGAGCAGGGAAGAGGATTGTAGACTAACTGTGAATGAGAGAGGAGATGAGGATGTCCTTTCTAAGGTTGGACATTGTGAGTCAATATTAAACTGTCTATTGTATGTATTTTTCTCTATACTTTCTACTGCAATGTTGAAAAACCATCAGATGAACTGTGATACAGCAATATGTTTTGTTTTATGATGGAGTATGGAGTGTATGAAATTAGATTACTTTACTTATTCATTACTAGAAAACATTATAGGTCATGACATATATCATTATCAGGGTACGAAAGGAGCTATATTGGGCTAAAAGCCCAGCCCTTAACAGGAGACTGTTAACATTTTACTGAAACACATTTCAGCATACTGTTTTTCTGTGTAGCTATATGTCTTTGTCTCAAACTATTTCCACCACCATTCTTCCTTGCACCTATTTGCTTTCTCCTTCTCCTTCTTTGCCCTTTTTATTCTTTTTACAACGCACCTCCGTTTCTCTTCCTCGCTTGCTTTCTCTCATTCTCATGAGTCACTGTGACAGGCTGTCAGTCCACCTCTCTGCCCTGTGTTTACATTGGGCAGCAGAGCAGCACCAGGCTGGTTGCACTTCAGGAATGTAACCCCCAAGGTCCCTGCCCTCCTCCTCCTCTTTTCCTTTCTCCCACATCTATGCTGCCCATCCATTTCTTTCCCTCCTTCATTCTTTTATTCCCCCTTTGCACACTCCTTCCCCTTCTCCTCACTCTCCTTCTGTTCCTTCTTCCGCCATTTCCCCTGTGCTCCTCTTCTCCCTCTAATTACCCTCCCCTCTGCCCCATTAAACCCCCCCCCCAACACACACAAGCTCCCTTCCTCTCCTTCTGCCACCTTTCTCTCCTCTTTTCTTACCCACGCTTTCTCTCCTCAGGACCTCCACTCCCTTTCTTTCTCGCCTTTTTCTATCCCCTCTTTAAAATTCAGCGAGCATTGTCCAAACTCACTCGCACCCCCCATTCCCCTGTCATCATCCCCTCACCTCCCACTCCTCCCCATCTCTCTGTCCTCCCTCCTTCATTCCTCTGCTGTCTAACCCAAACAAACCAGGGAGGACTTTCCTCTGTGGTGGCTGTAGGAGAAACACACCACATGTCAGACTTGGTTTGAACATAAACATTAGTCAATTTGAGGTACTGGAAAAGGATATGAGGCGCTTAAGTTCAACATGAGATAGAGCTACTATTAGGATGTCTTAACGCTAAAGCTTACCACTGAATATACAAAAATCAGAGCAGAGAGCTGTATATTTGATGTATTTTGGCAAAAATATGTTCTTTGGAATGGGGCAACTGTATCATAGGAAGACTAAAACCAATGGACTGCATAGAAAAACAATTTAAAGAGGCCCCTTTTTGAACAGTTGGTTCATTGAATAAGTTAAAAACCTACAAAGCAAAACTTTGTGTAGGCCACAGAGAATGCAGATTTCCTTAATTCACCCTGACCCTTTGTACTGTACAGTATTACCCCTTTTTTTGGAATCGGGGATGTAGGATGAGTGCCTTGGATTGTATTTCTATTTGTTGATGAATATCGTTGATTAACTGTAAACTAACTTTATATGTGAATAAAATCTATTAATTAAGTGACTGACGTAGTTGTTTCCAAAGGTAATTAAGCATGCTAAAATCAAAGCATTTATTGGCCTATTAGGAGTGGAGGGAAAGAAAGTAGATCTAAAAACCTACACACACTGTTCTCTTTTCCAGTGACGCAGCAGAGTGTGTAATCTCCTGCTTAATGGAGAACCTTTTCAGTCTGTACACAGTCCTGTGGCATTTCTCAGCAAGCGGCTTGTGACCCCTGCCTCACTGTTCTGTGTGGCGTCCATACCAGGGGATTTATAATCAGATTATACTAGTTATGAAAGTCAACTAGATTAGTTTTAGTGCAGGGGAGCCGGAGCACAAGGCATCGATTCACAGCAGGAGAGCGGAGCTGATCAGCATGAGGGAGATTGGGCTGTTAGCGTTCCTGAAATAAGGAATTTCACTGTCTCTAAATCAGATAAGTGTGTGTGCATATTTGTGGTGCAGCAATGTGAAAGCATGCAGCAGGGTGGAATTCTTAACATGAAAAAAAGTATTTTTTATAATCAGAAAATCACAAAATGTTAAATAATTCCTCAGTATTTTGCATGTGTTTGCCAATTGTGAACACTGGATTGAAAACCAGAGAAAATAGAGCTACATTTATATACACAGTTGTCTAAATTAAGTACATTTTGATTGTTTGTCAACTGATCACAATTAGGAATATAAGTTTTCCTGCTGATAACTGGAAACCATTTCTAACTTTGACATAATTGCTGTGTAATGTAGATACCTTTAGTAGAAGTGGGCCGTTGGAAAGAACAGAATGATGCAGATGGAGCAGAAACAGCAAGCAGGTCAGGAGGGTCAGCTCTGGTGCTTCAGCTGAGTGATCATGTTGTTGCTGTCACTGCAGAAACCCTCTCCCTGACCTCCAGAGACAGAAGAGGTGACCTGGAAGCATTTATCACCTCTGTGCTTTCTGACCCATGACCCGAGGCCTGAGATAGGGAAGAGAACACAAACACACAGGAGAAAAAAATTAGATAAAGAAAGACACAGAAAAGAGGGAACCATTGCATCCAGACATAAGAATGTATTTGTCACACTAAATTTGTAAAATATTTGTTGCATATTGTGAGAGTCATTTGCATATTTCTGAAAGAAGAACTGTTTTTATTCAAGTAAGGATATGTGGCAAGCTGCCAGGGGGTCATGAAAAGTTTCTTTTTTCTGCCATTTAAATAATCATGATATTCATTTATTTTAATTTATTTTATTTACAAAAGGCTTCATAGTTCAACAAATAATATTTTCATTTCTTAATCCATAAAAGTTCATAGATTAAATTGTAATCTAACTTCAATCCACCACACACACTGCATTGCTCTTTGTTGAAATGGATGCACTGCCTAAAGCTGAACAAGATCTCCAACCTAAACAACAGAATAGGTTGTTTGTCAGTACCACCCATAATGACCCATATGAGCTTCTGTTAAACAGCACATATGAGCATTCCACAGCTGATTTACATTGACATTGGCTACATGGAATGGAAGTGAACAGAAGAAAGATACTTGATGACGTTAATTTTGGGCATGAGTGACTGTGCCCAAATAAACTTTTCTTGTGTTGTTCTTTCACATAGCTTAGACTATAGAAGTGTAATAAATAGGTTTAATTCCAAAGGAAATACATGAAGTGTCCCTGGTATATTCTGGATCTTTAAAGGGGTCGTTGGTTTGAGAAGTTCTTCTTTAAAGTTATAAGGGCTGGTTTATGAAACTGCTGGACATCAGTGTGGACTTTGTGAGAGTGCATCAATAACAATATTTCTCTTGGTCGGAAGATGAAAATATTACCACTGTGTACAGTATGTGTGGTCCTGCTTTTGGTTGAGCCAAAAATCATCAGCCGAGACTTGAAAGAGCTTGAAACAAGTTTTGGGGGAGAGAGATGTTAGCTGGCTCAGAGCCCAATCAAACTATTAACACCTCTCTGTAATGGAGATACACCAAAGGAGTTCTTGGCCAAAGCCTTTTTCAACTAGGCCCCAACCCAATACCTAAAGTTGTATGTGTGTTTGTGTGTTGATGAGCGAAATCTGAGCAGACATTGACTCGAGTCACATCTCCTTTGAATATTTATAGAACTGCTTAAGATGTGACCTTTACTTTCGCACACACACACACACACACACACACACACACACACAGAACACTTTAAACAGTTGTTTGCAGCCCATCTATTCATTCGTCTTTCTTTCGTGTATCTCTTTATCTTTCTTTCTATCTAGGAAACTGTACAGTAGACATGGTTCTGCTGCCTGAAGCACTCAGACAGGTGATCATGCTGAAGCCGTCTGTCCCGTGGGAGGATTGTATGAGGGCAGCCAATGAGTAGAACAGAAACCGGTATGAGGGATTGTTGGGTAGGATGCCCAGTTGGCTGCAGAGGGTTGGCAGCCTCATGTTTCTGCAGAGGCTGAACATCAAAGACCATCAAAAGTATTTCTAATGTGTGTTGTGAAAGACTGTAAGTGACATCACACTCTAACATGATGTTAGTTACTTGCTTTCAACATTTTATGTTTTGCTACTGTCTGTTCTGCGGTACTTTTCTACTGCATGATAACCGAGGATGGATATTTACATTTCACAGGCTACGACTGTGACCATTTTTGGTTAGTGTGACATCTTCTACATGCCGCAAGCAACTGCACAGCCATAAATTGCAGTCTTGGCTTGTTTTTTGTTCTCTTCATGCACATCAATAAGAAAGTCAATGTAGATTAAAGAGACAGTGTTGTTTATTAGAGACCAGATAATGAAAATTGAGTGTTTATATTGTTAGTGTTAGTTGTTAACATATTCTCTTGACTGGTTCGTATAATTTCTTTCAAAAATGTATTCAATGTCCATATGATACCCTTTTAATTATGACTCTATTTAATGGTCATTGTTTTAAACATGCTGTTAATGTTGTGAGATGGAACTACATGGATGGGGTTTATACAACAAATCGACTTTGTTATGGTTAAGAAAAAAGAACAGGTTTCAGTTAAAATAACTAGGTTTGCAACTAGTGGACGCAGTAACGTCAGTGAAATAGAACAAGACACTGAACAAGAAATATCTATGTAGGGATGTTTACAATGGGACACAAACTTGTGGATATGTTTGTGCACCCTCTGGAAAATTTGGTATAACAGCCACAAATTCTAATGTATTTCTTTTTGTAGGAGTAACTATGGACCCTTCATGAGAACAACCTGTCAAGTGTAATGCTAGCAAATATTTTCCTATAAAAATAGACCCCCACAAACTGTATGTTATCAAATGTGCAGTTAAACTTTTAAGCAAAACTAAATCACGTATGGTTGTTATTCCATCAATTTCATTCAGCCAGCAAATACTAACAGTATGTACGGTATGGCACTGAAAAATGATCAAGCTGTTTGGCATGTGTGTGCATTTTTGTGTGTCTGTGTGTGAGTGTTCATGGCTGCAAGGAATCTATCACCTCTGGCTGTTGCAACAGAAAATGTATCCAATTTTTTTCTGTATACAACAGTATATCATCTGCATATTAACAACTGCAAGGAGACAGAGATGTATGGATAGCAAATCAAAACAAATGTCTTGGTATGTTTCTGTGTGTGCTCAGACTAAAGAGCTGTAGATGAAGGGGACATAACTGAAACTGAGTAAAGACGTGAAGAAAAATGGCTGACATGCTGTGCAAGATGGGGATACTTGACACCAACAGGTCCCTACGGCGAACTCCACTTAAATTTATCTTTGCACCCCAGACGTGGTGAGGGATTTGAGGAGGGACAGGGTGTATGGACACTAATGTGGCTGTAAGACTGACAAATGAAGACAATTTATGAACAGAAGACATTTTTTGTATGTTTTCCCACCATATTTATCAGAGCAGTGACCTGTGTAGGAGCTTGCATGTGGAAGAGAGAAATGAAGGTGTGTGCATACGCATGTGTGCATTTGCGTGTGTAATAAGAGACACCTGAGACAGTTAGAAGGTCATTCCTGGAGTCTGGTCACATAGCTTTGATCATTTTCTCGTCGCCTCAGAAATAGACCAGAGAGGACGGGACAAACTCTCCCTCTTTATGTGTGTGTGTGTGTCCAAGGGAGAGCACTAGCCCGACAGCCTGACAGGGAATCTGCACTTGTTTGCAGTGCACAAGCCTGTGTTTGCATGACTGCACTAATGCATTTGCACTCATACCTTTGTTTGGCATGGCTTGCATCTGCTGTGTGATTGTGATCATGCAAATGCATGTATGGACAGTGTGTGTGTGTGTGTGTGTGTGTGTGTGTGCACTCATGTGGGTGTTAAGAGGTGTGATCGTGGTTTAAATTCTCAAGTTGTCAACACAATAAATTCGAGCTAGAGCCTCAGATCAGACTGTGAGTGCTGCTCCACTGCAGACAACATTATTATATACTGTTTGCATGCAAATTTGCAATTACACACACAAGCAAGCAAACACAATCTAAAAGACCAGTGTCTTTCTCAGTACGTTTCAGCCCCAAAATAACTTATTTATGAGCAATGATATGCATCATAGGGAGCATTTAATCTGTTTTTGAGTAGTTTGAGTTTATTATAGTTGATGTAACAACTATTGTAGTTACTTCAGCAGACACAGATACATATATAACATAAATCTGCTGACCATGGGTTTTTAATGGGGTGTGGTGTTTTAACAAGTTTGCAGTGAGAGCAGGTTAACAAGAAGCAGCAGTAGATGTTGTGGAATGAGATGCCCTGCTCTGGGTTTGGTTTATTGAATTATGACTTCAGCGAACCTTGTAAGGCAAGGATTCATTCAGTGCACAGTTTGAAGGAGGCCTTAAAGTATTTAATTTGCCCATAAAGCAGGACACATGTAGATGGGAAATGACTCACCAAGCAGGGAACCAATCATAATGAAAGAAAAAAACCAACCAGCAGGCAAAAGTGATGTGTCTTTTCCTTCAGAACAAACTTTGTGACCAGTTTTCTGTGGACATGCAGCTGCACTCAGAAGCAAACTAAAGTGAGTGGAAACACTGACGGATGATATAATTCAGTTAAATCATTAAACCATAAAAAATTACCTTTTAAAATTGTTTTATTCAGAATGGAAAATACTTTTTGCTTACTTTTGCCCAGTGAAACTGCCATTTCTTCAAACTAAATATTGAGAAGATTTATGCTTGATAATTACATCTATAGGTTGTTTTTTTAAGCTCCTTAGTTATATTAGCCTTAAGTCCAAGCACCAATGGTTGGCCTTCAAATGTATAAAGCAACAGAGTATAATTATCTCATGTAATGGAGCCCAACAGTTCTCCAGACAGGAGCAGACATTGTTTTATAGTCACATGTTTCATACACTCTCCAGGCTTATTAGACCACAACTTAATATAAACAACTTGGTCTATAAACTGATCGGGTGCATATCTTTCCTACACACACAACTGCACTGCAATATATCTTTGCTTGCTACCACCACTGCCAAGAAATGTAGCTCTCCACAGCTCCTTTTTCAGTATCCAAATACTTGATAACACTGTTGAAATATGAACGTGCTAAAATCAACATGGTAGCAGCGCAGCTCAAAGAAGAGCGGACACTTTTTAGAGAGTCAAGTACTTTTACATAAAATTGAGCCTGACAAGCTGAGACTTAGATATTCTTAGGAAACCAATGTTTAAAAGAAAAATGCTTTTGATTTAACTAAACTGCAGAATCTTTCCTGTCACATCAAATTTTTGCGTAATATTCAATGTGTTCTGTCATTCTTTTATTTGCCAGTCAGCATAAATGGTATTTTCCTGTTTTGGATGTATTTTTTATTTTATTTAAAAAAATAAATACATTTAAAATTCAGAAATCAATCACTCAGGCCTAAAGCATGTGACTCTTGCGGATGTGAGCGAACATTGAGGCATTTTGAATTGATTTGGACAAACAGAAAGGTAAGCATGCATTTTTTATTACTATTCTTTGTTGTGATGATTGATTAGGAGGGTGAAGATGAGTGTGATGATGATGGGGGAATGCAATATACTTTATGCCCAGCAGCTAAGAAAGTGGCCATTAGGGATGTGGGGTGAAAAGAGTATGGTAAATTATAACTCCCTTTTAATGGGCTGATAGTGTTTACTGGGCTCCGGCAATGACATCTTCTACCAGTGGGATACACAGAGCGTTGGTTATTATGTCATTTTCGTTAAGTTACACCACAGCAACACCTGCATTGTGGTTTTGATGTGCTCCGTGCATATGTACCCTGACTTCTTTCCTCCCTCTGCCCTGTTGGATCAGCAGCCTCTCTAAGCCCGTTTACAATTGGTTTCAAAATGTGTCTTGTGCAAGTGGATCTCAAGTGGTCAGTGCTAAATACAGGTGAACACAGGTCCAAGATGCATTGTGATGGGATCACTCAAAACCACTTGCCAAGGTGCTCTAGGATGCATTTGATCACATTTATACAGTAGTGTAAATGCTGATGCATCCTGACGTGTCTGCAACAAGAATGTTACAGGAAATGAGACATCAATACAGGCCGTGTGGTGGTCGCTTTGATGACAAAGTGCCAACGGTTGTAAAAATGTAGAGGACTCATATTGTTAGTGGGCCATTTACAAGGGTGCTAACAAGATAGCAACTGGTGAATCCAGTTGTTGTTGTTAACCAACATAATAAATGTGCGTGGAATAATTTCACCTTCTGGTGAAAGTGAACACACACACACACACACATATATATATATAAAGTTAGGTTCAAACATAAGGCAAATGAATATTTCCTTCACACAGCTCCTCTGAGAGGAGCATGTTGTCACTGGCATACACAAGCAGAGATTGTTCACAAGACAATAAATGTGTTGGAAGTGCAATCGTGGAAATCTTTTCAGTGCTGGCAGTCCCTTCTTAAAATGATGCTGTTGGGCTGGTTCCTAATCTGTACAAAGCTACAGCAGTAAATTGCGCACAGCCACAAGTCATCAGGTGTTACATCAGACCTAAGGTCTGGTGTGGTGAGAAAGAGAAGAACCAGATTAGATTAATGTTACCTCTGTGTGTTGTTCAATGCAGGGTTTCAACCAAACATGGTCTTTGTCAGAGCTAACCTTTGCTTGATGAGGACTTTGGTCTTCTTTGGAGACGTAACACAGAAAAGTTAATGCCTGTTTGAACAAAAGCCCAGAAAAAAAGGAGTATCTTTGTTTGGAACTTTGCACTGAGACCATGTTTGGTTGCATTTCAAAACACAGAGAGGCCCACAGGCACCATCAATCCATTATAAAGGTATTGCAGTATCTCATCTTTCTCGGAGCAGAACGCATGCTTGGCCAACTCTCCTAACAGTTCCAGTGAGACAAGTCTCTGGAAGCTGAATAGACATAGTTAAAGTACGTCACCATGGGACATGGCTCAGCCTCACCTTCCTGTTTCACAACCCAGAAAATAGCTGAGAAAGATGTACGCTCACAGAGATAAATGCACCCAAACATGCAGACGTTCACTGTGAGGCTGAAGGGGAAAAACAAACACTGAACACACAGATACACACAAACACACTCACAAGGGACTGGGTGTAAATCAAAAGCATGTTGTATGCAAACAGACCAGGGGAAATCAGAAGCCCTGAGGATGGGGAGGAAGATTGTGATCGCAATAGAGAATTTATAACGAGAGTTTGGGGAAAAGCAACAATTTGTGTCTACTCTAAATCAGAATTTTTGTTGCTCCTGTGAGACATTTTTCATGTACATCTGTGAACACGAACAAGTATCTAAAAAACTAAATATTCAACATGACATTGTTAGATCCCAGTAAATGTTAGTGGATGTGATATATCACAAAGAGCTGTACTGAGAATCTAACAGCCTGGGACATTGAGATGAAGAAAAATTTGCCCTTGGCTTTTCAACATATGGATTAACATTGTGAATATATGATCTGAAAGCTGGTATACAAGGGGAAATCCATATAGCTGGAAGCCACAATTGTGAGTAGGACAAATTAACAGTCAGATTTGAAAGAATATTTGGCTTCAATACTCTCTTAAAGCCCTGTTCACACTGGGTGTGCCGTGCCTCTGCTATTTAAATCTAACCTAACCTATTTACTCACTGCCTGGACTGCGATCCTGAAGGTCGTTGTCTGGGGGTTTAGGCATCTCCAACAACCAAGTTTTGTCAGTTCTTCATATCCCAGTTTGTACTGCTGTTTATTTGTCCTATGTGTAGGTTGTAAGTGCTTTCAAACTTACTTAAGTTCTATTGTGCTCTTTTGCCCCATACCTCACTGGAAATTCAACCATGCACAGAAGCTTTGTGAACATGATGGAAGAAGCAATGACAAAACATAATTTGGCCCAGTGATGGAAAACAAAACACAAATAAAATTGTTAACAGGAGAAATCTTTTGTATAATTTCTACAGCAAGAAATTACACCCCTGAAGCTACCATGAGCGGCTAGTCTGGATAAAACACACTTGAACAGGCGTTCAGATGGAGACTAAGGTAAGTCTACCTGTGGAAAGTTAAACTAATGTGGGTCTAACTGACTGCAGAGCAGTTTTGGTGGTGGGTCATTTTGGCATATGAACAGTGGAAAAAAATCACAGAAAAAATGCAATATGAGTTAATTTAGATTAATCATTCACAAGCATATTATTGATTTATTTTTTAAATCCCTTGGCAGCCCTTTTTTAAATACTGTATATACGCTTTCCTTCACATCATTTATCTGTATTATTTTACTGTATTTTCCCAACTTTTTCCAGCATTTCCCCTTTGTTTTCATTCGTTTCATGTGTGAAAGGAGGTTGGGGAAATGAAATATTTGAACTGCATACCTTTCCACCAAATCAAATGTTGAGTGATTATGAGGCTAATATCTCTACTGGCCCGAGTTGCCTAAAAAACTATTTCTTTCCTTCTAACTGACAGACTGCTGGCTGAGTGTTAATAATGATCAGCAACTACAAAAGCACGATATTCACATACATTAGTTTAGAGTTCAGCTGCTATTTACTCTTTATGTGCTGATATGAGGGTCTTTTGTTTGTGAATCTCTCTTTCTCCTGCTCCCCACACTCACTCACTCACTCATCTAAAGACACTGGAGGCACCTTTTTCTCCTTGAGGCAATCAATTTGTTGTCAGTTATTGATCCTGAATTGTCAGAAGGAATAACAATAGAGATGTCTTGACGTTTGGATATTGAGATACATCAAATATACATCAAAGGGCCTCATTGATTTGAGGACTTGCAGGGGAGAAGGAAGGAGAGAAGAAATAAATAAAGAAGTCTGAACCATTTTTTAAGCATGATCCACATATAGCTCCGAGCAAAACAGCTCCTGTATCTGCAATAAATTTTACCTTTATTCACAAGCTCAATGTATAATTGATGAGAAAAACATTGCTGTAGAAAGTACTAGCTTTTAGGCATGCTGTTTTTGTTGTGATATGTTGTCTTGGTGTTCTGGCTAGCTTTTCTGGAGGAGTGCTTTGTTCAAAAAATGTCCAATATGAGACAATGGGGCCTTGAAATGGTGGAATTTTTTATAACCACACGCTCTTATTGTGGGCAGGGGAGCGCTGTTTGGCAAACACAAGTGCCCAAAGAGCCAGGCTGTGTTCTACCTGGCAGTGTTAACTCTCGCAGATAAGAAAAAACTGTAATCAGAAGAAATGTGCACAAAATAGACAGCGCAGCAGTTCATGGAGGAGGACATAGTTTGTCTGATAAACACAGACATTTGCTACTGATGTGGACAGCATATGTTGTGTGGCTAGTCAGTTTTTGCACTCAAAGCCAATCCTACCCAGAAGCTTTATAAATCCCCAAAATGAACGGTGTACTGCTGGGCCAGGAAAAATCTGCTCAAAATACTGCAACAGCCAACACACATTTTCACATGTTCAAAAATATTATAGAAGGCAGCCAAAATATATTCATAAGAACAAAGTGCCTGTCCAGAATACTGATAGAAACCAAAGGCTGTCTTGGTGTTTGTGTCTCCGTTTTTTAAAAACCGTAACACTGGCACCATGAGAACGCTCCATGACCCGCAGACTGAGCCAAACCACTGAAAATGCTTTGTCAAATATCAAAAAATATTTATCGTCAATCAAAAACAAACCTGTTTTTCCCAAACCCTTAAAAGTCAACGTGAGGTTTCTGTGGGTTACCACTGTTTTTCTAAAAGTCATTTCAAAACCCCAAAAGGAGCTCAGAGCTGGAAAGCAAAACTGATGTAAACTTGATCTCACAATCACAATGACAATCCGTCTTTCATGTTGTTTTTGGCGGCTGCTCCCTAATAATAAGGAATAAATTGACTTGGAAGCATACCCGACTCCTCAGTCTGTCCGCCCCCCTGTCTATCCAAACTGCCCTCCTCCCCCCCGCCTCCTACAATTACCCCCTCCTTCCCGGCTCCCCCGCCTAGGCAACCCCTTTGCCCTCTTGTATCCGGCCATTTAGCGTGACAATCCATTATTTTGACGGCTCCCAAAGAAAGAAAGAGGGAGAGACAAAGAGAAAGAAAGACGGGGGTTACTTTGACTTTCAGACATGGGGCCCAACTTTTTTGTATGAATCTTTCCTTCTTCGTTCATCCTTGCCTTCGTCTTCGTACTTCCTCCATTTAACTCTTCCTCAGCGTCCCTTCTTTTTCCCTTTCTTCTTCACTTTTCCCTCTTTCCGTCTGCACTTATTTTCCTCATTCATCTCTGCTCTCACCGCTCTTACACCCCATGCTTTTTTCTTCCTCTCCCTACAGACCCACTTTACCCCCCTTAACTCTCCCCCCTGCAACCACTCTACACCCCTCCAACTTTTTGGCTCTGTGTTGCTTTGTTGCTGGCAGCCTTTAGGGAACCTGATAAGGCCTATAGAAAGGAAGGAGCCAGGGTTTAAAATATCTCGAGCTGACCCCCTCCAAACAGCCTCCACTTATATCAACCGTGCACCCACCCCACCCAAACATTTCCCCCAATCAGCCTTCTAGCACCCTGACACCTTAAGCACCCTCCACCTCCAATTTCTAACAAATC
>CAFUXE010000172.1:843737-875712 GCA_903364295.1 Serranus cabrilla | reverse complement strand
GTTAGTATATTTACATGCTGTGTAGTAATTAGATTAGAGAGCAAACTAAATGTAAGCCAACCCGGAAGTCAGCATCACCATGGGGTCTATTGAGAATTCCCCTATGGGATTTTTGCATTAGATTTTAGATAATTGCAGAAAATAAACTCTGTGGCACAGAACCTATTTCAGGCATCTAAACCAAACCCCAGGGTGCTAAAAATGCAAACTAACTTCCTGTTTTAAGAAGTCATTACAGTGGCGCCCTGTAGTGTTTATTTTATCTGCACTGATTAATGTTGAAAACACTTTAAGCAAGTTATCTTATTTGCTTTATGGTTATAATGACAGTAAGCGTAACTGGGTTATGTGTCAGTGTTTTGAATTACTCTTGTCGTGCATGCAGCGCGCTCTGGTTACTGGGGTTTGGATTCTGTGCATGTGTCACAAAGCGCACAGAGTCCATCAGATGCAAAGCAGAAGCAGAATGAGTAGAAGCAGCTCTGACAAATGATGTAAGTGGTAATAAAGCATGCAAGTTAAAAGGTTTCCATATTACATTGGAAGGCACAGACTGATTACATTTTTTTATAGGGACTATAATTTTTCGAGAAAGTATTTTGTTTAAAGCCTGTTGATTATCGAGAGTAACAAGGAAAACATTTCTAAAAATTCTGATTTGATGATTTTTTTTACAAACTAAATTCACTTCATTTGCACTGAAGTTGAGTCAGAAATTTTAGACATGGCATCCCAGAACTTGGACATACACGACCAAAGCTATCGGCATGGCTCGATTCCACTGGATTGAACTAGAACGGCACACAGAGAGCGCAAAACTCTGCCGAGGCCAAAGCCGTTCTTCTGACTTTGGTGCGTGTATGAGCTTTAAGTCGTAGGGTGAAAACAACATGGATGTTAAAAATAAGATTTGTTGCATTTTATAGCTCAGGGCATTTAAACAACATATTAAAAGCTTTTTCTGGTATTTGCGTGACAACAAAGAGGAAAAGAAACTAATTGAGTGAGTTATGAAATATGATCAGGACCTACATTTTCCGAGTATTGTGACACTACATACATGCAGCACAAATAAAGTATCTTGCAATGTTAATGAAAGGGGACATTAGTTACTGTATCTGCCTTGTGATTTGAATCCGCTCCAAAACTTTTCTTTCTTAGCCAAAGCTACAACTTTCAACCAAGTTTCATAAAAATCTGTCCAGTTGTTTTCCTGTAATCCTGCTGCAAAAACAAAGAGACAAACCAAACCAAAAAGAATAATTCCCTGGAGGAGGTAATTAATGCATTTGTTAACTATAACTCCTCTTGTATGCATCCATAACATTTATGAACAATATAGTAATAGTAATATATAAAAATTTGTCTTAACAGGAAGGTAAGTTATAATTGTTGAAAATAAATACATTAATAAAAATGTCTTCATCAAATCTGTGGAATTATTGGTGCAAAAGGAGTTAAAAACTCAGAGCCTTAGCACATGGTTTCTTGACTTTAGGACGATAATGTGAGGGAAGCAGAAGAAAAAGAGAAAAAAAGTTAATAACCTGTTCCTTTGCTTTAAACTGTTCTCACTCCTTACACAAAACAGACAACCCCCCAAACTCTTACGCTATTTCCCTGTGGACTCTGTAAAATGTGTGTTAGGGCCTCAGAAGTGTGGCCAAGGCAAACACCTGGCACAGCACAGCGATCTGCTACATTTCACCTTCTACCACAGAAATATGCACACAGGGAGTTCATACGCACAGACATAAGCTCACACTACAGTGCAGTCCCAGTTTCAGACAGTGTGTGCACCTTATCACACACAGCAGATGCTGGTAAATGCAGTAACACACACAGACGCACAGCCAAACAGTCGATAAAATGGAGAAAGAAACAAGCCAAACGTGGGCTTCACCCCCCTTCTCTCTTTCTGTCTCTCCCTGGTGGTGTGTCATGTTTCGGGGGTATAATAGGTGTCACGGTGAGACCCCTTTGGTCTCAGCGCTCTGGGGGACTCTAATGACACACACACAGATGCGCACACACATACACACATTCAACCATGTGAGCACAAGCAGCTCATTCTCTGGACCATGGGAACCACAGATGACTCTCCACTCCTCTCACCTTTCTCTACCTCCATCAGTTTCTTTTCTTTTTCTCCTTCACTTTCTCTTTCCTCCGAACTGCTTTTATCCCATACACACATTCATCTGCCTCAGTTCTGAACCTTTGTTCCCTTGGGTGATCAAACCGGCAGTTCACCATTGAAGTGTCTCTGTCTGTTTCTTTTTGTCTCGCTTTGTTTCTAACCTTCACTTTCTTTCGACATGAAGGCATTATTGGGTCATTGCACAGCAGCAGTAGCAAAACATCTGAATAAGTCATGAGTCGGTTTCTGATGCATAATGTGATCCATATATTTGGAAAGTCCCTCAGGTCACAGAATCTGCAAAGTCAGACAACAACGAATCATCTGAGCAGTCAGATGATCATGCAGCTTTTAAACAATCCCCTTGTTAGCCAACTTGTAAGAGAGAGTGACAGCCAACAGTGAAATCACCGAAACTTCAAACATTCAAACACGAGTCTTGATGTCAGACTCTGGGTTTTCGTATGGATTAAAAAAAATATTAAAGTGTTAATAAGGCTTCTTTGGACAGAGTTAGGCGAACGCTGGGGGACTGCCCATTGTTTCAAAACCCCAATGAACCATTGGAGTGAACCTACTCACTCCAACTGTTGACAGATGAACCAATTTAAACAACAACCCATAATCCTAAAAAAGCTTTTGCCCATTGTTTACATTTTTTAAGGTAAGTTAAATGACTGCTACCTGTAGGGTACATATATGCTAGATTAAGCATATTTTGAAAAAAGTTTTCACCAATTGCAGTTGTTTAGTGTCTTACCATTTGTTTACTTTATTTACTACTTTACCTACTGAAAAAAAAAAAAAAGAAGTTTAAATCCATATTGTTATGCATTGGACTGATCTTTAAATACATTATTATATACAGTGAAAAAGGCAAAATGACATGCCTTCATGAAGGGTTTCATTCAACAACATTAAAATTAGGTTTTTATTGCACTTTCTTTTTGTGTCAGCAGCCCGGACAGACACATGATAAACTACCATGACCTACACCTGTATTAACTTTCATGTATTATATTACTTATCCTCTTTCTCTTCTTTTCTAATAAGACGGGCAGAAGGACAACTTCTCACAGCCACAAGGCACAGAGGGAGGAGAGGAGGGGGAGTATAATACCTGTAGGTATAGTGCTGGAGCCTCCCGTCTCCTCCTCCTCAGGCTCCAGGTAGTAAATGTGTGTGTGTGTGTGTGTATTGATAAAGAACAATTGTGCACTTTAAGTGTGTGCAGTATAAACATGTTTTATAGCATTCTGTTTATCTCAGATGCAGCTAGTAATAACTGACATTTCCTTGTACTTGAGTGAAATGTAAGCTACTAAAAGCCTCTCATGTTTCACCTCCCAGACACCTTGGCCAGGTGAGCCTCTGGCCTCAGCCAATCACAGAGTGGAAACACAACAGGCTCCACTAATCCACTCCTACTCACTCCAACTGTTGACAGATGAAGTCATCCTTGTGACGCCAGGGCAGAGATCTCCATCTTATTTTATGTTTTCTGTCTTGCATTTTTTTTCTACTTTAACTGTTTTTTAAAAGCTATCTGTGTTGTAAATAAGTAGTACGTAGTGCGTCTAGTCTTTTTACTTAAATGTACGTTAGAAACTGTAATATATATTCATATAGATGTAGTCTTATTATGATGACAGTGACATTTTCTGACAATCCTGATCATCTGATTTGTTATTAAGGAACTAATTGTGAATGCCTCAGTAAAACTAAATCTGTACTTTTCATTATCAAGAAGTACTGAGGGACTAGTAAGTCAGTACTTAGCATAATGCATCAGTTTACCTGGGTTAAAAGAATAACTAAGTGCAAAGCTGTTTTCATGTCTGGAGAATCAGGTCCGGATATAACTTTTTCACACATGTAACGCAACTGTAGATTCTCCGTGTGGGACGTGTTCTCCTTAAGTGGAAATACTCTGTTTTGTCGAGGTGAGGGGTAACAACTGGTAAATTGAGGTCATGAAGCTGGTTTATAATTTGGTCAAAAACAACTGAGCTTCTTGCCGTTCCTTGAATTAGTCCAATTATTTGAGCCATTATTAAGAATTTCCAGAATTGACCTTCATTGTCCCTCAAACCAAAACATTTTAATGGCGTCTTCATTTATACAACCCTTCTTCTTCACCCCCAAGTGTTTGTAATCTTCTGGTTTTGTGTCAGTTGCATGATAGAAACACCATCAACCGACAACAACCTACACATTACACATGCTTTTTTACTAGGGGAGCAGGCAGAGGACAGTTTATTTTTCTGTCTTACTGATTCAGATATTTGCGTCCTCACATACAGCTCCTCCGGGTAATGTCGAGATAAGACGCAGTGCATGTGTGAAAGGGAGTGGATGTAAGTGATTAGTAATGAATGATTGGTTTGTGCCGCCGAGCAGCTGGTTCAGAGTTAAACAAGGACAACTCATGAGGAGAGTGAGTGTTTTTCTGATTCCCTGAAAATTATGACCTAATCATGACCTAATGATCCATTAAGATAATCGCTCTTGGTCTGTTTTCCAGTAACTCGTCATTATCTACTGTATAGTCCTCAAATCAGAGACATTCAGGAACATTACCAAATTCATTCAATCAACAAAGTTAAATAGAAATTAAGCACCAAATATGCATATTCCCTTTATATTTTTTCTTGTTTCACGTCTCTCTGGACATCACACATGGTATGGCCCAGAGAGAGAGAGGCAGTTATAGACAGAAAAGGAGGAAGTGGAGACCAAGAAAAGAAACCAGACAAAGAGAGATGTATATGAAATCAAAAAATGCATCATAAAGAAAAGTGTGACCTTTAAACTAAAACACTCATCTGATTGTTCAATACCAGGTAGCTTTACCCTTCACAGAGAGAACAGAAACTGTGGTCAGTTTCATTTCATGCCAGTTAGAACGGATTTCAAGTGTGACCAGTTTTTACAGCCGAAAAAAGTACTGAAACTTCCACAGAAACTTCTCAAATTACTCTTGTGGTTAAATCCATTTCTCTGCCGTCGATCTGCAGGATCAGCATTTTGCAGACTAGTTTTCAGTATAAATGTATTGCTCTCACCTGAAGTGACTAATACTGTGAACCAGCATGCGTTTGTATTTGCCAAAATACGGCACAGATTTTGTTTCACATTCTCATGGACGCAGTTTATTTATGTCATAATATCTTTTAACTGCCATCTTTCCTTGTGGTGAGTATTTTGATACTAAAAATATTTTTGGAAGAGTTTCACAGTACAGACAGCTAAATGGTTTATGGGTCCTTTTGCCCTTGCATGTTCTTAATAACCCCTTTTTTTCAGCCAGCTTTTTTTTTCCTTTCACATAACCACATACACAAACTACAAACACACACAGTTATTAATATCTTAACAGTGTTTATGACATAGTTTACAGTGTCACTCAACTGTGTGTCTCACTTCTCTGTCTGTGTCTCTATGCTGTGTGTATGTGTGTGCGTGTGTGTTCATCCTAGCAACGGTTGTTTCGTGTGCCAAACAAACCCCAGTTGTTTTTTTATAACCCCATGTCTTTTAATCTAAGCACTGGTGTGTGACTGGACATGTTCACGCGTCTCCCCCCTTACACACTCTCACTCCACGATCACATCATCATGACTTAACACTGGTAGCTCATCCAAAAGTTACATACACGGAGATGCAACACACTAAATATTTGGCATGGCAACGTGGGATTCAAACTTAGGCTTTTCGTAAATAAAGTGGCCACCAAAATGTTTGATGTATAACAAAGACAGGACATGATCTTGTTTAGATATTTAATGTCTGAACCAGAAATTCGCCAATGAAAAACTGACATGTTTATCGCAGGTCAGAGGCCTGTTTATCTAACTAATAAGCATATCTTTATTAGTGTCTTCATACACACCTGCACTGCTCCTGATATGAACCTTGAGGTTAACAGGCAGACTAACCATGTTGTCATGTCTACATTCACACACCACCAACACCTGGTGAAAGCAAACGTCACTTTCGTACATTTGACAGACATGAGTTATGTGAACAAACGTTCTCTGTAAAGTGGAAAAGATATAATTTACAGCCTGAAACACAGTGTTTGGAAACAGACCCTGCTTGGTTCCTCGTCAACACAGACTTTATTTTTTACTCGTCTCCATAGGAGCCGAGGTCATTTCTTTTTACCTTTGTTGGCCTGAATTGTTCCTGATAGGCCTGAGATTAGAGGACAAAACTCTTTTAAGTGCTTTCTAACGTCACCAGGCAAACTCAACACCGCTCCCAATACAACTGTGTCATCAGCCATGACAACCATGACTTCCCCTTTTTTTTGGCTTACACAGACTTGTATGCACACACACACACACACACACCTACGGTTCAAAATGAAGAATGCAACCTGTGTGAGAGGCCGCATACAAACCTGTGCTAGTCCTTTTTTCAGTATCTCAGCCCATGCTTCAACACTCCATGACCCTTTAATACTGTAGCTGGAACAGATCAGTGTGTGCTCGCATATGTTTCCTACATGTGTGTGTAACCTTTGCTGACGGATGTCTTGTCCTGGTTTGACAGAGTGCAGGGAAAGAAACCCGAAGAGCCAACAAGATAGGTCAAAACCTGGTATATGGCTGACTGTGTTTGGTCAATGCAATTTTGCTATTTTCTGGGAAGTGTGTTGCAGGAATACTTAATGGCGGTTATGAATATTTAGGATACTAGTAATATGATTTTGCCCATTTCACAGATCAAATAGGATTCCATTCTATTGAATGTGTCAGTCCGTACTGAGGGCGTGAGAAGCACGTATCGAAGTGATCCTGCTGCTGACGTGCTAACAGTGAGCCTATTGTGTCACTTTTGATGATTCTGTGTAGTCGTAGTGTCTGCTTGCTGCTCTCTGTAAATACAGTTAACTCTGTTACAGATTATAGCAAATAATCGTCTAAGTGTGTCGCATTAGTTGTGTTGGAGGCGAACCTTACTGAATTGGAAGTGCGGCTCCGCACCCTGGAGTCCGTCAGTCACATACACACCCATGGGTAGGGCTGCCCTCCAGTGGTCAGCTGAAAATGATAGAGAACAAATTAGATATAAAGAGAGCAAATCAAATGATGTATTTTTGAAGGCCAATCCAGAAGTAGCATCGCTGTGGAGTCTATTGAGAATGGGATTTTTGCATTGGATTTTGGATCATTGCAGAAAATAAGCTCCGTGGCAAACAAACGTTTCTGATGCTTACGCATTTTGTTCAGCAGGATAATTTTTTCAAATGAACACAGCTTTTATGATGTTTGAAGTTACTGCAGTTGACAAAAGTAAAAAGCTAACGTTATGCTAAAGCAAACTGCCCCACATGACTTGAATGTTACAACCGTTAAGCATTAGACGGTCTCCAAGAAGCCAATCAATGCTTTTGCCAAGCTAGCGAAACCATAGTCGGATAAACTGCTTATTAACCTAATCTACAATGTATACAAGTTTGCAAGAGCACTGAAAAACATGACTAGAGTTCCCGTCCTTGTCCGGCGTGATGGCGTTTAATGTCCCTGACAACCCCTGTAGTCTCATTTAGCCACTTGTTAGCAACCGCCTTAAAAGACACGTAAAAACTCTTTCCTGTGGCGACCTATTGGAAATGGAAAGACATAATGATGGAGGTCAAACATAAATTAGTTCATCTTATCCCAAAGTAATTTGTCTTCACTGCAGGTTCACAGTGAGGAACATAACTTGTAAGGGTGCCTCCCTCACTTCAGTCTGTGTATTTAATTTCCTCCGTGTCAACCCTTCAATCATCCTCTCCCACAGCCTCACACCAAACGGGAACAGGACCTGCTGACCTGCCCGCTGACCCCTCTGCTGATCACCACCCCCCACTGTATGTTGCCATGGTGAGGCCTGAGGATTAGTCACTATGGAAACAGTAGCTACTCTTGTCCTTTTGCTTTTTGTTTGTCTTAGATCTCGAGAGTAGCAACGAGTATTTAACTTTGTCGTTTTTTGAGAGACGAAACAAAGTTTTTGGGGAAAGGAATGCTTGGATAAGTGTGTTTCTATGTGTGTGTGTGTGTGTGTGTGTGTAGGACAGGAGACTGTGGAGGTGTAACCTATGACCCTGGATTCTTGTAGTCCCACTAGCAGCCTAATCATTCCCAGCAGAAATAATTGGAACACTAATACACCCCTCACACACACACACACGCACACACGCACACATGCACACACGCGCACACGCACACACATGCACACACACACAAGGGAGCCATTTCAGCTGTAATTTAATGGTTTTCATTAGGACATATACCCCCACGTTCTTGCAGCAAATTCCTGACATGGCCTTTACACTCCCACACACTAATACATACATACACACACACACACACATAGTTTAATAAGATAAAGACAGATTGACCCTGCACACTTGGGAGATTTGATCTATTGGAGGGGAGGGGAGATAAGAAAATACATATTTTCCATCATTTCTCCAACAAGCTGGGGTGAACTTTTCAACTTTTTGCAAGAAATTTCAGACAATTAGTCAGTTGAGGTTTAAGGTCTGCATTGAAGCAAATAATTTGTTCTAAAATCACATTGGGACTGCACAGGAGGTGTTTGTCTCCCATGTGTCTATCGGAACAGATACAGATCTATTTTAATCAATTCAGCTGTCTGCAAGGTTTGTGTAACTGCTTGCATTTTACTCCTACTGACGATTTATGTGTAAACAGCTTTGAGTCTTGTTTTCTGTGAATAACTGCAGTTAGTGTATATTTGACTCTACACACTGCCAAATGCAGATAACCGACACTCAGTACTGTGCCTGAATGCCTCCTCTGTAGACAGCATGGGCATAGCCTGGCAAAAAAAGTGATTGAAAATGTAGATTACCTGAGAAATGTTTCTATTTGTGAGCATGTCACCACCATGGTGTCACTGAACCAAATCTGGCAGAGCAATCTGTCACTTAGGTCAAAGTTCAGCTTTAAGGTGTCTGAATATGAACCAGACACCACCACCACATACACACACAAACAAACACATGTGCCCTTGCATGCACTTAATAAAGTTAACAAAGAGGGGCCGAGCAGCTGAGTGCAGTCTTTTTTAACACACACACATAAAACCGACTTGCTGCAAATCATCTGTTGTTTTCAGGGTTTGGAGTGTAGGTGAGATGTGACCTGACGATTAGCTTTTATAAAGTACCTGACATGCTCATACTCACACACTTATATGGAAATATAAAGTACAACCACATGGTGGTCAAACGATGGAAGGAAGAAACCTCTGAATGCTTTATGGTGGTTGACACAATTACAAGACATCCGTGTCAAGCAACTATCAATCTTCATGGACAGAACAAACTTTGACAATTATGTCAGAATTTTTTTAAGAGCTTGAAAAATGGAGGCAGAAACAGAAACAGGGCAAGAGGACCAAGCTGAGAGATTTGCAGTGCTGTAAAAACAGACTCTGAGCAGCGACAGTGGACAGCAGCTAGGGCAAGTGTGCTTTCATTTTTTGTAAAAAAAAAAATTGCCACAATAGATATTTCGGCATGTAGCAAAGAAACAATACACATAATATATATTTTGCAGCCACCATCTGGGAAATTTCCCTCACTCTGAGAGAGGAAGAGGGAAAAAAACAAAAGATAAAACAAAGCATGAGGTCAAAAGGTTTCAGCTTGCCACTGGCAGGAGTCAAAGGTTAAAGTCAGACTGCATCCTGTCTACAAATAGCTGAGGTAGCCATGTTATCTGACCATCAAACTGTTTTTCAGACAGTGTGGGATAACCATGCTCTTTATTGTATTGTGCAGGAAACTCAATGTATTCTCATGAAGGGGTTTGCATGATTTCTTACAAAAACTTTTGCAGCACGGTCCAATGATATAAACACGTTGTTAATGCTTTAGAAGAGATTAAATGTTTCGACAATAGCACCACTTTCCTGTGGTTAGGGGGAAAATGCGTAAGGCTTAAAAAGCACCACTTTTGGATACAATTTCCAACAACAGGACACAAACGCTGGTCTTCTGGGTGAAAAAACAGGGGCTTGGGCCATTCATCTTGCCTCCAGGGCTCTCTGTCTCTTACATATATAAACTCCAAACTGCAGTTTAAAAAAACATGACAACCAAAAACCTTTGATCATTTTATAAGCAACAAAACATACAAATGACTATAGTACAAAGAGGCTTAGTAAATGGGTTAATATAGGATCTGACCCAGAAAGAGACCAAATAAAGTCAAGATATTTTGTAGAGGTGCATTAGATTGTCTGCATTGTTTTCTGTGTTCAATCTTCACTACTGCAGGTTTTTAAAGGCTTTGAAACACACAGTGGTACATTTGTTGGATACATGCACACACATTAAGTTTCATTAGGAGGAAGAAAATGCAGAACTAACCTATCAGGGGACAACCCGAGTTTACGATGTGATAGAAAAATTAATCAGTTAGAACTGATGTGAGGTGTTAAGTGTGTGAAAGAGAGGACAGAATGTCAGAGATTAAGGAACCACAAGAGGGCTCTGTGTCCATCACAGATGCAGGACACACACACACACACACACACACATACACACACAAAAGTCTACTACAATGCAGGAGCTTTTCTCATCAAACACATGTAATGCCAGCTGAACAAGAGGCCCGACTAATCAGCTCGGAGGTAGGTGTCCCTGTGTGTACGGTCTGATCCAGGCCTGCTAATAGAGTGCCAGGAATCACTGGATTAACATGACAAAGACCTCCTCTGATCCTCAAAGAAAGACCAGATAGGAAAGTAGTAATCCTCAAACATTTCACATTAAAGCAGGCTGTGTTTCTACAGACATGTTACATCTGTGTTATGCATGCATCTGCAACATTTGGGGATTAAAGGAGGACTCCCACTTTTTACCTGTCATGCTGCAAAGTTCACTGGGTACTACAAAACATCAACATTATTCATGAAGTGTCTCAATAAGAACACATGAAGGCGGGTGAAACACGAAGCAGCAAAACCAAGGATTAAATGCTTTCTTCCACAATAATGATTGAGTTCATGATTTTTTTCTCTTACTCCATTGTAGAGCTAAACATTCCTCAGTTTTAACAGGGCGAGATCCTCCCAACACACACAGGAATCTAAAAGTGATTAAAGTGCACCTGTTCAACATAACTAAGTGACATAATTTTGAAAACATGTCTTGCTTATTATCCTTTAATTGCATGAATACATATATAAAATGTTCCCCAGAGAGGTTTGCTTATAGTTCGTGGAGAAAGTAAATTTATGGCACATAGCCTCAAAACATTCCCTGCGTTCACATGTTGTACATAACATTTACACATGTTCGTATGTGAAGCTGGCTGGTTTGAGTTCATCTATCATCTTTGTATCAAAGCCTACTTTTTTGTGGGACACTGGATCTCGGCATTTTAGAATAAGAGGCAGAACGGTCAGCCTTGTTAAAAGTGATGACAAGCTGAAAAAGGAATAGAGGGGCAGAGAGACAGAGGGGAAAAGATAGGGAGAGAAAGTGAGCGCAAGAGCAAAATCAAGAGACGAATAGAAAGCGAGGCAGAGGTCTGTTTTTATTGGACTGTTTCTGGAAGCAACAAATGTTCCCTTAACTTTACAGGGGGAAAATTCTCCCACAAAGATTTTTACAGACTATAGCACAGAAAGAGAAGAGGAGAGGAGAGGAGAGGTCTAACTCTTGGAGGAGTTGATATTTGTAGATCCAAACCATCCAAGTAAGCCCTGTCCATAGACCATTCAGCTTAAACACTTCCGAAAGCTGACAGAAATGTTTCATAGTTATGTCATGGAAATTAGCAGGAGTCCAGTGTATGACTCTGATTTGTTACCATAACAATGGACTCAACTGACGAAACATTTCATCATCTAAAGCTGGGTGGCCTGCTGATTGCAGAGGCTGTAATTGGATGGTGCAGTGGCAGCTGGATGGTCAGTGGAACATCACAGGCGAAAAGATGATGCTTCCCCTCAGGAGTATTCAGAACATGAAAGATTGTTTATAGTGACATCTTCACCAAACTTCCCATGACACATCAGTTTTGTAGTCTACCTAAGTGGCAACATCCTGGCCTGGAAAGTAAAACCAATGCGGAAAGCAGGTTTAAGGCATATCCTGCAAAGTAAAAACTGTATAGAAGTCTATGAGAAAATGACCCTACTACACACTTGATTTATTACCTCAGTAAACATTTTCCACCATCGCTAGTTTCAAGTCTTCTTCAATACAGAATGGTGTTCATTTAGTGCTTGTCCCATTTAGAGTAAAAGAGACGATAATGCGATTTAGGAGAGGGCTTTATTTGTGATCCACAAGAGGCACTGGATTTTTTTTTTTTGTTAGAACTCCAACCCTTTCACAGTGTGATTTCAGGGAATCAACCGGAACATTTTTGTGTTGTTGTTCAGTTTTCGGTTGGACTAAAAGACACTAAGGAGTCAGCTGATCATTTTCAATTACAGATCCACCTGGCTAACCAAGCTAACTTGCTAGCACCAGTGTTGGCTAATAACTTAGCATCTTCCTCCCTAACTTCACCCTCTCATCCAACAAATGTCACTGATTGTTAAGGTTCACATGCTGAACTCGAGGCTTCAAACCAATGGGTGCCTAAATCCACTTTTTTTACACAGGTCATGGGACTACTAAATTTGTCACCGCCATTACAAAAAGACACATACTATTTCCCGTCTACTTAAAGGTCAGGGGACAAGTGTGTTTTTCTACCGACTTTCCCCCTTCGCTTTTCACCTCGTCCCTCATTCCTCCATTGGCGAGTTCCTCAGGGGACAGGTGTGTCGCTCCCTTCATTCCTATCTATCCACCCCTCCCTGGCGCCAAGGGACAGGTGTGGGGTGTTCTGGCCTTGCGGTGACCTCATTACCTGGGGGGGAGTCAGGGGTCTCCTCCTCCTCCTGCCATTATGTTCTTCCTTCACCTACAGGCCTGCCTTCCACCTGCTCCAACCCCATCTGCTCCTAGGGAGGGAGTTGGGATCTGGATCTGGAGGGGGTGAATAGGGGAGGTAGTAGGAGGGGGGTGAGTGGGGTAAAGGATGAAGAATGAAAAAGATAGAGGAGGGGGGGTTGGGAGACAGGACAAATGGAAAGGAGTCAAACATCTCCCAGAGTGAACGTAGTGAGTGTGTGAGTGAATAACAGAGCAAAGAGTCAGAGAGAGTGAGACAGACATGTGATACGCCACAGCCCACCAGTTTTCTTTGTTCTTCCCCTCCAGCAACTGACAGACAGGACAATAGCACCTGGCACTGCTCCTTCTCTCTCTATCGCTCCTCCCCTCCTTTTCTCCTCATCTCTCGCTCCCTGACTCCATTCATCTCCATGTCGCACCCTTGCACATGGCGGAAGTTTTAAATAAAGCCAACAAAACCTCATAATCATGTGTTTTGGTAATTATGTGCTGGGATGACTCTCACCCCGAGTTTCCACTCTTATCACAGTGCCTCGAGCAAACACAAGGGCAGACTGGGAAACCATGGGAAAAAGCGCTGTATGTAGAGCATTGTGACTGCAGAGTGGAGATGGCGAATAAGCAAAATAGTTTTTTCTCAAGCTGTCAAACAAATGCTTGAAGTTTCACCCACAAGTCAAGTGGAAAAATGGGCGAGGTATGCTGTTACCACTTTGTTTGTCAATTAAATTTAGAAAAAGGTGCAAAATGGCCCCTCATATATCATATCATATATTGTTTGCTTGTTTTGATCAATCTCAGAACCCATTGGCTGATCAGCTGATGACAATTTAGCCTCTGGGGTCCCAGTTTAACCAGTAAATACCCGGGCCGAAGCTTTAGCATATTGAGATTAATGAGTTTGAGATGAGAGATGTTATCCGTAACCAGACTGTTTTAAAGTAGGAAGATTAGATCATTTAGCTTAGAGTAATGCTGATGAGTTCTGAAATTTCATTTTGCCTGATGCATTCTGGCGTTGTTATTCTCCACATGAACCGTTTACCTGCAGTCGACCAAAACCCACTCAGTATATAATACTACCCCGAAACCACAACGCCTCAGATTCCAAAATATGGTCCTGTTGCCCAGAGAGTCTGCATCCATGTTCAAAAACAGCAAATTCTCATTATTGAGAAGTTGCAACCTGTAAATGTTTTTTTGCTTGAAAAATGAATTAAAAGATGAAAGATTTACTGACTTTGTTTTTCAGTCAGTTAATCTATTGAAACTGTTACAGCTCTTCAGATATGAGCATCACTTTTCCTTTGAAAGTAACTTTTCCCCTTTTAATAGTGCCCTCCCATTCTCCTGTGGACATTTTCCAGTTTCTAAAAGCAATGAATGACCTGGCTGAAGTGTCTCATATGGTTTGAGACTACATTGTACAAACTAGTTTAACTGAAACATTCAGCGGCATTTGTTCTGTATTTGTATCTTTTCGGTCCCTCTTTTGCTTTTTTCCTGTTCTCTCTCTGAACTCTTCACCCTGGGGTTGCACTTCTGACTCTGTCTCTGCTTTGCTTCCCCACGCTGAGCACACAAAGACTCATTCACACACTCATACACCTGCCCTGTATTCAAACACACACCCGCACGTATTAGTGTGTCGAAGAAGTCTGCTGTTCTACTGCCTTAATCGAGGTCAGGCAGACCTTAAGGCATATTACGTAGTCATTTAAATATAGTATCTTGTGGAATAGGGCCTATCAAAATACTGCATGTCATAAAACTAGATATGCTGCAGAGTGGGCTGGAAAGAAATGCTTTAACTACTGGGCAGGGAATATTTGGTAGGGAGTGGAAAGCAAGGTATGGAAGGGCCCCTTTCCACACTAACACTCCTGAGACCTATCCATTGTCCAGCCAACATCCTCTTTGTGTGTGTGTGTCAGTGTGTGTGTGTGTAACAGGATGTCCCTGACATCTCTGAAAAGCAACTTTACCTCCCTCCAAACCTGCACACCCATTCCTGTGTATTGTTTCCTACTGAGAGGCAAGACGGACAGAGGAGTTTATGTGTGTTTGTGCGTAAGCGAGGGACAGAAACAAAGCAAGGTAGTAAATAGGTGCGCAGAGAAAAGAGACAGAGAAGGAGTGCACATGGGGGATATTATTGTGCAGCAGAATGTGAGAGTTTTTCTTAGACAGGGGAGTCAGACGGGCAGACAGAAGGGGGGAGTCGGCCAGAGATGACAAAGGAACTGAAAGGAGGAGAGGAGAGATGGAGGGATAATGGATGATAATGTGAGAAACAGGAGAGGAGCCAGTGAAAGAGATTATCTGATCTGACTGCTCTCCATACGGCAAAGACACGGTGGGCACACACACAGAAACACACACTGGCCAAACTGGAGAAAAGAGAGAAAACACACTGCCCTTTTCTCTCCCTTTGTCCCCCCAACACTTTGGCTTACTTTACTTTGTTGAATTGCAGCTCAGGACTTAGGAGCAGCTGAGAAGCCAATTCCTTGTCAGCATGTTGTCAAGAACACCCGTACATATACATTATCCTAATTTTAGTGGCATGAACTGCATTCCTCAAATTTGGGACTGACTATGTTTTGGAGCGTACTTTGGAATATAAGATCTCTCCACAATTTATTGAACACCACCAAATAAAAAGCACTGGGTTAAGGTGAGGATAAACTGTATCAATACCACAATAAGACAAACGCATAACCACATTGTGTCAAACCAAGGGGAATGTTTTACATTTTTCTGATTGACTATCCTCCACATTTAGATTAAATGAGCCTTTAGGTTGACACTTTTTCCAAATTTGCATGTACTTGCTTGGCCAATCAGGTATTTTTGCCAAGAGTGGCACAACTCACCAACGCCAGAAACCCTCTAATAAGCTCAATGAATCCAGTATTAGCCCCTATAATGCCAACACAATATCACAATGAATGTGTATCAAAGAAACAGGCCATCGCTCAAGGCACCCATATAAAGATGTAATGTGTAAGATAAGACCAGACTTTTTATTTTATCCAGTGAAAACATGATGCAATGATATCAAAAGAATGCAAAGAATAAACATTTTTTTTTATGTGAAAGACGTCTTTGTATTGTGATGCACATATATCCAATGAAATTTGCTTTCTTGCTACGATTGTCTTTCTAAAAAAGAGCCACTGTAAGCAGGCTACAGTGTAAACGACGGGCTGATGCCACCCATGAAGAATACAAGGTAGTAGTGTAAATTTGACCAGCTTTCAAAGCAGTTTGGTCAGAAGAAGGTAAGAGCTCAAATCCAGCACCACCGTACTTTCAACACACTATTACTTAAAGATAAAATCTAAAAATGGTCAGGAGTGCCACACTTCAACAATCAAATAAAAAGCAAAGTAGGTGTTTGGCAGACTACCCTGCTGACTAAAAGGAATAGTTTGGCATTATTGGAAATATGCTTATTCACTTTGATGCCATGGGACAGATGAGGAGATTGATACTCTTCTCTGTAGTAAATATGAAAATACAGCCAGCAGCAGGTTAGCTCAGCTTAGCTTGCCTGAAAGACAGGAAAGCCTTGTTCTGTTCATCTACGAGCACCTCGAAAGTGCATTAATTACCACATTATATTACATAGGTACACAGCTACACGGAGAGTAAATCAGTTGAAAATCAATCAAATGTATGTTATCATCAAGGGAACGGCCCCAGGTTACGTGATGTGTCATATAGAGATGGTTCATCAGCAACATAGTCACTTCACCAGAACAAGTGTTACGTCAGGTAAAGTGACAGCAAGGAACTCATTCTTCTATACTGACATGTGTATATGGGACGATCTATATCAGAACTGGGTTTAGCAGTACCTCTAGAGTTTAGTATAGGACTTGTGAGGTCATGTCCATTTGTATCTTGAAGTCTAATGGTTGTTTAATATTTTATAAAAGTTCTATATGATTAAACAGTGTAAAACATTGCTGCATTTAGATTAATGTTGCTGATGTGATGATTTAGATGATTGTATGTATGAGAACTGAGGTCCACACTGGAAAGAAGTGTTGCATTACACTTCCATGTGCTATCCTCTGGGTCTGACCAAGCATACAAGGATGTTTTTATGTCTGTATTTTATACCCAAAATAACAATCAATCAATCATATCTTCTTTTTTTTGTACCAAAAGTAAGGTGGGATGCAACTGGAGAGTGCAGGAACTCACTGGTTCCGGACTGAGAGCAAAGAGGATATGAAAATTATAGAAATTCTCTCAGCAAAAACAACAAAAAATAGGCATATTTCCCAAGTTGTCAAACTTTATTAATGTTCAGCAAGAATCTGCACAAACAACCAACCTTGACATCAGGGTTGGACTCACATTCATAAAAGATGGCTCTGTTAAAGGAAATTAGTTAATGACAGACCCACCGCAGTGTGGCCAGTGACGCAACAAACTAAGTTGATGTCTTGTGGGAAATCATGGGTCATAATATTTGGTGTAAGAAGAGATCTGTATTGGGATTAAGAGCCAGCCGTTCTCTCAAGAACTGCAGCCTACTTCAAAGTGCAAAACACAGATTGAAGGAAAATATAATCACACACACTCCACGACCGACAAGCTTTTTACTGAGGCTGAAGCTGAAACTGAGGAGCAGTGACATGAAAAAGCTCTGCATGCCTGCTGCTCTGTCTGGTTCTGTGGGATTCTGGGTGCATGCCAAACTATTTGTCTGCCTGACTGTGTTTTGACTGACTTTATATGCATACTTCAGTTCAGTGTATTGAGCTACGAATGAATCACAGCTTTGAACTTTGAATCTAGAGGCTGAATGAAGTGAATCTCTCTGCATGAGTCAAGATAGTGACTTCACACACGCAGCACTAACTACCACAGTAAAGAGTCTGAGTGATAGATTCTGATCTTTTAACATTGTAACATATTTTCCTGTTTGCTGTAAGTCTGTGGGCTGAACTGACCTGGGAACTCTTTGGGAAACATGCCTCGGAGGCAGAGGGGGCAGAGGTTGGCTAAAATAGGGACATACCATCGTAATTTGACCATAAGAATTTTTCCATGTGTGCTACAGTGTGCACTTGACTGCTTGGGTTTGCTGAACACATTTTTTGTGTGCAGATATGAGTGTAGATACGTGTGTGTTCAAGTATGTGCATATGTGCATGTGTGTGGGCTGTGTGTGTGTGTCTGTCTGTGCTTAATCCATAGACAATGAGGGATGTGTGTGATATTTCTTGAGCTTTAGCCTTGATGACAGAAGTGCTTTTCCATTAAACTACCCTGACTCTTTGTCTCTCTTTCTCTCTCCATCTCCCTTTACCACCTGTCGTTTTCTCTCCCTCTGCTGTCTCTCAATCATCAATCTCACCTCTCCATCTCTCTCCATCTTTTCTGACCTTGGTCCCCTTATACTACCTCCTCTCACACTGTACCCATCTAATTTCACTCTCCTCCTGCTTCCCCTCTCCTCTATCTTTCGTGCTGTACATTTTCAGGCCTCGTATGTGCTGACAGCCCCAATGAGGTGGTCCACTGGCAGACATCTGAAAAATGTACCTGTGCAATTACCACCACTCCTATGTAGACACAGACATACAGAGCAATGGAGAGAGAAAAAATTCCTCAATGGAGAAACGTGTATTTAGAGTTTCAACACTTAACAGACACAGCACAGACAGTGTGACATACACCTTAACCTATCAAAACAGTACACACATGCTACCATAAATAGGGTTACACACGTGGAGTGGGATGATGACTGAATGATTTGGTGTGTTTGCTGTGATGCAACAAGACAGAAACAAATCCTGAATCTGACTGCGTATGATTAGCATTTATATATGAGCAACATCAAGGCGACACATGAAGCGCTGCCTGTATGTTGTTGCGCGAGTGCTGTATGTTGATGACATATTATCTGCTTATGCGTGCAACTGTGTGAGTTTGTGTGTCATGATGTAATGTCAAGCCTTTAAGCCACTGTCTCTTAGGAAAGTTTATAGTGTCAATTGACACAAAACAAGGGAAAAGACAGCTTCCAAACGGAAATGTGTGTGAGTGTGTGTGTGTGTGAGTGTGTGTGTGCATGTTATGTCTGTGTGTAAGAGTGTAGGGGAGTGAAACAGAGACAGAGGATATCATATACAGCCTTTCAGGAAGAGCCATTGTCTGTCAGGAAGGTTCATATTGTCAACAGTGCCAAAATAATAGAATAGGGGACATCCCAGCGGAAGTGTGTGTGTGTGTGTGTGTGTGTGTGTATAGGCAGCTTATTGTGACAGTAAACTCACATGCTCTTGTACTTTCAAGCACAATACATTTAATACAACTGTGAAAAGACTGAATATGAATATGAAAGAAGATTCAATATCTCGTACATCATGTCAAACAGTAGATCCAGATTGGATCGATGCAATGTCCTGTCCCTGTTAAACTGCATAAATGTCTGATCACACCAGCATTGAAATTGTGGAAGTAATGTACAATCCATTGAACAAAATATCATGGGTGATTTACTTTGTTCCCAGCTAGCAGCTAGCTACAATTACGTCATTACGTAACAAGGCTTAGAAACACTTTATTTATCAAGACTCACATATTAATTGTTTTTTTTTTATTTTGTAGATTTTGCATTATCTGTTGTTGTTTTTTACATATATATATATATATATATATATATATATATATATATTTCAGGTCAAGGCTACTCCATGCATGTACAGAATAGTATGCACGTAGCATGTGAGTTAAAGTTGAGCTGTGAATGTAATTTAGAGCTTTTTATGCACTGGTGCATGTAACTGCTAACTCACAGACTGAATTGAAACTGGGGTTTTGCCATGATCATGATAAATATTTGTTTTACTTTACAGTTTGGGAGGGAAATCAGGTCAAAATACATTATGAAAATTAACAATATCCTCTGTGGACAACTTTTTTTTTTACATGCACCAGTGCAAAAGGTGATTGTTATCAAACAACAAAAACCTCAATCCTAAGGTTGTCACCCCAATCCATCATATTATTTTAGCTCTGACATGTTACAACTGCAAGAGGTCCCTAAATAATTTGCTGTAGAGCTTTCAGAATTAAAACACTTGCTTTCATCCACAGTGAAAGTGAGCCCTATGGAGCCACAGAAAACATCGTTAGAGCTTTGAGGTATGCAAAAGCCCTCCACCCAGAACAACAGGAACAGAGGAGCAGCGAGCCGTTTTAATTGCCTGAAGCACTCCGTCCATGCTTTAAACCTTTAGACGGCCATATCCACCATTTCAACCAGCACTCTCATTCACTCTTTTCACTCTTCCTCTCGTTCGCTCGGTGCCTTTCCCTTTCTTTACCTCCCCCTCTTCTTTCAGTCCTTCTCCCTCTCTCTTAACTAGCTCTCTAATTCTTTGGCTTTTAGGCCTTTATTCCATTCAGCGTCTCCTGTGAAACCAGCTAACTAATTCATCTCCAGACAAATTGCCAATCAGCTGCGGACAAAGAGAAGAAGAGAAAAGAGACTGGTCCTCAATAGAGCCGATCGCTGTTTTACTAAACGTTCCTACAGAGGAGGAGGGGAGGAGGACAGGAGGGGCAGAGAAAGAGAAGAGTGCCCTTAAATGTGTGTGTCTGTCTGTGTGTCCGTGGGGTGTGTATAATTTTGGTTTGTGGGGGTATTTGTGAGTGTCAGTGGGGGTGTATGCGTGCATGTGTGTGTGTTCATTAAGACGCTGTGTGTCCTCATCACCCCTCCTGCCAGGGTTCACCACTTTCTGTATGCGGAGGTTAACGACCTTGCCGTCCAATCACATTCTCCTGTCAGAGCCCCGTCGCCAACAGCAACAGGTGGTCTGGCCAATTGGTATCCTGCAGAGCGGAAAAGTAGGAAGAGAAAGAGATGAGAGGATGAAGGATGGAGAAAGAGTGAATGGAGCAGACTGGATCATGAGAGCGTAGTTTCCCCAAAATAATTTACTCTTAAATCACTTTTATGCTCCGGCTTCTTGTGCAGGTTCTTAAACTCTGACTATAGACGCTGATCACGTCCTTTGTTGCACTCATTAAGTAAATCCAGCACTGATATGGACCCACCTGTAGCTGACACACAGCCCCTCTTGTGCCTGTATTTCTTAAGAAAACCCACCGTGTTAGTGAAAAGCTGAGAGTGACGCCAGTTTATTTTTGTTTCGGTGCCGCAGCTATCCATTCAGAGCCAGCTTGTGATGAATGACGTGCCAGACTCGGCATGGAATCTGCACCGTGTACACTGATCTGAGTTGAAATGCCAAGACTGCACCCAAAGAAAGAACGAGTGCTGCTAACCTGAGACAATTCTCAACCCAGATTTCTCCAATTCCACATCCCCAAACCCTACCCAGATCTGGCAGGCACTTACGAGCCAAGGCTGCCTCACATTTCATCCTCCGGTGCCAGAATACAGTAAAGTTCCCCGACGATCCCCGGCCATAATCAGCCTGACTCAGATGGCAACCTGTGGAGCAACTTTAGCCCAATTATAATCATGTCGAGCAGTCATATGACTCAGTGACTCCAGGATCACAGACAGGGCAAATTAACTGCAAGAATCTGAAAGTGGACATCAGCATCTTAATCCTTCCAATCATTCCTAATTTATTTGAGCTATAAATAATCAAGTAATAAATGTATCAGAGAGAGCATCTATGGGTGGAGAATGAGAGGCTACGGGTATAATTCAAGATATGCATCTTCACGTCTTGTGACATAATATACTGAAGGCTTCTGCATTTCTAAATGAAGAAGTCTCTATTATAATAATGATGCTTTGCCTCAATACATGGCTAATTCAGATGTTCAACAAGGTTTATGCAAGACTGAATGTGCATGATAAAGTCTTCAAACAGAGAAAAGTCTTTCGACAGAGAGTAGGTATTGCTGTAAAAACTTAAAGTCCTACCACTGTACTACTGTAAACATAACACATTTGACAGTGAGTCTAGGCCACTGCACTGGGTTGCACCATTAAATTCAAATGTAGCTTAGCTTCTAACTTGGGTCAAAGTTTACAGGCTACAAACATATGAGAGTTGCACCAGCTCAAGTAGTTCCAACTCTGACATTTCTTTTCCATGAGCTTGAGTTTGGCAGTGTAGGCTAATTTTGTGTGTAAGATAGACAGTTTAACTACTGTTTAAATTTATAGCAGCCTTTCATTACTCAAAGTCACTGTTGTAATTTGGTTGATTGGTGATTCATGGTAGCAGTTTTCAGCCATTAGCCTCTTCACTATTGTGTAGAAATGTTCAGTGATTGGCCACTGTGGGTGAAAACATTGTTTTCTGCAACAATATTTTTGGTAAGTGTGGACTTAAGGCCACGGTGCAACCAAATAGAGACACACACACAAAAGAAAATTCTATGCACTCTTCTCGTACAACCTACGTCACACTGGCCTCAAAGTGGCCAGTTTTCTGACTTGATCTTTGCCTGTTTTGTATGAACTCTTAGATATAAGTTTCTTTGGATAAAAGCACCAAACATCTCTCTTTAGTGTCAAACCAACTAGTTTGAACATATAGTCTAGTGCTGACGTTGCAGAGAGAACTGACACACAGCTGGTGCAACAGGCTGCTGGTAACATGAAAAAATCCTGCAGTGTTGTATATCACTTAAAATAAACTTGCCCGCTCTGTTTAAAACACGCAGAAGGGGAGAGGTCAGATTTCTGAACATCTGCATGTCAAAGTGGGTTTTACAGAAACCAGATTGTTCCAAAGCAACTGATTTCCTGCATCAACTTGAATTTCCTTGAGTGTGTATAAACACAGCGAATGTCACAGAGACGCACAGGAAGGACATGTGAGAAAGGATGGACGAAAGGAGGGGACAGGAAAGGAAAGGGTGGAGCAGCGACAAGTTTAATGGCTCTATAGTCTGTCACTTAATGATCACAGTGATCTCTCCCTCTCTCTTGTCCTCCCTCCCTCAAACGCTCCTTCTTCTTAGCCACTAATTAAGCAGCTAACAGACTCATAAAAAGAAGAGGGGAAGACAAAGGAGGAGGGAGAAAGGCGGCATTAGTCTGGGCTGAGTGCCCCTGTCTTGTTAGACAGAGAGGGAGACCCAGCTCCAGCATCTGTTTGATCATTAACTCAGTTAGCCAGACGCGGCTATAAAACCTGTCACCCCTCCCATCTTTTCTCATACTCATTCACAATTATTGAGCTCCGTCATATCTATCTGTCCATGTCTTCTATTTGTTTTGCTTGTAAAGTTGTCTGTCTTGTGTGTCTTCTTAAACAATAAAGGTATATGATTCATATCAGCTTCTGCTTTCTGTTCACACACACACACCATCCCACCCTCCCCCTATGAAGACACAAGGAGACCATAGGAGAAAGCAGAGTAAGGTGTCATATTGTGTTTAATACAACAGACTGTCCAAAGGGGAGGAGGTGCGGCCCTCTATATGGTTGTGCATTACACACAAACTCCACAAAAGGGGAGGAAGAAGGGGGAGTAAAATCGGATCTGAAAATTATTCAGAAGGAAAGAAAAAAATAGCAATAATAGCTTGTGGTGAAGATGAGAAGTGTTGGAAAGTGTTGGAACGAAATGGGGTAAAATAAGGCCAAGAGAAGAGATATATTTAAAAATTGAGGTTTTTACCAGCTTTTCCAGATAGTGAGCCACAACAGAGGGAAGCGAAGAAAGATACAGAGAGAGAGAGAGAGAGAGAGAGAGAGAGAGAGAGAGAGAGAGACTCTCCGATATAGAGGAAGGAAAGGGGGATTTGGGCCTGTTTCCCAAATGTGATTAAATGTAGGAAACCAGGCAGACTGAATGTAGACCCCAGAGCTCCTGCTCTCACCATTAACCCCCTACTAACTGTGTGTGTGTCTGTGTGCATGTAGGTTTGTCTATATGGGACACAGCACTCTCAAAGGAGTGATAGAGTGCTCTCTTTCCTCAAACCCGCTCACTGCGTCTGTAATACATATCCCATTGTTAGAGCCCACTCCAAATTAGATCAACACCCACATATGCTTTTCCTATCATCTTCAAATCGTTGACTCTACATTTGAAAACTAAAGTCAACTGAGTTGAGATGGGAGTTTTTCCACTGCAACAATCAACTGTGTAGCCTTTTAGGTCTGTTGAACAGAACTGAAGAGGATGGTGAGACAATAGTAAAAAGGAAAATTCAGGACTTGTATCTGACCTTCATTCATACTAAGCATCTACAGACAGACAACCATTCACACACTCATCCACAATTAGAGTTTAGAGACAATTTATAGTCATCAATTACACCTAAACTGAATGTTTTTGGACTGTGGGAGGAAACCAGAGTACAGAGAGAACCCACGCCAACATGGGGAGAACATGCAAACTCCACACAGAAGGGTGTAAAATCAGTAGATCTCCCCTGTAAGCAAAAAATACCAGAATAAAAGGTCTCCTATCAAGCACTCCCAGCCGATAAGGAGAGCTATCTCGACCCACTCCATTTTTGACATAGTTTGCAATTAGCAAGTAGACTTACTCAGCAAAGCGAGTTAGACATCATGCAGTGATGGGTCAGCAATTATTCTCCAGTCAGACAGCGCAAAGAAACTGACTGTGCATATTCAATGGTGTTAAAATGGCCAAGTTGTTACTGTCACACACATTTGAAACACATTGGACACAATGTGGATTTAGGATTTTTCTGAGCTCTTATAAAATGCGCTCTTAGTCATAGAGTAGGTCATTTCTTCATAGTGGTCCAGGAAAGGATAGATGGGAAATAAAAATGAATACAGCAGAGAACAGGATTATTTATCGTCAATACAATTGAAACCTTCTTCTTTACCACTAACAATTAACCAGTTATGCCTTTTTTTTACTGTGATCGTATTTCTCTTTTACTCGTTCTCAGTCTGTAGCAGGTCCAACCTGTAAGCTTTGGAAGGTTCACTGAACAACAACAATGACTTTATAATCAGCACTTCTTGTTTAATTCAGTGGGTATCAGTTCACTTTCTAATCACAGCTGCTGCCCTGCTCCGGGCCAGAGCCAAAACTTTTTTTTCTCTGTCTCCATTTGTATGTCATAAAAATTACATTCTCCAATTTTAACTTTACATTTTAACATTTGTGTCTGCAGACTTTTACCCATTTATCTAATAATTGCCAACTCAGTTTTAGGGCAAAGTTTACTCCGTCAGATGGTTGAATTGTTTCTGAAACTTTTCAGAAACTCACTGTCATCGTGCTGTGATTGGCCAGCTGTGTGAAGAAAAGAGCCGAGGTTTGAACTGCTCTCGCTAAAGCTTTTCTCATTCTTGACACAAATATTTCTGTCATTTTTCAGGTGATCAGCCAAGTGCAACATTAGAAATGACTTCAAGGAGAGACTGAAAATCAGAGCTGTTATCCCCATGTTACCCCCATATTTAAACAAGGATCAAGGGAGCATAGATTTATACGACTGTTCTCCCTGTTCCCCCCCCCAAAATTGGAAAGACGCAAGACCTTAAATGGACATTTAGTCAGTCATTTATCTTTTTGTCTTTTTGTTTTATCAGCTCTGTCAAGATCACCTCGATCAAAAATGGACTGAGGAGAACACCCTGCCAGACACACACACAGTCCACCCAGGCTTTCATCTATCCCTATTATTCACAAACTGTCTAAACAAACATCCCTCACACCAAGTAGGTCAGAACCAGGATCAACAGTGAATGTGACAGGATCAACAGTGGGTGAGTGAGTGGGTGTTTGAGCCGGTGCCAGGTTTAATGCTATGAAAGCACATATATGGTATGTTCACGACGAATCTGCCAAAATATCTACATTTTATGAGAAAACCATAAAACGTTACCATACGCCAGTGTTTAACAAATGCCATTGAGATTCCAGCCTTTTTAAACAGTTAATAAAAAGTTATAAATTTTGACACTGACATATCTCTCTCATACCTACGCACAGAAACGTACACACACAACTTCACACACTGTACTCTTTTGTCTGCAGAAGTACACATCATGTGATGTTTATTAGCAGGTTTATGAAGAAGTGTGACAACAGTGAATGAGACTGAGACCAGAGGGGGGCTTTCCTGAGACTTTGTCCAATCAGGACGCCGGAAGCCAAACCCTTCCGTTTAAATACACACACATTCATGCACACACATTCATGCACACGCCCAGCAAGGAAATCAGCAGAGCAATTCTCCTAAGCTTTCCTACACCAAGTTCTCTGTGCCTGGCTCTGCATCACCCCAAAACACCTCCACACACGCATACACAACATTAACTGATATGCAGCACATTCCTACACTTTCAGTCACTCATTTCTGCAGCCTAGCTTCATTCACTTCTGCTGTAAGGAAACACAGAACACTTAGTGACACACAGTTAAAATGGTGATTATTTAGCGTTTTTGCAGTGTGTGTATTCGGCGGGCGTGTGCTCATAAAAACGTGAATGTGCTAACATGTGTTTCGTGTCCATGCATGAATGTGTGTTTGCATGCACGAAAGTGTGTGTGTTTAAGTGTGCATGTGCATGTTGGGGGAAATGGGCTAATTTGTCTGTGTATCCTGACCATGTTCATACGCGCTGCTGCCGCTGCTTTAATGAGGAACACATTTGGGCTGATATTACTTCCACATGCCGTGGAGATGGGAGGGGGGCTTTCAGAACACAAACAGTGCTTATTCAGCACACACATGAACGCAGACTTACACTGGTCCTTTTATTTAACTCCATCTTTATAATTGTTGAGAAAGTTATGGGGGTATTTGGGAGGTTGCAGCAGCAATCTAACAAGAATAAAATATTAATGTATACAATCCAGCCTACAGCCCTAAACTGCAAACTGATTTACAACATAATGAATGTGTTTTAAACAATGGATACACAGCTGGTAACTAAATAAATGTCCTGCAAATTGAAAATGACCTTTTTTTTAATCCAGCATACATCATAAAGCATGTTCACTACAATGATAAGACCAGCTAATTCGTCATAGCGGATGAGAAACATGGAGCTCAATTGCCAAAACTGTTGCTGTTTACTGGAGTCCATTATGTGCTTAATGTGCCCTGAAATGTGCTTCCCAGATAGATATTTCTCTTGGCTTCCATGTGGATTCTGCCTTCTTCAGGGATGGCTCTAATCCTGCAAGAACTGCCTGAAAGGAATAAACCAGGGCAAAAGCAGCTCATGTGTTGCACATCAAGTCTAGAAGTTCCTTGTTATACAGTAACTGAAGAGCTGAGGAATGTTTAAAGTGGGCAATTCTGCAAATCCAAATTATGAATGTTACATGTTTTATACATTGAACACCATTTTTTTTTTTTAAATATTACAGGGTATCGCAACTACAGTAAAGTTGAGGATATGGAAAGCTGTGGTTGTTGAAAATAAACTATGGATTAATATATTTCGGATCAGGTAACTAAACCAAGTAGTTAAGATTAGGTTAAGACTGTGATCTCCAAGCTTCTCTAAAGGGAGAGTCTGGGGCAGAGCCTGAGCATCCACCCGGTCGTCCAAACCTTAACTTTCTGCCTTTCTGCCATAGACTTTATAGTAGTCAAATTAAATATGAATTACCCCCAAAAAAGATCAAACTCATCAAATCTGCTGAGTCCCTCTCAATCTTTAAGAAGAGACTAAAGACCCAGCTCTTTCATGATCAACTTCACACATTATTTACATGGATGAAAAATCTAACCCATGGCTCATACTGACATGTTGCCTTCTGACTTGAGTTTTCTCATGTTGTATGAACTCTCAGATGTACGTCACTTGGATAAAAGCGCCAAATGAAATTGTAACATTGTAAAAGAAGCAGACAAAGCTCCCTTGACCCTTGCCATCTCCTATTTTTGGAGCCAGAAGTGACCATATTTGGACCAGAGGGTGGATCTGGCTGAAAGCCTGAAGACACTATACATGTCCACCAGTAAATGATGGCAGCTGTCTGTGCCTTGGAAAGACCCTGCTAAGATAGCTTCCAAAATATGAGGTGAACCAAAAACAAGTAGAGGGTTTTTTTTAATGTACCCAGTGTTAAGGATACGCTTTGCTTTTGCTATCCTGACGTGTTGGTGACTGTCAACCATGAAGTAGCCCCACCCTTTTTTGTCCATTTTACTCTAAATTAAACCATTATTTTCAAAATGAGCATCATGTTGTGTTGAAGCAGAATTTAAACTAGTCACTGAGACCATAAACTTATTACAACGTTTTATTTAGCTTATTATTAAAGTGAGGAGTAGGGTCATTTTTTCATTGACTTCTATACAATCAGGCTTCTTTTTGCAACTAGTGGAGTCGCCCCCTGCAGGTCAATATAAAGAATGATTGTTTTAAGGCACATCCCCCATTGGCTTTACTCTTCAGACCTCCACTTATTTTTTTTCGTCTATGCTTGCTACATAAAGGGCACACTACTTCCTGCCATTGGCACTGAGCATTGGCATTGGACCAAGATTTTGAGGTGCAGAACTGTTTAATATAAACTTAATTCCCTGGGATGCTGGGCGGTACCAGCACGCACAACAAAAAGAGTCTCAATAAATTCCAAAATTGGAAAGAGAGATAAAAGAGTACATTTAAGATCACCAGCAGCAGGAAGGAAAGTTGGATAAAGAGCGAATGCACGCAAGAAACCAGGTTATTTGGAGAAATCGAGTAAAGGCAAGATGTTTTCCATGCAGCACAAATTTCTCAAGCTTTCATCAAGCTAGTTTGCATTAGCTCACCCACCTTCTGACAACCATTCATTCATAATCAAGTGAATCTTAGAGTAAAACATACCAGTTAATTAAGACAATAAAACACAAATCTGATACTTGTGAGTGTACATTAATAATTGGTGCTAAATTGAGCATTTTGGGTGTCTGGTTTTTCGTAGGTCACTTGGTGTGTAATGTCATTAGACAAAAAGACCTCTTAGTCTGACACACACATAATGGATAGATCTGATCTGCTGACGAATCAGTCATTGTCACAGAGGAATGACAGAGTGAGGCATGGAGGAAGAGAAAGAGGTTGTGAGGGTGGATTTGAAAAATGAGTAGGGAGAAGGGAAAAAGAGAGGAAGAGAAGAAAAGAAAAGAGAGGAAGTCAGAAGGATGGAAGAAAAACAGAGAAGCTGAGAAGGATAAAAAGACTCTAGGGTTTTTTGTTATCTGAGGGAATGCAGAGAATCGGTAAGCCTGGACATGTGAAATAGTGCAGACCTACACCGCAAGCCAGTTAACTTCCCCTGGAGGAGATATGGAAACAGGGGGAGGAGAAAAAAAGTGAGGAGTAAAGGAGAGCCAAGGCTAATGTGGGAGAAAATATATGTGGATTAACTCTTACAGAGAAGATGTTGAATAAAATAGGGGATGTATCAAATGGGGGTCTTGAGAGAAGGAGGGCGGGAGTGGAAGGCAAGAAGGTTCAGAGGATATCATGCAGCGAGGGGACGAAGAGATGACGAGGAGAGGAAAGGAGAGGACAAAATGAAGGAGAGGAGGAGGAGGAGGGGGTCATTAAAGAGCTCTAATGACCTGCTGATTGACGAGGGGCCCAAACTCTGACCCCAAATTACTACAGAGCCTGAGAACCGGTCTTCTGTGAGTGTGTGTGTGTGTAGGTGGGCATCTGTGTAGAGGTGAAATAGAAATAAGCAATTTCTACCCATGCTCAAATTTCCGACACACCCTATGAAATATTCACACACACACATTTAAAATTCTTCTATTCAAATCCACCAACTGCATTCTTCAACACCAGGCAAACAGTTTCAGCTGAGATGGAACTAAAGTCTGCCAGCTGTCTCTCTCTTTTTTTGGTAAGCCTGCAAGTCATAACAGTCAGTTTATGAATGAGCCCACAGTGTCCAAATATAAATATCCCTAATCTACATTTACATGCTAGCTCACAGAGATTTGTAACCAGGGTACTTGGGGCTATTACAATAAGCATCAACCACGGACAGGTAAAACTGAACAACATGAGTTCATTAGGCTACTTAATAAAGCAGCTACGCTAAATATTGTCATATCAACAATGGATCCTATGACTACATGTACGCTCGTGGTGACAACCACATAGATCATGTATCATCCACCCCCTGTGTCTGAGTGTTTTATTATATCTCAGCTTGTTTTGATTTTCCAGTTTGTGACTTTGTGTTTGGTTCACGCCATTGGCTCTCATTCGCAATATTTTCAGCCGCAGCAGGCAGCATTAGTCAGTGAAAAAGGTTTGACACACCCAAACGATATGAGCACGTAGGTCATTCGTTCCTACCCTAATATTTCCTGAATCAGGAGATTAACACGTTCTCATACCTAAACATAAAGGTTTTGAACATGTGGTTAACATTGTCAAACAGACGCAGTTTGTTAGGTTTAGGCAACAAAACTACTTGGATAGGTTTAGGAAAATATTGTGGAAGCACCTTTTTTTTCCAAAGACGCCAAAGACGTTTGTGATTGGTTGAAAGAAATACAGTACAAACAACCAGAGTGTATAGCTGAATGATAATGGCTAGATGCAAATCATGATGTAAAATGTGAAATAGCACAACATAGCTACACATGAAAGTTAACTTTCATGCACCCATTGCTTTTCCTCTGTTATCGTGGGTTAGAGGCTTGTTTAAGTCTGATGGTAGTGTGGTGACCGAGCATAATCAACCTCTACTGCGTTTATGTTAAAGTAGCAACAGAAAGTGAAGCAGTGAAGCTTTCTGCATAGCGGCGAGACATAAATAGTCTGCATCTACATTATTCTTTCTTGTTCGTGCATCTGACTCATCAGAATTATGTATTTTCTCTCGAGTAAAAATTGCAGATTCATATTATGTTCTCTCTTTTTCCTAAACACACACTCACACGGGCAGACAGTAAGATACAGAAGCAGCCAAACATTTGTATCCAAATGAAGACCAGATGAAGCAGCCATGAGATACTGCCGAAACACATGTTCTCACACACACAGACACACACACACACATACACACAATCCTTAAGCTTGTGCCCATGCTTCATCTAGAGCTGTAACAGCTTTATTTCTCCATAATCCCGGTCCTTCTCTCATGCACACACGGAACCAGTCACACAGCAGGAGCAGCAGCACCGCTGCTTCATTACAGGGCTGTAAAGTGCACAAATCTGTTTGGGCCTGGTTAACATGCAATAAAACTCTCTGCTTTTTCCACTCACCCCTCCCCTCCTTTTTTCTTTTTATGAGTAAACAAACAAAGGTGCTCTTGTTGACAGATACAATCACTCACACTCCTCAATAAATGCCACACACATTCACAGGAGCACAGAAGTATTTCTGGATAAATGGGGATCATTGTTTTTGGCTTGTGTCAGAAAGAAATGTGGTAATTAATAGGTTTACTTTGAATATTTAAAATGAACAACTGGATCTTTAAAAACATGATTTCTGTTTTACTTTGAGGCACTCTGGTGCATATTTAGCATCTCATTTGCATTTCTCCCCATTTTTCTCTTCACTGCCTACTACCGGAAGCTCAGTGTTTCCCTCTGAGAACCCGCCACAAAACACAGCAAATCTCAGTGCATGAGAAAATCCATCAGAAAATTCATCAATATGCCAACAGATCTGTTCTTTTACACAGCAACACAATTTTTCAGTCAAATTCCTGAAACAATAATCCTTAAAGATAAAAAGATGAAACAAACAGTTCATAGAAAGAGAGAGAAAGAGACAGAGGGCGCAGGGAAAAAGACAGAGGCTGTGTGTGTGAGTGTGCATGTGTGTGTGTAATTGATAGGAGTTTTTGGCCCAAAGCACAGTATGACCTCATTGCTTGCCTGATTTCTCAGCGTTCACAGTTTTACACGAGCTTAGGATCAAGTTAACATAGAAGGCTAGCACACACACACACACACA
>CAFUXE010000172.1:825467-840181 GCA_903364295.1 Serranus cabrilla | reverse complement strand
TTCCTGAAACCTCGTTGCAGCAAACGATATCCTCTTTCACCCCCACCCCCAATCACACACGCACATGCATGCACACGCGCTCACACACACGCACACACACATTTTGTAGGCTGTAGGCTTAGCCCTTCTTTCAGGGTTCAAAGTAGTTTGCCGTAGGATAAAATAAAGCTTTACTTTCCATATTTCAAAGAATTACTGTGTAAGTACAGAAAGTGTGTTATTGTGTTCTGAGCAGGTTTCCATTGGCAGACAAAGGGAGTGTTTGTTTCCTTAAATCTTGAAAAGTGTGAGAGAGAATGAGATTTTTATAAATATACTGAAAATACTGAAAGAGGTCAAATGTAATTAGAAAACAGACTCACTGCACCATTAGCACCAAAGAAACTCCCTGGTCGGATGCTCCACAGGGAACTGGGTCCAAATTAATCTGAAAAGTTATTTGGAAGCTGAGCACCATCGACATAAACATGGCCAGCCAAGTTCCCAGGAAATAAAGTTGGCACTGTCCTCTTCTGCAAAACATAATAAACACATTGGCTGCTTTCAGACAAACCAGGCTTTCATCTGACTCAATGCAAAACCATCCTGGTTGATAAGTGTCTCTTTGAATGTCATTTTGGAAGTGAAGACCAGGGGAGCTCCTGACACTCAGGACCCCTGGGCATGTGACCCGTGGCCTGCTTAGTAATACATCAATGCCTAAATATAACCAAGAAGTTCTTGTTTGAATTCACAATATTAATCACGTGTTGAAGCCTGCAGCTCAGTGTGTCAAAAAAGTGATGCCAAGGCAGAGGTTGCGTTAGTCTTTTCCGTTCATTAAATTTTTTAAAAATATATATATATAATAAATATAGAGAAAACGGACGTACATCATGCAGTTTAAGGGCACGGAGAGAAAAGACAAACAGTGACCCTGCCACCACTTTTTTTTATGTCAACACTACAATGCCTAAAAATAATAGTCAGAAAAGAGGTGAATCAACCTTGTGCTTCATCGTCCACTGCACCAAATATTTGGTCAACGTGACCTCTGTGCCAAGGGAGCCTTAAAAAGTGTTGTATGTGACAAATTGGGCATGAGAACATGTTGCAGTGGTTCAGAAAAGTCCATTCTGTGCAGAAACATACATTACCAACATTTCATCCAGGCTACTGGGTTGACATGGACAAACAAACACAACCACATCATGTTTCAATTTGTGCACATTCAAACATGGAGGTGCCTTCAATAACAAACCCATATTCAGTGAATTCATTCACTTGCACACACATGGGAGAGAACTAAACCTCGAACTATCACACGCCAACCAGAGAGCTGTGAAGTTATGCCCATAAACGTAAAACATTTTAAAGTTACTAATCAGTACAACAAAAGATAAAATACTCTCACAAAAAGTAAGTGCATGTGTTTGTTTATATTCCTAGAATTTTTTTCTTCGAAACCACCCCACTGCCTGTCCACACACACACATACACACACACACTCATTGAGAACAGCACTCTGCTTCTGGGTGGCTGCACACACACTGCACACTGGCATACACGGCTTCACTAATCACTTCATTGTGGGTTTTTATGGGTACCAATAGTAGGTGGTACACAGGCCTGCATTTCTTCAAAACAGGCCTTCAGGTAAATATAAACACCCTTGAAAAGTAATATAATGCTTGGATTACATTATTTTCATTCCTGGTTCAACGGACATGCTGGAACACATTTTACCATTTCATAAAGTCAACAAAACACCAAACCATGAGTGTGTTATGGATTCCTTTTTAAATGTTCTCATCTTTAAAACTCCTTTCAACGTAAGGATTTCTGCTTGATGCTAACCAGACTCTTGGCTCATTAGCTCACAGAGTCTTTTATGTTGCCAAGAGCAGGAGGCTATGCTGTTGTGTTTGGAGGATTTCCTTTCTTCTTCTGTCAGTGAATGATTTGCATCTTCCTAAAGTCCTCCATGCTAAAGGACTGTACATCATCCCAGCAGAAAAACAAAGGTCAGCTGTGAACAACGGGATAGCGACCTGGATGTGGCGTCCAATTAAAGGAAAAGAAAAACAATACAATCAGTCGTTTCAGCGAATGCATGAAAACTGATGTTGAAAATGGAAAACTGGTGTAATGTGATGTTGTGGTCAAGTGAGTGATGACTTTTGTCCACTGGCCAGAGACAGCGTGATGTATTAATCAAGTCCAAGTCAGAGGAGGTCAGAGTGGTTTGATGGCTCAGCAAAATATTGGACTTTAAAACAATAGACTGACGTTTGTTTCAAGTTTCCGACCGATTGGTTCCATAATCATGACCATGATCGTTCCCTAACCTTAATCAAGTGGTTATTATTCTTATCATGATGACGAAGGTCATCTTACTTTCCCAAAGCGGGGAATTTTCACCCTAACCACATTGTTTCCCTGCATGACCTTAGAGGGGAACTTCAGTATTTTTCCAACCTGGCACCTATTTTTTCCAACGTTTTGTGTCTAACTGAGGCCAAAAAAAGACAAGCACTATAAGTGGACTTAACGGTACACTTACAGTGCACTGCTACCCCTGCAGCAGCCATCGAGCTCTTAATTGGACTAATTTAAAAGATTTCTCGTTTGGAGTCGGTGCCTTAAGCCAAAGAACCAGCGATCGACCTGGAAAACTGGTTCCAGAGCGGCACCAACTCTTTGCTGGTCTTGAACCATGAACCCCTCATGTCAGGGGCTGGGGGCGGGATTATTTTGACCAACAAGACCAACTAAAATATGCATCATTCATTTTATTTGATTTGTTTAACTGCAATGTGATCAATACAGGCTTTTGTTAGTGGGCTAGCATTAGCTTACAACGAAGTAACAATTGTGTCTGGAAGCTAATGCAGGCTCACAAATCCATGAACAACATTTGTGAAGAGACAATGTGGTCTTCCATTGTTGTTATTATGCTTGCGAAGAGTGGAGACGGATACAGTGACTTAATGACCTGGCTCTCTGTGTAAGGCTTGTAAGTTGAACTAACTGAAGAAGCCTTAATAATAACTGAGTGAGATAAGAAAATCTCTTTAGTTTTAAAAACTGGTCTGTGTTAGATTTGGAGAGCTTTTAGGAAAATGATGTCGTCCTGCTGATAGAGGGCAGAGATCCGACTTTGTTCATTTCTAGAACTGGCTGAACTCTAGCTTGCTAACAGCTGGATTCATATGATGGGTTTCAGGATGCTGTTACACATCTTGTAAAACTCCTTGGAGGGGCCATCTACCTTCGGTGTTGCATTGTTTTTACTTCCAATATGCCATTTAATAGTCAAGTACCTACCTGTGCTCATTCTCCAGCTCAGTTTCAAGCCTTTAAAATGTTGGTGGTCTAAATCACTAAGCCACTTGGAAAGAGATTAATAACATAATTTAACAAGTACCTTTAGTGCTTTGCAAATAAAACCGTGGTTATGTAACATTAATTATCGGGATACTATATATTCTCATGTTATACTACTAAAAACAAGTAATATAACTGGTTTCCAAGTTTTCGTGCTGACAAGGTGGCCGGAGCTTGGTGTGCAGCAAAAAAACCAACAACACAAAAAGGAGTCAGGCAGCAGTAGCAGCCCTGAACAGAGACAGATTCATGGGACTAAACCGGCATGTATATAAATCAAGACACTGCGTATCGGATACATTCTTACAATTAACAATACCTTGTTCCATTTAATCAGCTTGTTTTTTGGGTGTGGAGTTCCTCTGGAAGCTCAGCCTATGGCTGGTCTACGTTATGGGAACCGGGCTAATGGAGCACACACATACACACACACACACACACACATACATCTCCTTGTGTTGAGTTGAGAATCACAGGCTGCCTGCCAAATTGCAGTCAGACAAAATGGCTACAGCCTTGCTAAACACACTGTGGTCTGTGGCAGCAGTAGCACTCAGTAAGACAAACAAACACCAGCCCACAACCACCACCACGCTCACAGAGTGTGCGGTGTGTGTGTGTGTGTGTGCATATCAATACCTAACCAGTGCATCTATGTATGTATTCACCCACTTTAGTATTTGTACAGTATCAACACTTAAGCATGTGTCAAAGTTTCTGTGTGTGCAGATGTGTGAGTGTGTTCAGTTGCAACTAACACAGCCAAAACTATATTCAGCTGCCAAGATGGAAAGAAAAGAGAAAGAGGAGAGGGAAAATAATAGCTGTTCACAGTTTAAAAAAACAAACTATTCCAATAAATTTGCCCCCAATCCCCATCTGCCGCCCCTTTTTTCTTGTTCCGAGCTGCTTTTATGGGTGAAATTAGTCGTCCCCAACCCCCTGACAGCGCAATAAAAAACCCTGCCAGGTACATACACTTATACTAGGCCTTGGAGAGCGCACAGCGGAGAAGAAAGAAAAAAACAGATTGAAGGAGAAAGTGGGCCATAGGGAGACAGAGAGACTAAAAGAAGGAATGAAGGAAAAGGAAAGAATGGGAATAATAAGAGAAAAGTGAGAAATAAGCAAACGGGTGGGGGTGGTAATGGAAACGTGAGATACATAAATGTAAAATATGCATCGAAAAGCAGAAAAAGGGGGAAAAAGAGAGTAAAATGGTGAGAAAGGGAAAGAGGATGATAGAGGAACGCTGAAGAAAAAAGCTTTAGGCTGAGGAGGGAAACAGCACAGGAATGACTTTTACATCTGTGGCCAAAAATCCCTCTGGACGTTTTCACACACACAAACACACACACGCACACACACAGATACATCCTTGACTGTCTGCTGAGACTTTTTTAAACTTTACATCCTGAAATGCACATATTTGAAAACATATTTTTTCCCTTTGGAAGGAAAAGGAGGTACGTAGAAAAACATAAATTCAGGGGGGCTGTTGACAGCAGCCAGGAAAACAAGATGATGTCTTGCCACAAGTGACCTCATTAGGGGTCAAAGGTCGCACACCCTGAGAAAAATAGCAAGAGGGAAAATGGAGAAAGATGGAGAGGGAGGGTCCTTGGGAGAAGAATATTTCTTCGAATTGTTGCTACACTTGAGACGTGATGAAAAGCTTTTACATTGTTTTAAACTGTAAACAATAAAATGTGTTTTTATGAATGTGTAGTCATATATTTCATAAGTTTTCCATTGGCCAAGATGTCAACTCACGGGAATATTAGTTATGATCAAGATCTACTTATCATAGAAATAAGCTGCCACATATCTTGACATACGCATCTACATCATAAATATGTGTTCCTGCAAGTGAACATTATGTTCTCATCACACTTTAAGACGTCAGGGATTGCATATTTGTAAAAACAGTGACCTAAAATGGAAAAAGTATTTTGTAGATGTTGGGTTTGAAGATAAAACTCTTCTCCCAGATTTGAGACGGTATCTTCTAAATCCTGCATGAATTATTGGTCCCCATCTCCTCAAATACTTCTCTCCATTCCACTTGAGACGGAAGTTCTGTCAGATTCTTTTGCACCTGTGTTATGTTCCTGTAAAAAGATAAGATGTTTGCACTCAATTGCAGGAAACGCCGGTAGGAGTCAACAGTACTATAAACCATGTCTGTGAAAAATGCCTTGTAACACATTCCACAGAGCTCCTCACTGTGCCATGCATGGGAAAAAAGGAAAAAAGCCAGAAAAGAGAGTCATGTTTGATGTTATATTTGATCAGTTTGGTCTATGAGGTACACTATCTTGTATCAAATATGTATATGTAAAATACATCCTGATCTCACAAAATTAACTGAAATGACCACAACTTCGAGCGGATTGTTCTAAAAATAGGACACACGTGCCGTTTCGATGGTTTTAAAAATGAAATGGCTGCAGTTTCTCTGAATTTAGGTTACAAAACCACGGCCTACGATGAGTGTTAAGAAGTAATTTCTGTGAGATCAGGCTGGTAAAATATGTCAGCCCCAGAAGCTGTAAACAGCAGTTAATTACAGTTAACAGAAGATACTGTAACAAAGCATCGTAGTGTTCTACATGAATTGTTTCACCATACAATGACTTTTAAAGAATAACGTGCAAAATACAACCCAGCAGTGTCACTCCCCTGCTGTCTCACATCATCATGCTGCAGCTCACAGCACACTGAATACACAGCAGTGTATCTCTGCTGCAGTCAAACAGACAGGGACAAGTGTAATTGTGGCTTGCGGTTTGGCTGAGCATTCAAACGGAAAAGCAGCTTGTCCACATCTCTGTCTGTGTGTCAGCAAGGTCCATTTGTCTTCCAGTCTGTGCATGCGCTTGTGTCTGTGCCTGTGTGTTTGTGTGAGGAATGATTCAGTGTGCATGTAGATTATGTCTGTCAGCCGCTGTCTGTGGTAAATCTAGTAGTCGTGAGACAAAGATGGGACACATGGACACAAAACACACACACACTTACAGACACACACATCAAACCACAATTGGGCTGAGCGGACCTGGTATGGTGAGAATGTTACGGCGGGCGCCCACTGCTGCAACAAACATGAATAAGCCATTTGTATAAAGCATTTTCCCAGCACACACTCACACACACACACCATATGCTGGATGACGTATGACTGCAAACCCACATCGGGTATCAAAACTAAACACCCACATAAGCTTATACTGTACACACAGGCATTACATGCTCAGCCAGGCATATTAACCAAAAACAAACACATGCAAAAAAAAAATCAAGTTGTTTTTCTAACTTCATCATCTAACTTTTTTTTTTTAAAAGTGCATCTTTTAAAAGTGAAATAAACTAGAAAAAAGTCCCAGAGGCATGTCAAAGCATCAAAAGATGAAATCATAAGTACTGGGATTATTGATGTGTGTGTGCAATGCAAGTGCATTGTTTTGGGGTTATTCCTGTCCAGACTCTCTGAATGAGCGGCAAGAAAACAGGAATCTGACTGTTGAATGAAAAGTGTTTGTGAGAGCGGTAAGCTGAGGCCGGGGGCTGCGTCCACCAGGCAGACCACATATCACACAGTGTGCGTCTGTGTGTTGTGACCTATGTCCTTTTGGGAAACTGTTTGTTCAGTGGTCGTACATTGTAATGCTCAAGCATTTGAAATGTTCCTTATTTTTATCATGAAAAGCGTACTGTTACACCAAAGTGGCTAGTGGGCAAAATTTTATAGTATCCAGCAAGAGGATTTTGCATCTGTTTTGACACTACACTACTGTCTGTTGAAATAAAATGAAAAAAATGCTTATGAATTACTTTTTCTAACTGCACTGAACACACGCTGTTCGTAAACCTAAACCGGGGAATGAACCGAACCATGTCTTGTGTGAGTTTATGTGTGTTGTTGTGGTTTGATATTTGTCATGCAAGACATCAGCCACGCCCTACACTCCATGTGTACACTTAATGTTTTTCAACAGTTTCATGAAACATTACACACTATACACACAGAGATATATTTAGTGAATCTGACATTTACAATAGTAAGTACAAAGGTTATCTAGTGAACATAAACAATCACCCTGATGGAAAACTTGATTTTAACGCCAACTTTAAATGTTTGGACTGGTCCCTCTTGTGGTTTTATGTTTCTACTCGGCAGTATTTCTCTCCCTCTCTCTCTCTCTCTCTCTCTCTCTCACACACACACACACACCCTGTGTGAGTGTTTTCAGTGATTAAGTCACAGGACACCATGCAGGCTGCCAGTCCAGTTCTCAGCAGCCCTGAACAGCGAGTGCTACTGGGCTCTGCAGTCTTAGTCTGGGTTGCCATTCCCTGTGGGGGCTGAATGTGAACACTGAACTGGTTAATGTTTATTGCCTTACACTCATGACTTGATCGTTTTTTTCCTCATCACATGTCCTTTTGCAAATAATATGTAATTTTTGTTTTGCAGATAATAAATCAGAATTTGTGGAGAACATTTTTATTGCTTTACCAAACCCCCAGGCAGCCTGTTCTGGTGGGAAACTGAGTTTTATCTTGCAGAGCACAGGATTTGCCAGTCAACCGCTTGTTAGTTCATGAGTTTCTCTGTGTTATTGAGTGACTTTGGTGTTTTAAGGAATTAGTTCAGATTCACTATGGTGACACAATGAAAATCTAACTGATCAAGACAGCAGTAGAAGCCAAAATTTTCGTTTTTATCAGTGGAGTCTGGTGGATTTTAAACGAGCATACAACGGCTTCAGTTTCTCAACAGTATAGACTTAAACTGATACTGATGCTGGGCAGTTTTTAGGTGGCCAAAACATGTTTTGCTGTTGCCCCCATCAACAGCAGTACATTGCTTAGCTTTCCTGTCATTACGTCTGCCAGCTATTCCAAACTGGGGGTGTGCCGACTGCCATCTACCACACTATTGACTATGGACCTCATGCAACCCCGCTTCCCACCAAACTATCTCTTTAAAAAGCTTTAACCTTCGTCCTGATTTGTCACAAGGGGCTTTGTGTTGATTTAATCAGTTTATTTAACAAGCTGAAATTATGAGGAACGGCTTTCATAGAATTGCTCAACATATCTGAATACCGAGCATTGTAAAAGCATGATCAAAATATTAGCTACAGATAGGCCGCAGACTTGTGTGGTCAGAAATGAACTGTGAGGATATCACTGTGGAGATAACCTTGTGTGTGTATGTGTGTGTTTTCCATGAGTGTTGGTCTGTAATCCCACGGCAGGGCCAGTGTTTACTTTTCCTCTGGAGACATGAGTTCTATTTCAGGGAGTGGAGCAACAAGACAGGGAAGACAGGTGCCAAGGAAGTCAGCACAGGGGTCTATGAATAACAGACTGAAGGAGAAACGGATGATGGCGTGTTTGCAGTAGAAAGCAGTTCACTGACAGGGAACACAACTCGGAAAACAATGATTCACTGTTGACTTTTCGAACGTTACGGGTGCTTTTTCAATGACAGGAAGAAGATTTGATGAATCTCTTTGCTTCTCTCTTGTCTCTCTGAAAGTGTGCAGGCCCATCTCTTTCCAACTTTCCAGCTCTGAAGTAGTCCTTCTTCTCTACATATCTCTGGCTGTGTTGGAAAAACAGCGCTCCCACCTCCCTCCTCTATGTACAGTGAATCATTCTGTCTCTCTTTAAGCTCAACTGCCTGTTGGACGCCGGCCCTTCACCTTTGAAACGCAGCACTTGATAGAACATTTCCACTTCATTGTCAGGACAAAATAACGTCCTTATCACCTCAAACTATTTTGCCAGCACATAAAAAAAAGCCAATATTAAAGCCAAACACAACACATGCACAAACTACATACACAATAACATGCATAATGTGTATGCACGTGCCAGCTCCACATTCTCCTCCGATGGTGTCACGGTGGTCCTGTGGAGCTCATGGACGAATTACGTTCCAAGGACACGCATGCAAACACGCACACACACTCATGCTAGAGTTGTTCCCAGAAGTTGTCTGTCAAGTGGTAAACCTTCGAGTCAATTATAAATGCTCTCATGAGCTTTCATGAAAAGGTTCAGTATCTTGGCTTAGCGTGATGTACAGCAAAAACAGGGATCATGGAAACACACTTAGTTCAATGTGCACACTGTAATGGCCACTCAAACTTGCCAAAAAAAAAAACCACGATGAAAGTGATCACATTATTTCCACTGGTCAGATTATAGCCATAGCACATCTACATTTGAATCCCTGCTACACTAAAACAGGTTGTAGTACAGATGGTGTAGAAATGTGTTTTGATGACTTGCTACTTGACTCAACAGAAAATGAATGACTTGACTTGAGACTCAACTTTGGACTTGGAAGTTAAAGATTGTGACCTGACATGAGACATGGTGACTCGAATGACTTGCTTAAAGTTAAATTTCTACAAATCATAGATTTAGAGCCATTTAACACCACATTAAATAGCTGTTCTCAGCTGAACAATTATGTTCTAGTAGGTTTTTTTTATCAGTTTTTATTGGGTTTTCAATTAGCAACATCAATGTGTATTTGTTTACAACATACACTGCAAGTGTACATTTGCACATATTTAGCACAATGGAATGGAGAGTGTCTAAAGTATACTTTTACTCCCTACCTCATCATCCCTCCCGTCCAACCCCCCATCATGTCCAGATGTTACACAACAAATATTGCATTAGTATTTATAATTACTTAGTGGTTACTATTAAGGTTGGGTGGGTTTGGGCACAAAAACATGTGGTTGAATTCACTGTTGTTTTTTTGACTGACTTCACATAGCTTATAACTTGACTTGGCCAAGAAAAAAAGGCTTGGTACTTATGACCATATGACTTGAGTCATATGTCTCAGATTGGGAATCTGGAAATGTTATTTACATTCATTTCTTTTTCAAACAATGTATGTTTGTTGAGGTATTTCACTAATCCCTCTCAGGCAACACTGAAGGCTTTGCAATAATTCTCTGCAGATCAACACTGCATAAAAGGCACGCATTCATATATGAAATACAGTTCAGACTCTCGAATGTATGCACACCAAGCCACACGCAAATGCAGGGAGCAGGGAGATAAATCAGTCTGTGAGCAGGGCTACAGAGATCCATATTATGTGGTTACTTAGTTTCAGCACATTAATAAAACCCGTCCCAGTCACCAGAGGAGAGGAGAAACAGCTGTGTCTGCAGAGGTCAGGAAGAGGAGGGAAACTACTCCCTAATGCTATGGGTATGAATATGTGTGTGTGTGTCCGTGTGTGTATGGAAAACTTTATTGTAATTCAGCTTTAACATGATATATATCCAGCTTCTGGTTAACTCTGAATAATAGCTACAAAAGAACACATTCAGCAGCTCCAACAGCTTCCTAATAAGGCGACCCTGGTTGACCTCTGTGCTGACGTGCTCTGCTCAGATATGTTTCTTCATCCATTAAACCTTGCTGTGCTGACATTTCTATAATCACAGGAAGCTGCCTTCAGCTGGTGGCGCAGATGTTCGATGGACGGGAGATGACTTTATTTCGCTATTTTAGTTTTGCGAGCCAAATTCTCACCCACGCAGCCATATACAGCAATGGGGACAATTTTTTTCCAGGCGAGCACGTCCGTCCGCTTCCCAACTGGACCACTACCACCTGCTCATCCGATTTCTGGGAAAAGCTCATCAGCTGCCCTAGGCTGTGAGAGGGGAGTCTGCTGTTACAGACGAGCAGGGTGACAGGGGTTAACTCTCCAACAAGAGGCCGATTTACAGCCACGGACAGGAACCATCTATCAGCACTCTGTTGCCTGTCACCCAACAGGCCAGAGCGAGCTGCCTTGGGCCAAAGTCACCGCTGAAAAAAGTGCCTTATAGAATTAAAAATGAATAGACGAGTCACTTCTTGGTGCATGGTAGTATCAACGATGCTCATCTCATTATACGGAAGATATTAAAGGCATTTTTGTGTGGGATGTTATCCATGCAGTCAAGCCATTTGGGGAGATTTTTTCCATTAGCCTGTGGTTTAAAAAAAAAAAAAGAGGACAAAGACCGAATGTCAAGTTATTCCTCAAAAGGCCTTTCTTCTGAGACCATTCAGGAATATGCTTTTATAGTGCGTAAGTAGTGACAACCACAAGTAAGTGAGCAAATAAAATAAAAACAAGTCATCCAGATGATTTTTATTATCTCCTTATTCAGTATTTAGTGCACATGATGAACTGCTATCCACTGTTTGTGGTTGAGAGAGAGAAAGAGAGAGGGAGAGACAAAAGCAAAACAATACCAGAGCCCGGCCTGAAGTGAACATGAAGGCTTTTCTTGGTAATTCTCTGTGGTATTCCTAGATGGAGGATAAAGCCCCAATGTGATGTTTCTAGGAATTAAAGTTAAGTGGAAAATTTAACATAATTTCATGGTAATGCGATAAAAAATGTGAAAACTACAGCAAGACTCTTCAAAGAGCCATACAGTTGCACTGGTTGACATATTGCTGCAGTACAATGAACATGAAAATGAGACTACATTAAGAGTCTTTGCATGTTTTTTTTTGTTTGTTTTTCATTATTATTATCATTATTATTTTCTATTTATTTCATATATTGAAGTTTTAGACTGTCCTTCGCCGCCATCTTGCTGACGTAGCAACAGTGATTGACAGAGATGCAGAGTTTAAATGGCGGGAGGGAGGAGTGGTGGATTGGTCGAAGAAATAGTGGAGATCACCCAGGAGAATAGAGTTTGTGTCCCTTGTTAAAACAAAAGTACATTTTTAGTAACTTTTTTTGTTTTGTATGTAACTTCCATTGGTCACGGTTTGTGAATCGTGCTTTTCTTACGTTAATTATGTAACTTCCGTGGCTCACATCACCCTCGTAACTACTTTACATACATTTATTTACTTCTTCTTTTATAACGCCTAACCAGGAGGCTTTTTGCCTTAATAGACTCAGTGGTTTTGTAGCCTAAAGTCACCGAAACTACAGCCTTTTTCACAACAAACCACATGTGTATTTATAATGAAGCGTGCACTATATCTACCACTCCGCTGTACCGTGAGCCATAAATGCTCATACGGGTTCATTCTGTTGGAGATCTTATTGCTCTTGTTGTTGGGTCTGCAGACTTGACCGTGGCCAATTGGTCAAACACACTCAGTGCTGCTGTTTCAACTCGTTGTTTTTTTTCTTCCATTTTTAACAAGGAAGTTCTCTGGTAGGCTATTGATTTAAGACTGTTTTTGTACAGGGGGTAGAACATTCCTCTTTGTTTGATAACTTGAAAATTAAAGTTAGGCTTCGCTGTCAGCTTCCTGACTCATTTAAAAAAAATCTCATATTGCTTTATCATATGTCAGAAGCCTCATGCGCTCAATCTTTACAGAGCTTTAAACAACTGTGGAAATGCAGATAAGTTGCTGAAGGAACTTTAGAGCTCCTGGGAAAGTAGCCCGGGACAGAAATCTGCAGGAACTTTTGGGTGGAAACACTGCTGAAATAGCAGACATTCGTGAAATGCTAAATGAGGGTAAAGACATGGAAAGGCCAGAGGTCCTGGACAGAGGCCATGTTTTAAGTTGTAGAAATGCACAGAACAGGGCATCAGAATTTGTCCTGGAATGGACGTCCTATCAGAGAAGGAGAACATTTTATATTTAGAGCCAGTTAATCCTGTGAGAGAACTTTTTCAAAGCATCTCACTAGCAGAACAACCAGGCTTGTAGAGTAATGCATCAATGTATAGGTCACAAAATGTTTTTGCTATTTAATTGCTTTTAATTGTGAAATAGAAATGATGGGGAATGGGGGAAAAAATCAATAGTCAGAGTGCAATGAAAAGGTTTACAAGCTGAAGCTACAGTTAGAAATAGAAGAGGAGCAGATGACTTTAAAAAAGATAAGATTATTTATCCCGCAGTGGGGAAATTTAGTCATCACAGCAGCTCAAGATACAGACAAGTGAGTTTACAAAGATATAAAAACAGAATAGAGAATAAAAATAAGACATATGCATATATTACATACACCTTAAAATACTTACACAGCTGCTATTTGGCATTTATTATTAATTTGCACGTTGTTTTTTTTATTTGTTTGTTTTTTTTACCTGCAAGTATTTTGCATTTTACATATATTGCACATTAGAGAAAATTAGATTGTAGCATGTTGAATATGTTAGACTGGTGGTTGAACCTGGCAGTGAGAGCGTTAAGAGATGCAGGGAAAGCAGGAGAGTGATGTTAAAGAAAGTGTGTGTGATACTCTACAGCAGGGTAACGTGAGCCTGCGGTCCCAGAGGGGACAGATCACCTGTAGAGCCCCCCAACCCCCACCCACCCACCCACACACTCTTTTCTATCAAACTCCCCCAACCCCCATAATGTCATAAGCACCTACTCACACACATGCTGCCCCCCACTTATCCAAACACCTGCATTCACACACACAGGAGCTTAAAAATACCAAAATCCTGGAGCCACCCAGCTTCAGACTCACACTCCTGCATGCAGAATATTTGCAGTTATGCACACTTACACCATTCCAAGGAGTTGGCAGGCCTATTAATACCACACTTCAAGGACTGAGGGATTGGGCATCCAGCCATAAGATGCTATCTGGTGACTGATACACACTTGTGTCTCTCTTTCTGTCCTCGGGGTACTGCCTTTCACTCTGCCTGCCAAGCTGAAAGGTTAGACTGGTTACATTCCCACAGTGAGACCAAGTTGGCCTCAGCAGGGCTGCGGTCAGCCTAACGTGTTTATGTATCAATTTAACAGGAGAAGGGGCAGCATACTACACATGTAAGTAAACCACAGATGTTGAATAGAGAGTTGCACTTTGACTTCTTTCAAAACCTTTTCCTTCAATCACGAATTTAGTCTTTTCAAAAGAGTTTCACATGTTGCATCAAAGTCAAAGAAGATCATTTTTTTGTGACAAAAGCAACTTTCTAAAACAAACTAATAAAAACAGTATCAGATAAAGTCCGAGCACTGCCAAAAATAGAGGATGTAATAAATCCAAATTAATTTTGAACAGCTGGTATTAAATCATTAAGGGATGCACTCCCTGCCCATATCAGTGCTGCAGCTGATTTTAGCATCACCGAGCATTACAGCTGTTGGCTCAAGCGAGACTGAATTATTAATAATCATAAATCAATGCACCATGCAACATTCCAACACGGTTTAATTTCAGGATTGGCTGATGATATTTCAATCCTAAAACAAGACATAATAAATATTTCCTTAACTAACCTCTCCCGCACACAGACTCACGCTGCAGTGAAGTTGGTGTTCCCTCATTATATTTGCCCAGCCAGTCTAGCTCATGTGGTACCCAT
>CAFUXE010000172.1:774104-808825 GCA_903364295.1 Serranus cabrilla | reverse complement strand
GTGTGTGTGTGTGTATAAAGGGGAGAAAGCGCTTATAATAAAAAGTGGCTGAGAAAGAGCAGGAGTTATGCTGAAATACGCACAGTGAGACAGAGACAATCAAGAAGAAAAGAGGACGTGAAAGCAGAAGTTACAGGAATAGAGAGACAGAAAGTGAGAGGGACTGAGAGCGGGGAAGAGGGAAATCTGTCATCCTCCAACAGCAGAATGCTGCAGCTGTTCCCTCTCAGCTATGTTGAAATCATTTTCCCATTCTGCTCAGCATCTATGCTGTGTGAATAGTTCTGAGTAATGACCACCACTAGGGATTCTGGGTGACGTAGTTGTCTTGGCCTGAGAGCCAATTTGGTGCAAGAAGGATTTGTAAATCCCGGTTCTCCGGCCAAACAAGCTGACGAGTTGAGACTGAAATCCAAAAGCGTGGCCAACAGAGAGATTGGAGAATTATTCACCATCAAGCTGAAACAGAGAGCTCTTTATATATGACAGAGCCTGTGAAGGATTGGATTTATTGCATGGCACACAAAGATGTACTGTGTGTTTTTGGGCAGGTCAGATATTTAAAGATGCATGTTACTGTAAAGTCCCCTAAAACATACAACAACATTTCTTTTTCTATAAGCCCGATATCTGAACTGAACATCACTGAAGCTAAGAAACACTGATTAAGATCAATCAGTCTGACATTACATTAAAATGTGTAATTTGTAAAGGAACAAAATGCCTTCATAGTACATTTCTGCCTCATTTTTCCCTTCATATTTCAACTTTCAGTCCCAGAAAAAAACCTAATTGGACTAAACCTCATAAAACCTGCTCTTTCCACATGATGATATGCTGATAATGTCTGAACTGTGCTACTGTGATCACCCCAGTATAAGAGTGCCTTGTCCTTCTATCACCACTAGATGTCACTCTCTGTCCAGGCTGCCAGTGATTGGATGAACGCTGTGTGTGGTTTCCTGGACCAATTATGCACACACTCTGTTTGTGATACTGAGTTGGTGGTTATTTCCTTTTTTTAAAATCAAAATCACAAAAAAATGAAATAATGATATTAATTTAAGTTGTCTTACTCCCAACAGGTACAACAAAACCAACAGCAGAGTGATACAAATGCTAATCATGTGCAATTGTACCCGCCCACACCATCCTGAGAAAAGGGTTTAATTAAGTAGCATAAGTGGAAACACATTGTGTGGGTGGACTATGAGTGTGCAGGGGCTTTAAGTTTTAATATACAAAATATATGAGCACTCATATAAAATAATATGTGTTCATCCATCTCACAAGGTACATAAAGAGCACTCAGGGGTGCAATTTAATGTGCATAGAGGCTGTGGAAGAAAATGTGTTGCCGTGGATAACTGTGGTGTACCATGTGGGAGAAAGGCTGAGTGATTCCATGTTATTTCAGCAGGACATTTGTCAAGTTTAGAAATGTCAACCGGTCAATACAGTCGCTTCATCGCTCTCTGTCTCACTCTCATGGACAAAGAGAGAGAGAGAAGGGAAATACAAGTTTAAAATATAAGGGGGAGGCTGAAGGGGGGAGGAGGGGAAAGAGAAGGAAAAGAAGGGGGAAATGAGAAAGAAAATGAGAGTGGCAGTGTTGGGTGGTTGTGCAGAAAAGTCAGAGAAGAAGATGGAGGGAAGAGTCTAACAAGCAGAGAGCAGAAATGATTCCATTGTTTTCCTCAATCAGAAAGCCAGTTTGGCGAGCCAAATGACTGGAAATGACTCATACAAACATAATCTATCTCCAAGAGCCCGTCTGGGTTTGTTTCCTATTAGTTTTTTCCTGTGCGGCTGTGCTCAGAGAGTGCAGAAATAGAAGGCATAGAAAGACCTGGCTGCTCTGTAAGGTCAGTTTGTTGATGCCAGGATTTGTTCTGCTGGTTTGTGGTTTGAAGAAAAGTGAATCAGTGGATCTTATCACTGCTCCCAACAGTCTGCCCTCAGGGGAACATTGTAACTTTTTGTCAGTTTAATAAAGCAATTACACACTTGGTAGCTTGACTATTTACTTAATATGGGGCTGTTTTCAATATTTAAAAATTATATATATATATATATTCTGCTTTGCTTAGTTTTTTTCTTGTTTATTATTTGTATTCATAAATCCTCATAACCCCTTAAATGACATCAGTGAGTGTTAGCATGCTAACATGCTCACAATGACAATGCTAACATGCTGCAGTTCAGTCAATATAATGTGAAGCATGTTCACCATCTTAGTATAGCCTAGTCTGTGCTAATATTTGCCAATAGCGAGCAAATTAAATGACATGTTTTTGTCAGCCAACCCGGCAGTTAGCTTCCCCATGAGGTCTACTGAGAATTTTCCAATGGGATTTTTGCATTCAATTTTGAAGAAAATAAGTCACAAGATCAGCAAAGTCAGAAAGATTCATCCTCTGGTGGAAAAGATTATCGAAACTAAATTCATCTTTAAAGCCACAGCAGTTTCCAGGCTAATAACATGAATCTACTGAAACAAAACCGAAAAGCCCTTTTTCATATCAGAAACTCAGTGTCTCTCCTACAACATTTGGAAACATCTACACGGTCAGCCTGTGGATTTGTGTGCAAGTTTGTGTTTGGATAGCTTTGTGTGTCTGAATGTTGTGCTGGCAAGTTTTTTGCCATCTCATTTTTCAAAGTGTTTGTGGTTGTTTCAGTGTGTTCTTGTTCCCTCATGGGTCAGCGACTTTGTGCTGCCAGTTTCAAACTCTGGATGCCTGAATAGCAATGAGACAATTAGCTAAAGCCTATGATCCAGGACTCACTGTGCCCGGCTTATTAAAACTGGTCCAACTCACTTCAGCTGCACCCCTGTCACATCGATATGGAAATTAAGTGGTGTGCACACACCATGTGCGCACAAATATATATATAAACACACAAATACACACACGGTAACAAATCAAAAGTCATCAGATAAAAAAAGGCAAAATACGAGGAAAGCGACGGAGTGCAGGGGAGAAAAAGAGGCCTGGAGGGCAAATGATAGTATCTGTTTTTCTCTGATGTTTTATCAGCCACATGACTAATAAACATTTGACCTGTTTCCAAGAGTTTGAGCTCCACGGAAAAATAACAACATTAATACTCAACAGAATCCATCAAAGAAATAGTTGATAACCTCCTTACTCTGAACTTAATCTAGAGCTTCTTTGTTGGCCTCAAAATTAAAATTTGAATTGAATTGCAAAATAAATGTCAAATTCTAACCCCATGTGATACTGTAAACCACGACACATGAACACTAAGTGAAACATACGAGTTATTTTGAACCCTGTGGCATCCATCCAAGAGGCCATTTTTAATTTTTAAAGTATGTCACAAAAACTGCAGCAAAAGCATTAGAGTCAAGTTTTCATTTGAGCCAACAAAAACTGGATAAAATGAATAATAAAAATAAATCAAATAAAGTACGTGTTTTGCAGTGTGTATGTGTGTGTTTGGACAGAGAAAAAGTGTTCCTGTTATTTACTCAGCTCACTCTAATGATGCCAATAAGCTGTTAGAACGGAGCCATTGTATCAGTAACACCTGTGCTTTTCCTACTATGACAAGTAAAAATGACTGGTGTGAAAATGGCTAATTGAAGTGATATGCATGAACAAGTCTGCTTTCATTTTTTAAAAATCAGTTGAAATGCTCGTGTTAAGAAATTCAGATATTGCAAGTTCACATACAAATTACTCCAGACTTTACATCTTTATGAAGGTATTCTTAGATACTTGAATGAGTCGTACCACCTACCTACAAAGTTGTTAAAAAATCAAGTTGTTGCAGTGGTAAAACCTTGAAATGACTGCCTGCTGTTTGACTATATTTTTGTGCCCTTTTAGAGGGCAAGAAATGTGCGATATAGTGAATTTTTGAGCTGTAATAAAAATGGACTGTTTCTATTTGGATTTTGTACAAATATGCCTATGCAAAGGTACTGTACAGTTGGGCTCTAGTCTCAACAAGTGATGAATGCAATTGCAGTAGGTGAGGAAGACATATCCCTATAAAAATAACATATCTCCAGTAATCCTTTAATAAAATGCACAAGGTACTGCAGAGTGAAGAGGAAAAGGAAAGAGAGAGCGAGGGGAGCAGAGAAGAAGAGTCTGAGATTGATGAGGCCTATCATTTTGTATTAGTGAGACCTAGATCATGTATCCCATCGCTATTAAGACAAATGTTAGCTACAAACACACACACACACAATACCTGTATAACTATAAAGCCTATTGAGTATAATACAAAAACGCAACCACAGACACACACACATGCACACCTCACTATTAAAACTGTGCGTATGTGTGTGTGTGTATACATGTTGTTGTTTGTTTTTTCAAAGTACCCATTCAGCTTTGGCCTCAGGGAGCAGAAAGTAGTTACACTTTAATGTGTTTACAGTGCATCACACATAATGAGAAAACTGTTTGCCCACAGGTTATTTCCTAAGAATGATGATGATGACACTGGAGTTTAAAAGCCTGAATTGAGCACAGAGGTTAGTTTTTGCTTCTCATGGGCAATTTCACCAAAGTGGGCTTCAATATAATGCCAGTTTGTACCAGGACAGATATCAAAACTAACAGTTTCAGTTGACTCAAAGATTTAAGAACTTTGTATCTCCCTTTGGCAGAGGGAGATACAAATATATTACAGCTGCAGATGCTTCTGTTAGTAGCATAGTTAATAGTGATGAAACAAAAGCTCTGACTGGTAATTCGGCAGATCCTCATTTAGACTTTCTTGGAACATTTAGTCATAACATCTGTTTATTACTGGGACTTCTCTGTTTATTTGGAGCTCTTGTGATTATGTTTTATTACATTTGTTGTATAGCATTACTTTTGTGGTGGACATTTTCCACCAGAAAGCGGATGGGTCACTGCACCCAGGTGACCGCTCATCTTCTCTTCTAGCATCAGTGGTGATAATGTTGTGGTTTGGTTGCAATGCAGCAGGAAATGGAAGAAAATTAATTTGTTTTGGGCAAAACACAAAGGAAAGAAACTGCCATGTTAGTATTTAGTTGCAGATCTACTTCCATAAAAGATGATTTCATTGGGTTTGGGCACAAACTGGCCCCCAGTTATATTGCCCCCAAAAGGCCTGTGCACATCCTGGATGTGTGTTTGGATGAAACAGACAAAATAGTCAATGTTTTAATTGGACAATCAATCATTTTCTCCTTTTCAGGCTCTAATGGCGAGCACCAAATACTACACCTCTATAAGTCAGGCTGCATACCTGCTGTTCCCCTGTTGACCATAAATTACACTGTTTTGTTTTGGGGGTTTGCCAAAGAGCTGTACCACCAAATAAGAGCATCTCTCACAGCAGGAGACAAGACAGATGCTGCTGAAAATATGAGACATACAATTTGGATTGCACATACACTGAATGTAGCCAGGAAAAATAATCCTGACCAGACTCACACTCAGCAAAGGTATATATGGTATGTATTACAATGATCTAATAATTATTTGTCTTTGTCAAAATATTAAATAGAAATATATTTTTGGTTTGGCAGATATATAACCCAGATAAATATTGTGTCCCATCTGATCAAACTGATTCCCAGAGTAGAAGCTTATACCTGCTAAAATTGCTGGACGTGCACACCTGTTGGAATAGTTCCTTCCACATACGGCAGCATTTGTTTAAGCCAGGAAATCCACTGGCTCAGCCCTGGTATGACAACAAACTATCCCCAAGTGACTGCAGAGAAATATCACAGTACAGGTGCACGGTTCAGTGTGCCGTCATCCTTCAACGACGCCACCATGGAGCTGTCAGAGGAAAAGAGGGTTTCTGGCTCCAATGCAATACAACTATCAAAAATGATTGAACACTCGTCCTAGAAACAATCCCTACAGTGACCACACATTGTGGTCCAGCTGGGAAAGAGTATAGCGTCCAATGACAACAACACTGGCCCTGAGATTTAAGACCATGAGATCATTTTAAACAGAGCTGCTGGGGCAACAAAATGGCTGATAGTGTACTAAACTACTCTGTAACATCGCCACCATGAAGGAAAACAACTTCCATCCCAAGCTACAAATGATCATGGAAACAAACAAATCAGCAAGGCCACACTACTCTGTCAACATTTTCTGGGTAAAAAGAGAAATCAACAAAAAACCGTGGTGCCATCTGGGCAAATTTGTGGAGCGTAGCAGGAGACAGTGTGACTGCTGATGCAACGATGCAATTTATTACAAAGACTTGGTGAATTTCTTTATGCTTCTAGCTCTACTTTGTTTGGTGCCACCGTCTTCGTGCTGATATTCTCTTGTTGTCACCCTTCCATATTCCTTGGGACACATAATCACTCATGACTCATGTGTTGGCTGCACATTCAGCTATCCGTCTCTGCCATTAAATGCATTAACTTGTGTGCTATTTGAGTAATTAAATACAACTGGCTTCATCTTTTCTTGTGTTCGTGACGTGGAAATCACCAACAAGATGTTAAATCCTGCAGAACTCATCCTCCAGTTACTTGAAATGTTGAAGCCACAGCAAGTCCACCTGCCTTTGTCCAGGTTAGTAGCTACCACAGAGGACACAGAGTTATTGTCTTCAGTATGTTTTCAGGAGATTCTGGTGTGTTGATAATCCTTAGTCTCCATCATTGCGTAATTTTAGAGCTATAGGCCATTTCAGACACAATGCAATTTGAGCTGCACTCGCCGCTAGGTCCAGCACAGAGCTGCCTGGTGTTCAGGGAAGTTGCAGAGCACAGTGAAACATAGGCAGAGATGTCTAAATCTTATAAGCAGGAGTATGTCACTTTGTGGTTGACAGCAATGAAAATGCATCAGTCAATCTGGCCCAAACTACATTAAAACACACCTGATTGATTGGAAACTTGTTTTCAAGACAGGGCTTTCCTCACAAGGCCTTGATAGCAGCACAAACTTTAGACGTACAGTTCAGGGAATTTAGACACACAATATTAGATTTCCTCCTTTATGCCCTCGGTGCCTTGCGGCCCAAGCCATTGGAAATAATGGGTTTCAGAGTTCAGTGGTGCTATTGTGTCTGAAAAGACCTCAATTTTGATATCTTTCTAACGTCTGAATTGTTTGATGTGGCTGGTGTAGGTCAAAAACAAGTCAAAAGAGATTAATTTCATATTAACTTACAGTAATTATATTCATGGCACTGTTGGGAAGGCTTTCAAACAGCATTCAGTCAGTTATGATGGGGCGATAAACACTTACAGAGGAAAAGTTTTGTTGGCCAAACCAAAAATCGTTTTTGGGAAGATGAGGTTGCACTGTAGGACTTTAAACTCTTGACCTAACTTCTCGATAATCCTGGCTACAGCCCTTTCTTTCACTCACATTTACTAGACATCCCATAACCTGCATGACTGACAAACCTTCACAAACACAAAAACGGCAACAGGAGGAAATGTTCAAAAACTTGCTGACACACAATGAAGCTATAAGTCTGGTGCGCCTCCCAATGCTCCTCTCGTTCTGCTCGTTCAGGTAGCCCTGCCCCGGCCCAGTGCAGTGTGATAATATCTAAATCAAAACGCCCTTGAAGCTGAAAGCTCTCTGGCTCAAAGACTAAATAGTGTAATAAAAGCTGACACTGCAACATCTGTGGTAACCTATTAGTTATTGCTTGAGGGAAAGTACAGAGTAATCATTCAAAGCATACATTAACATTAAACCAATGAACCAACTGTGCAAATGTTAAATCACATGATGCAACAGCTGGCTGTGTGCTGTCTACAGGCTCTGATTTAATGATGCAGTGTGTGCCTACACATGCTTCTGCTCTGATGTATTTACACTCCAGCTGATAATCCAGGTCTATAAAATTAGATTAGCACCTTTCAGATAAACAGCATCACGGTGTCTGCTTCCAGAAATGCACATGATTAAGTCCTATAGCATCAGACATTGAAACGGCCATTACTTCTAAAGTTGAGCCTTGATCTTGGCGGGAGGGCGGCCAGCCTCCCTGCTGTCTGAACGGACTCGCCACCAGAGGGGGATCAGTGGGCAGCGCTGAACAGTTTGTCCAATGATCCATGCTGATGTCCAAAACATCTGCCTTCAGGTCTCGTTTAACTACTACAAAGTTAATCACCGGCCCGAGGAGTGCTAGCACTAATTGCGCTTATAAACTACCATGTGTCACAGTAAAGGATGCGTTCAGGACCGTCAAGGAGTTGCATATTGTGGCTGACTGCAGTGTATCAGTACTTAACATCATGCACCTCTGGCTCTTTTTTACCCAGAGAAATGAGGTGCCAGATTCCCAGAGCCAGTTCATGTTGCCACGTTCAACATATGCTTCATCTAAGGCTGCTCTGCCCTGTTCCCTGCAGACTCTGCCCTCATCCTTCACCTCACAAATGTTGAGCAAATATTATCTTTTCTCTCCCCGTGCTAGGATAGTTTGAAACTGGGGAATTTAAGGAGTCTCTGCAGGACCCTGTAGAGCAAGCAGATAGTGTGAACATCGTTTCATCACTGGTATGTTCTCCACACGGAGATTTACAATGATTGAAACCACACAGCCGAGTCTGAGAGAAATCATTGTAACAAGAAGAAGCTAAAGTCAATAGACACACACACCAGGCTGAATGTGAAACCACACATAAGTGCACTCATGCATCGAAAGAGAGACTCTTGAAGAATACACAATGACTCTTGTGCATGCAGGATCAGCGGTACGCACGGAGGTGGGTGATCAGTCGGATTTTACAGCAACATCGAGGGAACAGTCTGCAGAAACTCAATGGTAGATTTAAATGTCAGACAAATCTTTAATGTCAGTATAACTGAAATGTCAGGAAAATCTACATTCACTCTCTCCTCCCAGGTCGGCCCATTGAGACACACACATGGATGCACACACACACACAAAGACACACACTGGCATACCTATTAACAGGCACACCATGCCCAAGCTTCTCTACATTTCCATTTCTTTCCACTTCTCGTCTCTCTTTTACATTCCTCCTGTCTCCTACTTCATAGTGAGGATAAAGAGAGCCGCGGCAGTCGATCAGTAATCTATCTCTGAAACAATTCAGTCTACAACAAGATAACTCAGTTAGGGCTGCAGCTAACACTTACTCACATTATCAGTTATTCTGATGACTGTTGTCTCTTTTAATCGATCTGTCAAAAATCAAAAGCCCATCACACTTCCCTTAAAACCCCAAAATATTCAGATTACAAAGATATAAAATAGAGAAATGTGGCAAATATCAATTTCAAAAGCTGAAGCTATTTCTGGGAAACACATCGATATATAATATATTATATTCATATCATGACATAAGCCTGGATATCATAAAAAGGCAGAAGTGTTGTCTGTTCCTGTAACAGACTGAATTACAGTATTCAAATCTAATCTCAAAACCTTTTGGCCACATTTTCATTAAATTGGTCAAAATATGAAGTTTGGGCATTCAAGTTCAATTGTTAGACAGCCATCCTAAGGACAAACTTTACGTTTTCAGTCATAATAATGGCAAAAGTTCAAATTGGCAGTTTGAGATAACGATAACAGAGATAATGAAAACTATAAACACATAATTTTAAAAATCGTTCTAACTCAGATTGATGTGAGTTCACACCACAACTCTAATGTGCTCTCAGGGGAATTTAATTAAAGACAAAAACAGTCAATCAAAATCCAGCTGAATTTACAAAGCAGCATGTTCAACACATAGGATTTAACGTTACAAATTAAACTGCAGAGAATCTTAATTGTGGTTAAAACAAAAAAGCCTGTCTACCCGCTGCTTTCCTCGCCTCTGTGGTCCTGTAAAGCTGCAAAGCACTACAACAACAGCTGCTACTGTTCAACTGTTTTCTTACTCTTATTTTTCATATCATCATTAATAAGAATAATGACAAACTATGAAATGTTGAATCTGCAGAGGAGGTAGCTGCAGCTGGACACAGCTGGAGCACATAGCACATGCTTGGACTATGGTTACAGTTCTTGGTGTGAACAGCACTTTAGTCTGGTATTGTTGGGTGAAATGTAGCCTCACGGTTTCCCTTTCTTTGTCTTCTACTTCTCCATGTGCTCTTCCCTTCCCAGCTTCAGTTTCCTCTTCATTTTTGCACCTTTTCCCATCACTGTTAACTCTCCTCTCCTCTAACATCACCTCCCATTTCCCACAACCTCTCCTTCCACATTTGTAATCCCCACATGTACTCATCTTCTCTCCTTCCACCTTCGCCTTATTCCCGGTCATCCTCTCCATCCCTCTCCTCCTATTGAGTTCTGCTTAAAGCCATAATCTTTCTTCCAGTGCTCACCGCTGATTGGGTCCACAGGGAAACAGCAGCAGGAGACAGATGGAGCGACAGGGCAGCTGTGACTGAGTTGTGCATGTGTGTGTATGTGTGTGTGAGCAAGCGAGGAAGAGACAGAGAAAGCCAGGTGAGAGCATGAGAAGAGATGGATCTCTGGCCCTCATTTAAGTTAAACTTTTCTCTTCTTGTTATGCTCCATGTTTCTGTCAAACAGACACACACACATGCTCTCCCTCTTTCAAATAACTGTGCAGGGGTTGTATGCATTATGCATGAATGTGGATGAGGGGAAGAAATAGACAGATTAAGTGTGTGTTTCTGTCAATGTGTGCTGGGCAGTGCAGTGTGACCTATCGGTTGTAGACTCCCAGTCTAAATCCCCTTTTAGACAGGTACGTGGCTCGGATCGATTCCTGACATATATAAGAGATGTGTGTGCCCAAGCACAGCTGTGGTTCACTCTTCATGTCCATGTGCACATATTAAACCTCAGTCTGGCTGAGAAATCTGTGTCTCTGTGTGTGTGTGCGAGTGTGAGTCCTGGATATTTGTGTTGCAATTATTCAAAAACCTTTACAGCAGGAGAGCTCATTTAAGTCCAGCAAGAAGAAGAAGGTTTTCTAAGCATATTAACTAAACTTGTATGCCACCAAAGTTGCACAAACTTTACAGCTCAAATCTTAAGACTGCACCAGACCTTAACATCAAGGCACACAGTTTAATCACTTCCAGACACTGGCACTTTGCAGCCTATATACAAACTGATTACTAATTAAAATACAATCATGTTCCTCAGCAGGGCCTCAACATAATTAACCAGGAAAGAGGACAAAACATGCAACCTCACAAAATCTGCCAAAAACAAATACAACATGCTATTACCACGTCAGGTGCAGCATAAATCAAAATACCTCGCATGTCCTACACAATGACCAGTAGACCAGAGCATCATCAAAGCAGACAACATATGCAGAGGTTGAATTAATGTGAGACATCAAAAGTAACTAAATTACTTGTGGGCCCGAATAGTTGTAGTTGGTCCCAGTGGACGTCTTTGGCAAGTTTCGTCTTTAAACTTTTGGTGAGTTATTTGTTAATCATCAGCTCTTTCTTTTCCATATTTGTTTCCATATTTTCCTACTTATGGAGATTTCTAATCGGATGGTCCCACAAATCCCCGCAAAATACATGCACCCAAGTCTTTCACAAACTTTACAACAATTACACAGAGCCTGGTTGTTGACTTAGTTTACCTGTACTCACCTGTTTATCTCTGAGTGCACCGGGAAGTCCTCCGCCATCACCCGTCGCACTAGTCCGTGTCAGTGACCCACTCAGCCGCTCTTGTCCCGTGTTACACATTATTTGTATTCCAAAAGTTGAGGTTTTTCAATAGGCACGCAACAGCAACAGCTCTTTCTGACAGAGACCGCGCGCAACTGGAGCTAAAGCCACCACCATGACCGCAGCCACACCCAGCATGCACCTGGTCGTTTGGCTGCTGCGCATCATTGTAGGTGTGTTTGATTTGTGTCGCTTAGCGTTCCAGCCGGGTGGTGCATTACATCAGTTTCAGATGCAACCTTCTTAACCTTTGACCCCTGATCACAACTCATAAACTCATGTCCTTAATCATATTGCAATGCCATACTTTGTATCAGCCACTATTATTATTTAAAGACAACATTAATAGTCCAATGGTCAAATATTAGACCATGCCATTATAGGAACATCAAACATCTTGTGGTCATTTTTCAGAAACTGTTGTTTTTATTCTGTTAAGCTGAGAATTTGCAAGCTCTTGTGTTGTTTTCTCCCTCCAGGTCTTTAATGCTAAGGGACTCTGAAACTTGACGTTGATGTGTAAGATTAATGAAAAAGCCTCTGCTGTCAACCTCTGTTCTAAGTGTGCTGAGGAAAATTGATTTGATGTCATCTACAGTTAGGTAGTTAACCACAGGAATGACAGCAGAAACCAATAATAAAAGTAGGCCAAGCAATCCAAAGTAAACTGTTTTCAGAAGTGACTGTCATAAAATGGATTTTTCCTTTAGGATTGATGACCTTTATGCTAAAGAGATGCTGGCTGACAGGGCATTGACCGATGGCGAGCATTAGTATAATACTGAAGTGCTGATTTCCAATCATTCATGCCCGTTCCCACATCTGAGGCCACTCGCAGATCCAGAGGAATCATTTTATTCTAATACAAAACGAAACAATGTAATGTCAGCCATGGGCACATTCAGCTTTTCTATTTCATGACAGCAAATCTATTTCTCTTCGGCGGGCATCTGTTTGTGTGAAAGTGGGAGATGGTTTGTAAGGGACAGTTGCAGAAGCAGACAGTGTGCCCATGAAGCCGTGCAGCAGGAGCGTCTGCCAGCCCCTGGCACTCCATCAAAGACAACAAGATGGGGACAGAAAGAGAAAAAGACATGAAAGCGAGACAGGGGGGATGGAGGCGAGAGAGGGCTTGTGTTACAAGACATATGGCCTGGGTGAGGAGACAGATGTTTCTGTGTGGATGGGAGATGTGTGCACACGCGCCCTGTTGCATCTGCTGTTGCCCCCCCCCCATGGGATGAACAGGCAGATGTGTGGAGAGGCCGCACTGGCACGCTGCGACTCATTCAGCCTCTCTCTAATGATCTCTCTCTCTTTCACCTATCACCATCTTCACGCCTCACTTTCACAATTCCTCACAGTTGCTCGTATTAATACTCATCATCCAGATTCCCTTTTCACTGCTTTCTTTTCAGCCACTCAGTTTCCTTCTTTTCCTACAGAATTGATGTTGTTGTGAGTGAAATGTTGCATTCATGTGTACATAGTGTGTTTCTATTGGTTTTTCACTTAGTGATCAGTGTTCTCAGGCTGGCTGTTTCTATGATTGTGTCCCGGATTCAGTCACCAGCTCATCCAGTAACCCTACTTGCCAAATACTGCATGCAATCTTTTTTGTGTATTACGTCATGTTATTAGGAATTCAGCATTATTTTCCTTTCATCGTGTTTACTGACTCAGCATTTTCTGTTAAAACGAGTCTCCAAGATATTTATTTGATTACATTGGGCCAATTGCGGTTCTGTTTGCTGGTTGGTTGGTTTGTCTGTTTGTCAGAAGGATTATGAAACAATAATTGACTAAATGTTCCTGAAACTTAATGAAAGGGTGAAGCAAAGGCAAAATAAAAGTCAAATACATTTTGGAGTGGATCCCAATCATCAGGCAGATACACAATTATTTTTCACTTTCATCAACAGTGTGAGATAGGGCATGACCTTGGCAGAGGGTTCTTTTCACAGATTCTACATGTATCTCTTGTCTCTTTATCTCTTATCTCTCCTTTGTTCCGTCTTTCTGTAAAAGTGGACAGATGAGTATTATGTCAGGTCTCAGGTGGCTTCATGTGTCTGTCCTTTTTTCCCCTTATTCCCTCTCCCAGGCATAGAGGTTGTTGCTAATACAGCTATAAATCACATAGCATGTTGTTGGTGTGTGTGGGTCTGTGTGTGTGTTTCTGTTTGTGTGTGTGTGACAGAGAGGGACTTGATTAAGGAGCAGCGAGTAAAGTAAAGGCCAAGGCACGGGGGGATGGTAAAGGTGACACAGACAGACACGTTGTCGTGCTTTCAGAAGATTTCTGGATGTAATTGGCGCCTGCAACATGTCACAATTTACAGTTTAGACATTTAGAAAGAAGAAATAAATGAAACTGGGTGTCCTGTTATTGAGAGAAAATAAATGGTTTTGACCCGGGTTACTACTTCATATTTTCGCAGCTCGATTATATTAAAGTCCTGTTTTTAGGAGACTTATTTAAATGATACCATCTAACATTAATCAGTCATCATTCATCTACTGATTAATAATCATCCATTCTATTTACTTCACCTGTTATAAGGCTAATAGATAATGAACCTGCTGTAAGAACAGTTACATCTGCATGACAATGAACAGATATAATTAAAGATATACAGTATACAAACCCCCTTGTGTGCGATGAGCTCCTTCCAAGTATTATAACTTCTGTTTGTCATCAGCACCATGGAAGGAAAGTACTGCTGTGCAAAGAGCATTATTTGCATTATATTATTATGACTATTATTATCATTGCACTGTTATGAGAGTCCAGTAACTTTCACTGCAGTGTGATCTGGATAAGCGTGTCAGCTGACTGGATGTAAATGTAAACATGGCGCCAGACTGTTAATACAGACTGAACGTGGGAAAGAGATTAGATGTTTTGTCTGATGCAGGTCACATTCCTTGACCTTGCATGTGATGTGTAGCATTGATAATATTAACGCCCTAATCCGCTCTCAGTGCTGCTGGTGTTACTATGACCAGGAGCAGTGGGTCAGGGTTACACAGAAAAACACATCACATGCATCCACAATCCAGCATCAACTGCACGGTAAGTTTTAGAGCAGATATGTGATATTAAAAAAGCATTAAAAGACTTTTGTGACACTTGGAGGCAGCATGACACAACAACAACAGTTGTCATCACTTTCATATGGCTGAGGTGTTTACTCATTCAGCAGAGAAACATTAGCATTCATCAGGAGATGGATTACTGTCGACCTGATAAATAGAGGTCCAACATTTGCTCTCCTCTTAGCTCAACCACACCTAAAGGAAATATGTGGCTCTAAGCTAGCTGCAGAAATGATTGAACTAAAGCAATAAAAAAAAGAAATAAGCTGAGACACTAAAAACATTACAGAGAAACTGTATAGTTGTGTGATGATTTTGAGGAAGTGTGTCATCACAAATTCACAGCTTTCACGTTACACATGAAGTACTGATTGAAAGGATACTTTGGTACGTGAAACATGAACGTGAAAGGAAACTTTGGTATTTTTCAACCAGGACCGTATTTTTCCATGTTTTGTGTGTAAGTGACTAGTGGGGACACCAATTTTCAAAAGTGATCCAGTATTGAACAAGATTGTTACATCCACTAGGCTGCAAGGGCAGCTGTGCACCGTCACTGTAAAGTTAGATCCACGACAAGTGCTTGTTTTTGCCATTTACAGACTGTTTTTGTTTGTGTCGGACACCTGTGTTCTGAAGAATGGTGGTGTTCCTGTGGGTGCTGTGACACACAATGGGACCTGTTCAGGATTGAGTCTAGGTGAAAAAATACAGATGTTCTCCTTTAAATCATTTTTTTTTAAACTGGTAATTACAAAAAAAAAGTTTAATATGTATGTGCTGTGTACTATTTGTTGGCATTATTACCTGCTTGGTAAGCAGAGAGACACAGGATTTACGACATCATTTTGTCACTTTGTTTCCTCTTAGAAGTTTCCCATGTCTATCTCATCTGTGATGATAAATTATTTAGCTTTGATACAAATTCTAGCACCGTTGCATTCCTAGAAATGCCTGAGGGTCACAAGCCTGACTAAGCCTGAGTTAAGTGACCTCTGTGTTTTGATCCTAAAGCAGTAAAGCTGCAAACTAAAGAGCTGTATATGTGAGCACCATGTAAGGCAGAGAGAGGGGGAGAAAGGGAGGGGTGGTGAATTACACCTCCCTGTGAAGGGGATATCCCACCAGTGAGTCTATGCAGGCCATCAGAGCGAAAATCCAAACACACCACACACACATAAATATACACCCTGGCAGCCTTTCTGCAATTTATTACTTCTATTTATATCTGTTACAGCCGTGGAGGAGAGGAGGAGTGAGAGAGAGTAGGAGGAGGACTGGGGGTTGGAGAATGCAGGGAAATGGGGCAAGAGGTAGAGAGAGAGGGGTGTAGAGAGATAAGTAAAAGAGAGGAGGGGGAGAGGCAGAGAGAGACGTGAGCCGACTGTTTCGGTACAAGAAAACAGAAAAGAGGAACAGGAGAAAGAGACAGAGACCGACGAGAGAAGAGAGAGGTCTGTGGGATTCTAGGACAGCTGAGATCTTGCGGAACAAGACGACACCCTCTGTTGCCATGACAACTGCCTCCACGTGAGCAATCAGTCGGTCCCATGCTCGCTCGCCCACACAGAGAGCAGAGACACACACACACACACATGCTCATAGACACAACTCTTGAATATGCCCTAAAACTCCCACGCTGCCTGGCAACTTCCCTCTCATCCACCCACCTCACTCCCCTCCGTCCTCCCACTCTCCAGCCATCCATGCAGTCTACCCCCCAACACATCAGCAACCATGCTTGTATTTGTCTGCCCCCTTTATAAATGTCCAGAAAGCCATTTCCTTCCCTTGAGGATTTTATTTTGAGTTTCAGAGACGGAAGCCAAAAGTTTAGCAGATGTACACAAGGGTTACGTATTACAGTCTCTCTTTTTTTAATATTATTATTTTTCTTTTACTCCAGTTAAATGATGTGTAGCCAGATTACGTGGGAGTGTGTTTGTCAGTATGCAGTGTTTGTGCAATGCAGCACATGCACTGCTAGGCAGCGCTGTAAGGCGCCACAGAGCGGACCACAGCTGTTAGACTGCATCCACAGACACTTCAATGTGTGAAAAAACCCACTCACAGACACACATAAAACACACGCTGACACGCAGGACAGCACACACTCAGCACAAGGTCACATTAACATGTACACATGCTGCTCTGTACACATCCACTCGAGGAGAGACAGTTGGCACAGAGGGGAAGGGCATTGCTGACCAATATTCCACCTAGCCTTTTCCCTGCCAAGGCAAAGAGCGCCAGCAAACATGCTGCCGCAACACACACACAAACACACACACACACACACACACATACACACATACACACACATGCAGTGGCCTTGGCCAAAAGTATCCCAGGAACAAACACGATGCAGCAGCAATCAACTTCCAGAGCAGAGAGACACTTGTTATAAAGTTGAAATCCATACTGACATAAATTATGGCAACATTTGTTTCCCGCAATAGACAGAAGGGTGTTATTGTATGGTAATGTGACACACATATAACCCTATTGTTGTGCTGAGGACACTGGGGCTGAACATTACAACATAGTCATGAAAAACAGCAATAAACTGGACAATAAGGTAAAACATGGGATACAGAGGAAATCAGCGGCCCCATTTATAATATTCTCCACCAAAGTGTGTCACACCCGCTGTCCAGGGTGCTGATCCCAGCACAGGCAGCACAGAGCAGCTGAGACACTGATATAATCTGGGCAGTTAATTCTGTTCAATCTGAAGCATAATGTCACAGGTGGAAAATAAGACAATGGGCCCTTGGGCACAGAAATGCAAAAATGACGCCTAGACTTTGTGGTTCTTTTGTTTCTTTGTTTTGGTTGTTTTTGTGTCTTTGTAGTCGGTATGTATCTTTATGTTTTAAAGTCAGAATTGTGTTTCTTTCTTTGGTCATTTTGTGTGTCTTTGAAGCAATTTTGTCTATTGAGGTAGTTGTTATTGGTTGTTTTGTGTCTTTTTTGGGCATTCATTGTCTTTTCTCATATTGTCTCTTTGAAGTGTGTGTGCTCATTTCTTGGTCACTTAGCGTCTCTTTTTTAGTCTTATTTAGTCTTTTCAAGGCATTGCTATGGATCCCACTGATTTTCTTGGCAAGACCCGTAGCATCCAAGTGTTGGGATTGATTAGGACTGAGGCACTTGTACCTGTTTTGTTCAAGTCTTCGAGGTCGTTGCTTAATCTTAACCAATAAGGACTTATTTTCTTGCCAAGAAAATCAATAATATCCAGGCTTTTTCAGAAGGCAGATGAAGTTTAACTAGGGTCGCCCCTGACACATTGGGCCCCTGGGCTGTACCCTGTGGGCCTGTTCAGTAATCCATCCATGCATAACGTGTATTTCAAAGTAAAATATCCCTCAGGGAAGACATGGAGATACAAAAAACTCAATATTGCCTCTTAAAATGCCGTATGTGTTCTGTAATAAATTCTATATCACACACATGCTATGCACTTTTAGATGGCAAACAAACAGCTCTGAATCATTTGTTTTCTTCTCTCACATACATCTTTGATGATGATGGAAGTCTGTGCCTCTCCCAGCATGCACCACAGAGACAACACAAAAAGGTCAACAATCTACAGAAGTAACATATACACATACCTGCAGGCAACCTAACGTCCCCATTCCTGCCTTGCAGGGATCTATAAGGGGGAATCTATGCATGAGACAATGCAAACTCAGCACAGTATGTGTGTTTTTCTTGCTGTGAGTTGACAGAGCTAATCACTGAGCCACTGTGTCACCTCATACATAGACAGTCTGTTCAAATAGAAAGCAGGCTCCGTCAGTCACTGATGATCTGTGTAGTAGAGCGGATAAAAGACCAAATTTGCGACTCAGGGGACGATGCCAAGTTTTCAAACCAGGCATGGATCCAACTGCATACTAAGCTGTCTGTGATGAGTCGGTAAAACTAGTATTTGTTGTTTGCGTACATCCAGCATCCCTCTCCAACTGTGTGAACCTGAACTATTGTGACTACCTGCTGTTTTTATCCGTGGAATAATAGCAGCCGGCTTACTGAAAACTGTGAACTGCAAATCATGATCATTTTAAAGTTTGTAGAGTAATAAAAGTCAAACTCTGACATGGCTTGAAAGGAAGCTATAGACAAACAATCTGCTGAAGGATTCTTCAGGCATTTATTGTTGCAAGTGATGATGGTATTCTTCTTTATCGTAATAGGTACTGTTCTTGTAGCTTAGGACTGGCATTAAGATCTAAGAGCTGTGTTTTCTCTCCAAGGTTAAAAACATTTGTTCATCCAATGAGGTTAGGATATTTCTTTGTCTGACAGTAATGTTAATCAGGCCAAACTAACACTACACTGCATGTTGTCAGCAATATATTGTTGACAACAAAACAAAATTAGAGCTAAATCCTTTAGAGACTATAACATAGTAGTCAAGCTTTATCACATAAGGGGGACCTGTGTGTTCACCATCTCTACCTTTGTGCAGGAACATCTCAAAGAAATGACTTACAAACATTTTCCTTTGGCTCATTTAATGCTTCGTACACTTACAGCGTGAGAGCACTTTCTGACTTACACAGAGACACACCTGTGGCCTTTCTAGCTCTCCCTGCAGTTTCTTTTGTGTGGTTTAGACAAAAAGCCACCGGTGGTCAGTTCTGCTCTCTGACATTAAATCTTTAACAGCCTTTGCTTTTGAAAAGGGGAGACAAGATACAATAGAAATACATAACCTGCAAATTGCCCCTGTTGTGATTATGTGCATTGTCCTGTGACTCACACTTTTTTTTGCTTATCGATGAGTTCACGGGGGGAGAAGAAAAGCAACAACATGATTGCAGCAATTTGTCTCAGGGTGGTGAGAGGCAGAAATGATGGGGTTAACCAAAAGCTAAGCCTGTTTCATTAACCTGATGCACCAGATGGTTTCTCCCACAGAACCATCCAAGAAACCGTCATTGGAAACTGTTTGCAAAAGGGCAGAAAGGGTCCAACTTTAACCACACGGCATATAAACAGTTAATAAAAACAAATATTTGCAGACGCCAGTGGAAACATCTTTTCCATTGAGATAATCCTTCATTGCCATTTTTTCTCTTCTTTCAGTTGAGAGAATTCTGATACAAATGATGCTACTGCAGCAGCTACGCTAACCTCTTTAGGAGCTGCCATTGTCCTCACAGGGAGCTGATTGGTCTGAACCACCTGTGGTGGTTTGGACACAAACTTACTGAGAAGATTGATCTTCATGTGATCTTATGATATGGCGAGAATCCGGCTGCTTAGCAGAGTAACTGTAGCATAGTTAGAGTTAGACACATCCTCAACAAATGCTTGACACATTTTATAGTTGCACTCTCATTTTAGCATTACTGCTTTAGATGAATGAAATATTAAGACACAAATGACCTGATTCCAATGTAACATCTACTAATTTGCATTGACATATGATTGAAAAAGAAGCAAAACATTAATATTGCCCAACAGGCTTGTAACTGCTATCAAATCTTAAAGTGCAGAACAACAAGATCCCGTCCTACACAATTATGTCCTGTGCTGCAGGTGTAAACAGATCCTCAGGTGTAATCAATAGAACATTTGTGTGTGTGTGTGTGTGTGTGTGTGTGTGTGTGTGTGGGGCCTGGGTCTGATACTGAAGCGGATTCTCTCTCTGGTTGAGAGAGCTGGTTGTGAATGATGAGTCATCCAGAGTAGGCCTTTTATATTCCTCATAGCACTCCATTTAAAACACACTGAGACTTCTGCTGCTGTGAGGTCACACACACACAGGCAGACACACACACACACACACAGACAAACCCTCACACTTATCGATCAAAGTTGGAGCCTCTATTTTCATTCATCCAAAGTCTCCCCTGGCTCCTGCTATCGATTCCATTTTACCGGGTGTTTAATTCACAGCCAGAGAACGCCTGCCACAGCCTCCACTTCCAACACCTCTCTTAATGTTTATCGACCATATAGTAGCACTGCATGGAGCTCAGTGGCTGTATTTTCACTGTGGCTGTTTTACTGTCGCACTTAAAATCATGTTTTTATTTAAACTCAAGTTGTCAATGCTGCAAAATGAATACATTTCATCCTCATTTTAATGTGAGACAAGAAGCTGAATTTACAGCAGATGCCCATAAAATTTTTGGACAGCCAGAGGAGTTATTGCTGCAAAGTTCTTGCACAGGCCCGGGGGTGACCCTGGCCTTCACCTACAAAATGAAACTCTAAGGGTTTAGTCTGTTTCAATTGAACTCTGGGGCTGTGAAATCCATGCTACGGTTCATTCGGTCACTTTTGAACAATTAAATCGCACTCTGGTGAGGACAAAACAACTGGTCAGAGACCACTTGTGAGAGGGGGTGTAATGACGATAAAAAGAAATAAAACAAATAAAAATCCTGTGTGCCTTGCTCCTTTGTAAGGGGGATCTTTTGCGTCTTATGACCCGACAAAGACATAAGTTATGTGCATAAACTTATATTGGTATGTTAAATGTTCACATGTGAGTGTTTGAGTCAGTGTGTGTGTGTGTGTGTGAGGGAGAAAATCTTCATCCTGAAATCACGTGCAGCTTATTCCTTATCCTGTATGACCGAGACGTCTTGTGATTATCGTCCCTTGTTATGGTTCCTCTCTCTCTCTCTCTCTCTGTCTCTCCTTTCATCTTTCTCTGTTACATGGCAAAGGAATAGAAGAAGTGCAAGGACAGGGCCTGTAAGTAAAGAGAAACGACACCATTGCTCTCTCTGCAGCTTGTTGCCTTAGAGACCAGCAGAAAGCGAGAGATAAATCTGTGAAATCTTCTGATCATCTGTGTGTCTGTGTGTGTGTGTGTGTGTGTGTGTATGTGTGTGTGAGGAGGGTGCCTGTGTGGGTGTACAGAGAAGAGGGTCGGCTTGTGACACACAGCAGAAAAAAAACATTCCCACGTATCTCCCCTCCCTGCTCCCCAGCCCAGTGTTTTCTCTCACAAATTGTTTTATCAATGCTGAAAATCAGATCAAATTATTACAAATTAGAGAGTGGCACCTTCTTTGTCCGGCGCGTGCCCTCACCTCTGAACCGATATCCATCAGAGACTCTGCTGAACTTGAATTGTGTCTTCGTTTCACTGGGATGAAAAGAAACCACGGTGTTAAACGAGACACAGAATGTTATCAGCAGAGGTAATTAATTAGACAGAGTGCCTGCCTGTCTGAGGCGGGAGAAAGGAGAGGACTGGAGGAGGCCAAAGACTGTAAAAGATTGGATAACAGGATAGGAATATTTTTGATATATTCAGGATATGCACAAATCAACACCCTATATAAATATGTGGCTGAATTTATAGAACAAAAACATGTAAATCTAGTTTATATAGCTCCAATCTTTGTGTGATTAGTAACTCAAACTAGCTTTCTAAAAATAGGAAACAGTAGTGTACCTGTTCCCTGTCAGGTGTACAGTACAATAGATCTCCACAGTAGTATTTAGTATGAAGGTAAAGACAAAGTAATGTGCCTGGCTGCAGTCACATGGCAGTTCAGAAGCAGGTCACAAAGGAAAATAAATCAACAAACAACTATTGTGCTGGAATCTGAACTTTTTCTCTCTGAAATCGGATTTTCAGCATATTAGCAGGAGTAACACATACTGTGAAAAAAACATAATCCCCTTCTAAGAGGAATAAATAAATGTTTGTCCACGAGCCTGAAATGCCTTAAAAAGAGCGACACAGCATTGGAAAAGCATTCTGTGGTTCAGTGCTAGAAGACATGTGGACAGCATTAATTTGAATCTCTTAAGCCTTCAATAAATCTGTGAATTTAAAACAATATGATGATTTTTGACACCCACCTTCTAAAATTTGATGATTACTTTTATTCATCATGTAGCTCCAGCAATAAAGATGGAGCTTTCAACAAAAATCAAGTTGTTACAACTGTATTGCGTGAAGCTGCTGGTTGAACAAGGCTGAAATCACATTCTGCCTGTTTGAGGCATTTAGCTGAAAGCTCGTTATTGATTTGGTCAGGAAAATCACAGGGGGATGTCAATCAAGTGTGATCTGGTCACAGCCGAAAAACACACTAACTGCCCAGAGGTATACGAGGAGCCTGAAATGGATTTTCGTTGCATCAGGGACGCATCTAAATAAGATTTTCTGCTCTGGAGCCCCATCTGAATTAATGTGTGTAGGTCTGTTAGTTGTGTGTATATGAGCTGCAACAAAGTATTCAGATCCTCAGTTTCTGGGGACACTGGCATGGTTGAGAGGGCTTTCTTAAGGGCATTTTGATGACAAAGTGCCAAAAAAATTTTGTTATATTGATACTGTGCCAGCAGGATCAAGTGACTCGAGTTGTTGTTATCTGACGTAAGAAATGTGCGCAGAGTAATTTCACAGTGATGTGTCTCATCTGTTCACTGTTGATACGACCACCCAAGACACATTTTAATACTGAGTGTAAACAGGGTCTTTGTTTCTCCATTGTCATTAAAGTGTCCTCAAATAGGCTACATCAACGCATCACTTTACATCCTGCAAACAGCTCGGGTTAAAAAATAGTGTTGCATTAAAGAAAATGTGAATTAGAGACATTTCCATCAACTGGTTTAAAGCGGAAAAACAAAGCTGCATAAAAGTATTTTTGTCAGAAGATGTCAGTGTCATGTGTTGTTGAGGCTAATCTGCCAGTAAACAGAAGAAGTATTTATGGTGCAAGAGAGAAAAACAACATAAAAGAGGTTGCTAATCTGAGAACTTTAAGCCACCCAATGAGTGAAAATGGGGATAAGTCTCCAGGAATTGAATTAAATTGGTCAACTTAGAATTGTTCTTTCAGCTCGTCTTCAGTTACATGTGTTAAATGTTCGCTATTTCAGAACCTATTTAGAAGTCCCGTATCCTGTTTAGCGCAGTAGCTATTAACAAACTACTTTGAAAAACACAAAAACCACAAAAACCATCTCAAGAAAGCATAAAAATGTATTATCAATAATGTGTGAGTGTGTTTTTGTGACAGCTGAGTAGCTTTTATTTGATGTTAACAGGAGATAATGAAAGCAACAAAATATACTTGATGCAATTTCTTAAATAAACAGTCCCAACAAGAGAATGATTTGTGTGACAGAAATAATAGTCTGAAATTATGCTCATTCTGTTCTATTCTCTTCATGTGTAGATTTTATTTAAGTTTTTTTTGCAGCAATGCACATCTGCATTTTTATGTTTTATCTTTTGTTTAGTTACATGTGTTAAATGTTCGCTATTTCAGAACCTATGTAGAAGTCCCGTATCCTGTTGAGCGCAGTAACTATTAACAAACTACTTTGAAAAACACAAAAACCACCTCAAGAAAGCATAAAAATGTATTATCAAGTTTTGGTGCTTCCATCAAGCTTTTCTCAGACAAACCTTCAAAATGTGAATAGACTTTGGAGGTGGAAACATGACTATTAATAACAAAAATGATGTCCACTTACCCTGGTATTTTCACTCCTCTCAGGACTGTGCACAAAATGACAGATCAATCACTCGTTAATTCATTGCACCTGTGAGGGCGGGACTCTTTGCACCTTCACCTGTTAATCAGCCCGAGTGATTGAAAACACCTGTGTGTGCAGATTATAACATGGAATCACATGCAGACACGCTGTAGGTCAGTAAAGCTAAAGTTTATTCATATGAACATGTTGAAAACTGGATACATCTTTGGCTCTATTATCTGTCTCACTGTGCTGTATATAATATGTACATGTTTATATATATATATATATATTTAAATATGCATTTATCCCATAATTACAAATATTACAAATATTGAACATAGGAATATAAATTGAATATAAAACCATTGAATTAAAATGGAAACAATAGACTTTATTGTTGCTTTCACGCCATCCTTTACCTCACACAATGTTTCTCTAGTATTTTTAATACGTTTCCATTGAAAGTAGTGGAATTCTACCTTAGTGATGAAAGGTAAGGTACATACCTTTGAGTGCACTTATAAATAAAATATGTAGTGGATATATATCTATGGAAGACATTAAATAATGGTTGGTATTAGAAAACGCATTGTTATCACATCAATGTGCAGACAGGAAAAGACCATAACCAATGAAACCAGGTCTAAAGAAACCAGAGCTAATAATGCAGCTGTAGTGTTATCAGGACTCAGATTGAATTGCTTTGGATATCAGGAGGAAAAAGTTATATAATTTTGCCTGCTTATTAGCCCAGAATGACATGAAAGACTGAGGAGACGAGGAGGAAGAAACAAGCAGACACAAACTCAAACACACACAAATGAAAGAGTGGGCAAGAGGATGGAGAAAGAGAGATGGATGACATGGTTTGTAACCTCCACGGACCTTTATACTGATATACTGTGATTTGCTGCAATCTTCTGTGCATGTGTTCATTAACTGTGTCTCCATGGTAACCGAAGAGGCTGTGTCAAGGCTTGAAGTCAACCCAGAGGGTGACCTTGCCTTTGACAAGCGCACACAGCTGCATCCATCTCTCTTTCTGTCTACCATTTCTTGAGCCAGCTGCCCGTCTGTCATCCACACACCCACCCCACCCTGTGAGACACCAGACAGGAAAAGAGTTGGCACCCAAACATGCTTACCGAAAAAAACAAAAAAAACAAAAAAGAAAAATCAAGCCAAAGTCCCCTGCTCACAGACAAACTCGACTTTGTGAGTAATGAGATACAAAAGGACATCCAGCTGTCGGGAGCTGTTACTGGGATCTGAAGCAGGCGGAGCATGTCCCGCCTTTGTCCTTCTCTAACTGGGGGGTGATGGTGTCCGGGACTTCTGATTGGAGCATGTCATTCTCACTGGCAATGATGTGTTTCACCAGGCAGTTAGCCGCTTCATCGATGTTAATGTTTTCCTGAAAAAAGCAAAAAACGTATGAGGAATGATTTGAAAGCGAGTTGGGGGAGAAAACAGAGGAGATTGATCAATGCAAACTGTTTTCTGAAGCGAATAAAACAAGTGCCAAAGACCTGTGAGAGCAGGTGAGTGAAACAAATGGACCGTTACTAAACTGAGTGGATGGGTGACGCACCAGCCAGCAGCAATGATGTGAACACAAAGTGAAAAGGGAGTTTTACATGAATTTCTCCCCAGCTGTGCCGTGACAAATAGCAATACAACCTCGTCCCTCCTTTACACACAAACACACAAAGCACTTAAGTGTTGAAATGTGACCAAAAATAGTTACGGCAGGTTAGTTATACTCTCACAGTGGCAAAAAGGCCACGGTCAAATAAAACACTTGGTTCAATCTACACAGGCACACGCATACTATAGATATTCTTATTCAAACCCAAATGAAATACAATGATTAATCTCTCAATCATCTACATCTCACAAAAATCAAACATTAGGTAATGAATAATGTGTAAGTGTGTTTTTGTGACAGCTGAGTAGCTTTTATTTGATGTTAACAGGAGATAATGAAAGCAACAAAATATACTTGATGCAATTTCTTAAATAAACAGTCCCAACAAGAGAATGATTTGTGTGACAGAAATAATAGTCTGAAATGATCATTCTGTTCTATTCTATTCATGTGTAGATTTTATTAAGTTTACAAAGTATTTTTGCAGCAATGCACATCTGCATTTTTATGTTTTATCTTTTGTTTAGGATTACAGAAAAACGATTTCCATTAAATTTGGTGGAAGGATGTAGCATGTGGAAAAATGGGAAAATTCATTATTTCATGAAATTCATTAATTCATCAAATTATTTCCACTATCATTGACATTACACGATGGGGCATATCCTCCGACTCAGAAAATGGGACCATCCCAGCAGCATGTAAATGCACCATTGGCCTTGGTGGTGGACTGCACACTCAAAGTGCCATTCTAGTTTATTATGCCATTATGAAGGATGATTTCTATGTGAATTTTGCTGTCACTGGATACAGACACTCAGCAGGGTGCAGAGAAGGACATGACATAAAACATCATCTGGAACCAGTTGCAAATATGCTTCTTGGCCACCAGGATACCCGTTTAAGTCACTATTAAAGCCAACATTATAGACCTACAAGGCAATCCTGCCAAACCTGTCTTGCTTGATTTACAATGCTAAAAAAAACATCACACACACACACACACACACACACACACACACACACAAATGCAAAACGTCCGTTCTTGACAGCACCCTTACTAAAGATTTAGAGCAACTTGGACCGGAGCTGAAGGCTGTGTAAATTAGAGAAACAGGCCCGGGTGTTAAAGAGAGGTTCACATGGGGAGAGGACCAGCAGCACGTATTAATGAGACACACACACATGCACACACTTCTTTAATATGTGATGCAGTAGCAGTAAGAATACTGAATATTCATAAGATCTAACAGTGGGCTCAGTAGGATGTGACATGCTGCCGTCTGCAGCTCCCTGAGCTACACACACACACACACACACACACACACAATACCCAGTGTGTGCCACGTCGTGATCTATCATACTTACTGTTGTAGAACAAATAAATCTTCCAATGCAAAATAAAACACAAGGAAAAAAATTATCTCTGCACTCTGCCAACTTCCCCTCCTTCCCTGTGCATTCCTGTATACATGCACAACGTGTGCAGCGCTGTTTAAGATAAGAGTTTGTCATATTTCTTCTGGCAGGTTACTTGGCAGTGTGCTTAGAGTATGTCAGATATCCCCCTGATGTATTACAGACTCCATACACTCATTCAGCTCAGAGGGACACTTTCTTGTGCAAATGACACTTGAGGCATCACTTCACATTCATGGTTTATTGTTATTTATATTTATGGTTACAAATATGATGATTCTTGGCATGTTTTATAAAAACAAATGGCTCTACAATGTACGCACCAATTGGTAAAACTTTTCACATACAAGCTCACATCATCCACAGTTTTTCCAAATATGTCACCTTGGTTTCAAAAGCTTAAAGGGATAGTTTGTATTTTAAGAAGTGGGGTTGTATCCATAATCATTGTATTATCTACAGTAGATGGTGGTCAGCACGGCATATTACCTCACAGAACAAAGGAGCTGCTGGTCTACTGCTGCTTTGATCGGTTCGTTTGTTTGTGTTATTGTGTGTCTTCAGTGTTTTAAAGGGTATGTTCAGATTTTTCCCAAGCACCCTGGCGGCTTTGCAAAGAGCAGAGATGGATATAACAGCCTCAGTTCCTCGTGCCGGTTGCCATCCTGGTAATACACTGACTATGGATAAGAACCTCATACAACCACACTTCAAAAAGAAATTAAGTATTCTTTTAAACCCTGAGTTTATCCCAGCTACCTGTGCTGTTCTTTCACTGTGGCTGTTAGTGTTGGTTGAAAGTATTTCCAGTTACTTTCATCACCTGTTTGCTATTGAGAAGGACACATCAAGGGTATAAAGTTTAGTGCAAAGCTTATAAGCTGAGGAAACCGTGAGTTTTGGTTTAGCTTGGGGACATTTTAAAGGACTTATTTGAATGTCTCGTTCACAGATTGAAATCAATTTACATTTTCTATTCGTAAAATAACCAAAACATTGAGAGGACTATGCAGCCTTGGTGGGGGCTCACTCTCTCTCTGGGTACTTTCTATTGTCAGTTTGTTGCAGTTGTGTACGCCCAACAGCTATAGTGCAGAGGAACAAAGCCAGAGACTCAAAGTGAGTGAGTGAAATTACACTACGCAACTGTTACTGAGAACGTTTCCATTTCGGTCAAATTGGCTGTAATTCTTGTACTGTATCCGGATAACAGTGTGTGTCTGTGCATGTGTGTGTGTGTGTGTGTGTCTGTGTGTGTCTGTGCGTGTGTGCACGTCTCAGTCTATTTTCCTCCCTTATCATCCAGCTGTGAGATTCCTGCTATCAGTGCTTGTGTTGGTGTCTCAGTGAGTTGGTGTGTGAGCTCAGCTCTCTGTCACAATTTACTCACCACATTCTTTCATACAGTTCCTGTCTGCATCAATGAGTCTTCACTTATACTGCGCTTTAGTTTAGTCAAGGTTTTATGTTTGTTTGCTGTTTGTTTTTATATTTCAACTTTGGTTGTGTTTGTCTGTGTGTGTTTGTTTGTTTTTTGCTCAGTTAAATACTTTGTGTCCAGTTCTGAAGATTAGGTTTGAAGGAATGTGAAGTTTGGTTTAGGACTGCCAACATAAATACATATTAACTAATCAACAACATAGGATATTAACTAATCAATATTAACTAATCAACACAGGGGCATTTCCCCAGAAAAAGATCATAGTTTGGGCTAAACTAAGTGTATCACTTCTGTACACAGTAGATGACAGTGTTAAGCATGTGACATAGACATAACATACTCACGTAACTAATGTAGTTCCATTCACAAATGTGTTAGTTACATAAATTAAATTAACTCAATGTTGGCTTTTGGTTACACACAGGACACACACAGTGCTACCTGGGTAAAAGCCCTGTGTTTGTTTGATCCATGTTTCACCATAACTTCCTCTGTCTGTAGACTTTGTGACTCTTTATACTACATTCATGACGTACTTCTGTCATCACTACTACAGTTACTAGAGGCTGCTGTCTAACAATAAACATGATTATGGGTTGGGGCATGGGCAGTCTCTAACATATTGTGTAGTGAAGTCTATTCCATTAAAAAAGCAAGACTCCTGTTGCTTTTTTGGGCTCTGTCTGTGTCACATACAAATTTAAAATGTTAACTCAATAAATCATGGTGCTGGCATTTTGTTCTTACCGTTGGATAAAGTCATAAAGGTGAGTTGTTTCCCCCATTTTTCAGTCTGGGCTAAGCTAAGCTAACTATCTCCTGGCTCAGACACGAGAGCCGTTTCATTCAGTTCATGTAACTTTGGCAAGGTAGTAAATAAGCAAATACGTTTCCAAAATATTCTCAAACTATTACTTTATAACTGTGTCAGTCAGCAGAAAACAGAGGACTGAAATATTCCCTCAGTATTCCTGGACATCCTGTCTGGATTATAGAAAAGCTGACATAAAAGCAGCTGACCTGATATAACAAAGTAAGAATGTCTGCTGTGAGACTCGGCTCTGCTCATTGACTGAAACAAATACTCTGAGACTGAGGGTTTGTTAAAGTCAGCGCTTTTAAGGATTTTCTTCACATCCTGCATGTGCCTCTGTGGTAACATCTCCACTGGGTAATCAGGTGCTGGGTCTGATACAGTCGAGCTGGTAGGGAGTCAGATGCTTCTCAAGGACATTTGAACAGGAAGGACACGCCAGCTTAAACACCAGAGCTCTGTTGAAGGCTACTCTTTGTATCCACAGCAGCACAATGCTAGCCGTACTAGTACTCTGTATTTATATGTGTGTGCGCCAATTTTCTCACCTTAGCGGATGTCTCGAACCATCCCACAAAGCCGTTCTCTTGGCAGAACTGCTCCATCTTTATTCCATTATTGGTCAGTACATCCCGGCCCTGGTCACATTTATTAGCCAAAAGCACAGTGGCTACATGTTTCCCATTGGCAAGAGTCAGTTTGGAATCCAAGTCCTCCTTCCATTTGGTGACGGCCTCAAAGGAGGCGGGCCTTGTGACGTCAAACACGATGAAGGCGCCCATGGCTTCACGGTAGTACACACGGGTCATGTTGCCGAACCTCTCCTGACCTAGAAGACAAACACAGACATGGACACAGATGTATACACACAAAGAAAATGATTGTAGTTATGGTACCAGTGTATGAAAAGCCTCTAAAGTGAGGCTAGTGTAGTGACTAAATCCTGCATTATTTCTAGTGGCCAGCAGGGGGAGACTCCACTGGTTGCTATAAGAAGTCTGATTATATAGAAGCCTATGAGAAAATCACCCACTTCTCACTTAACGTGTTACCCCATTTAACATTTTCCTACCTTATGTTCTCAATCATTAGTTTCAACTGGTTTAGAAATGATGGTCCCATTCAGAGTAAAATAGATGATATGGGTATGATTTAGGTTGTGGCTATCTTTTCATTGGCCATTGGTTACCATGATGACCATAGTCAGGTTAGCCTGTTCCTACACATAACGGTGTTATGTATAGGGATTGAATTTGAACTTGTTTTTGGTTGTTGTCTGTGTTTTCTTCTAAGAACTTTGAACCTTTCAGAGTGTTTTTTCAATACATGAACGTTAGAAAGTATTAAAAGACTCAGCTGTTCATTTCAGCCTATGTAACAGTAATGTAATGTAACAGTCTATGGTAAAAAAATGTGTTATACTTTCTTGATACACAGAGAAATTCTTCTTTCTATTTTTGCACCCCTTTTGTAGGGAAATCAGCTACATGCTGGCACTGAAAAAGCTGCAAGTGAGGCTGTGTCACCTCAGAAACAAAGAGACACAGAGGCATGAATCATCCGATTTACTCATTTGATCACACTCCTGTCTCATGTGCTACCATGCATACATTCCCCACATACCTCACCGACTCTCTCTAACATGAATACAGAAAAAGACATGCATGTTCACCGTTAAAAGAACTGCGAAAAGATAAGATGTTCACACGGATAGTCGCAGGATGGAAGGAGGAGAGAGGAGTCTTTGGTGTGTGTATGTGTGTGTGCTCCTGCCTGTGAACTGTAAAAAATTCCTGAGGGTAAAATTAATTCGATAAGCTCTGTAGGAATGTTGTATCCACACTGATTTTTCCCATCCATAACGTCTGCCAGAGCACCATCAGTACCAGCCTCACAGTTCAGCTTGTGGGCAAAACATTTCCACACTGTGGACTGAACCAAAATCTCCGATGATCCCTTACATAAGCAGTTAGCATCGTGGTCAAAAATACAGGAGTTGGTATTAATTTACATACTGTGCTGAGGCTCATGGGAACATTTGCTATTCACCTGCTCTCCTGCACAGGTGGATCATGGCAAAGGGTCAGCAGCACAACAGCTGGGAGGAGGAGTGTCTCGTTCAAGGACATATCTTTGGCATGATATTAGGGAGTATCATGGTATAGTATTACTGTATGCCAAGTGAAATGTTTCCAGCTTTCTGTATGTGCCTCCTCCAACATAGTAATGTCTTCTGGGCAGTGATAAATAAACTCTGAAAATAGTTTATCATGCTCAACATTAAATTTGAATGACTAAGTATGCAATAATTTAAGTGAAGATTCAGAAAAATACAATTTTGTCATGAGTTTAACAGTTCAAAACGCTGCTAATCTGCTATGTAGGTGATCAGATTTGACTGACAGGTTGTGAAATTTTGATTCAAATCTTTTAAATCCTGAATTGTGCAGGTTGTTGCGAGTTTACATGACATCACATTTTCAAAACTAAATCTTCTGTTTAAAAGGGCACAGACAAAAAACAGAAATACAGACCTTCTGGGTTATCAAATATAAGGAGAGTCAGTGGCTTCATTAACAGGGATTAAATACTAATACTTTCCCCTGCAATGACACAAAGTCAGCTGAAAATTGGCAGTCTCTCTTATCTGTTTTATTCTATTATATAATATATAGTTATTAACTTTATTTTTGTTGAATTTTTTAATTGTATTTCAATTGGACATTGGCAACACAAGTCTAATGTCGCACCAATAAAGTCTGTTGAATTTAACTGAGTTTCAAACTGAATTTAATATAAAGCCCTCTAAGAAGCCCTAAACCAGCCTCACTCACATCTTCAGGCAATATGTCTGCGCAGCTAACCGCATCCCCCTGTCAGCCCTGGCCATAGATAAATGGCAGCCAAAAATAGAGCAGTTGAGGTTATTATTTGTTTTGGGAAATGCACAGCAGGTGATTTATTACATCTGTGGCATGAGAAAAGTTCAGTCCATCATCAAATCCTCAAACAAACTCACAGCAGTGCTGGGTAAAGTAACAGTGCAAAACAAAACAAAAATATTTTAGGACATTTCATCTGCATACTTGCTTTTATACAGTGTGTTTATTTGGCCTAATCTTCAAATTTCCTGTGATCCACAGTAAATGGCCCTTCCATAACTTTTGGGAGTATGAACTGTACAGTACAGACGTGTTGCAGTTTTCTCCGAGGGAGACACTAATCCTGAGTTCACAATAAAAGCTTTCTGTATACAAGAGCTCGGGCCTCAAATCTCCCTCACATGAGTTTGAGACACATGACTGCTTGCGCTTACTGGAGAGGGCGCACAGGAGGGGAGAGAGCAGCGGGTCAGAGGATTCTTCTAAACCTCAGCCGACACTCATGTGAGATGAGACTGCTGTAGCCTTTAGGTTTGTTATCATACCCAACAGCATCCCACTCAAAGGCCTTTATTATTCCTGTGTTTGCCAAAGGCAATCAGAGCATTTAAATAATGACAGAGAAAAATTATCCTTTTCACATAAGATATTCTCGATTTTATCATCAAACGGGCTGCTCTGCTCTCCAGGTATGAGTGGGCGAGTCAGATCTGAAGCCCAACGAATGCATCAAATATCAAATACATATTAAAGTTTATAATGAATGAAAGCACCTTTAACTTTTCGTTTTTTTATAAAAGGTCACAACAATATTTTGTTGATTTAATGTCAGTAGGAAATATATAATAGTATTCCTGAGCCAGACTCATGACTCAGAGGAAGTTGATCTGTTTCATAACTTCTCTGGATCTGAGTATTCATTATAAAAAAGGACACATGTAATTGCAGAAATGTGTTGCCAAGTGATTTGAAGTGAGTAATGCTAGCAAGTCAGCTGGTGCACATGAGGAAAATTAACCCTGGACAAACCGTAATGTCACCCTTCTCCCTAAATGGTTAAACAACAACTGTGACGAAATGGTCTCATGCTCATTCCCTGGATCACAGTCTTTTTATCTCTGACCTCAAACTATTTGTGTACAACAACACAATTTCTTAAAAGTCAGTGATCCACTTTAACTCAGACCTTCATACTTGCTTTTCCTGAAGGAAACTATCTCTCAGATTCTAATTTGAGTAGTTGATCTCTGATAAAACGTATCCAATAATCCATCTCTTAACGTAAACTGACATGCTTTAAGTGATTTCCATAACCACCATATTGTGTGATTGTCAAGCCGATTCCTTCCATCATGTTACATTTGAAAAAGGAAAAACATAATCATAATTATAGTTTCCTCCAGTACCATATCTTGCCAAGAACATTAATGAATTTCCAAATGTAGCTTTCCAGATGATCTTACTTAAAAGAATAGATTAATTTATTTTCTCTACCATAGCATGTGCCACTATCAGCTTAATCTGAAAAACTTTTTTTTTTCAAGATTAGCCAACAAACTAATATCCATCTGTCCTTAACCAATGTGTTCCCTCTCTAATATGTAAATATACTATATTTATTCTTCTTTAAAGATAAGTCAGCTGTTTTTCTTGGTGTGTGACTCACTTAGAAAAACGTGTAAAGTTTGTTTGAGTCAAAGAAAGTTAGTCATAGAAAGCACATGGGGATCTCAAACTTTCATTATTATCAAACTTTCCGTCCAGCCCAGTTTGTTAGTCTGCTTTTTTCATGTGAGCTGTGCGTAAAAGTTGGACCTTACCTGCGATGTCCCACAGCTGCAGGCGCACCGTCTCCTGGTCCCAGTTGAGGACTTTGAGTGCGAAGTCAACCCCGATGGTGGCTCGGTAGTTGGGGCTGAAGTTGTGATGGACATACCGCTTGATGATGCTGGTCTTGCCAACCCCGAGGTCCCCTATCACAAGGATCTTATAGAGATGCTCCTTATTGTGGTTGTTCTGCATGGCGACCGAGGAGGGCGAGAGCTGAGCATGAATCCACCGTTAGGAGAGGGCCGGGGATGAAAGGGAAGAAGCGCAGGACAGCGCGCGGAGGACTGAAGGAGTGAGTGGAGCGGCGGAGTGAGAGAAAGGGGAGGTGAGGTCCGCCCTGGATCACTGAGGGAAGTGGAGCAGAGACGTCCAGACCTTGTGACTCAGGCGGGCGAGCTGCCGGGGAGTGCCGGGATGGATTTAAATAAACTTTATCTGCACCTTTTAAAAA
>CAFUXE010000172.1:747277-774018 GCA_903364295.1 Serranus cabrilla | reverse complement strand
AAAAAAAAAAAATAAGGTCAGAGACTTCAGGCCGTCCGAGTCAGTGCTAGACTTCAGCAGGCAGGTGGTTCAGAGCTTCGGGACCCTGATGCTTTGTCCCTTTTTCAGTCTGTACTCCAAGAGAAAGACCCGAGGATCTCACATCCATGCCAGAGAGGATAAACACTTTGACTACTCAAGTGAAGCATTAAATGGAGATACAGTAGCATTGTGTAAAACTAAAACCACCTTTATTTTCTCACCCGCTTGCAGTTTTACATTTCTATTCAACTACATTTTAGAGGCCAGCATTGTACTTTTTGACTCCACTATAATTAGCTGTCAGCTGTAGTTACTGGTTACTTTTCAGGTGATTCATTTAACATGAAACCATTTTAAAGCATCACACTCTACCATTAATTTAATCACAAGTGTTTTAGGTTTTTAAAATCAACTTGGCCTTAACAGCATTAAAATGTTGCTTGCACAATCATAAAATAAATATGACCATCTAAGCAGGGCCACAATGAAAAATGATATTTACTTTTGATACCTTTAAGGTTTAGAATACAGGACTCTAACTTTTAGTGGAGGAAGTTTGCAGTGCGGTATTAGTACCTTTAAAAAGGGATCTACATACTTCCACCACTGGAAAACTTTTGATCCACCCCAACCAAAGATAAGGACCTTCCAAGTAGATGACATCCGATATTAAAAGAACATTTTGAATCACTTTCCATCTTGAGAAAAGAGAACTCAATAGACATTTTGAAATGCTTTTATTCTGTCAAATTTAAGTGCAAATCAGAATAAAGGCACTACAATCACTTACATCCCTTTGATCAAATTTCCCATTTAACTTGTACCACAGACAAAACATGGCAGTGACTCGTTCAACCTGATGAGGACAGAAGATGTTAAATTCTCCACCGCCGCTTCCCTGAGACAAAGAATCAAAGTCCTGCACCTGATCTACAAACAGACTCCTCAGTCTCCAGTTCCCTGTGAATTAGCGTTTACAACCCTTCTTGATTTGTCACAGTATGTAAAGAAATGTGTTGGCAGTTACAGCTTGAATTACATCGTTCATAGACAGCTAATCAGTGCTTGATAAAACTTCTTAAAAAATTAAAGCAACATGGTAGGCTGACAGTAACAATTTCCCTCAATTTCAAATCTGCTGTAATGTCTGTCAATATTTTCTGAAACTGAACAGAAAATAGCAGTTGTGGTTAACAGGATTATAGTTCCCTCATTTGATACATCTGCAGTGATAGGATTTAGGGAATGAGTGGGTTTTAACATCTGGAGTTTACAGCTTCTACAGTTTGGGGATGGGGTTTGCTGCGACTGCGATGCTCTCGATGGAACACTCGTCGCTGCCACGGCGGATGCGGAAGTAGCCGCCCTCGCCCCAGCTGGTGCCCCAGCTGTTCTTCACGATCCAGTACTTCTGTCCGGTCATGTGGCAGCGGCCATATCCGACCAACAGCACAGCATGGTTGGTCAACTCAAAGGGGTTGAAGGCGTCTGCGAGGCCTGTGTGGTGGTAGATGCCCTCCTGATAGTGCATGAAGTCAGGGTAGACCTGTGGAAGAGAGAGTTTAGTTTTCCTCTTTGTATCAAGTTATAGTTGAGCTGTAAGAAGAAACTTAATGCAATTAGGGGCCTGATCATTTAAAGCTTTAAGAGATCTAGTCACCCCCTGAGCCTGTGCGCCCTCTTAGATCTTCGGATAGTGGCCTTCTGGGTGTTCTCAGAGCCCGACGGAGTAAGGGCTTTTGCAGTTCAGGCTCTTAAACTCAACGAGTTACTTGCTCAGATTAGGGTTTGTGAAATCTGCTCTCCTTAAAAAAAAGATTTAAATTTGATTCCATTTTATTTAGCAGTAAAACTCTTCCTAAAGGCTCGATTTGTGCAGAGGATTTAGCTTGATAAAGTGGTCTCTTGTTTAAGTGGATTTCGGAAAGATACAGCATCAGAGTTCAGGCTAAAACAAGGGAAGGATTAAACAATACATTTGTGACAACTTAAGTTAAAGTCTACTTCATCTCAAAGCTGCACTGACAGAGCAAAACAATTATTTAGTGAACACTCAGGGACAGTTCCATTGCCCAGATGATTTAGTGTGCCAGAAAAAGATTTAGTATGTCCCAACACATGGTATTGGGAACTGCAGGAATGAACTACTGCATCCAGCTGCATGCTTTTATGAGGTAGTATATCCATTTGTATGCATACAATACAGACTTTGTAAGCTGCAGTACATACTAAAACATACAATTTGGAATGCAACATACTGTATGAATAGTATTAGGAGTGTGTAAATATTGCACAGCTGTTGTACCTCAAAGGCGACGCCCATGGGTCCATTCTTGACCAGTTCCAACATCATTGCCTTCTCACTGCAGCCGCCATAAAACCCTCCAACGTAGTTGTATTCTGCGGCGTAAATGCGGCCGCAGTTTTGAGGGACGCCACACGGAGAGTCCTTTCCAATATATGGGAAGCAGGACTCATCCACAATGCCGAAATCCTGCACATACTTCCCAATGAGGTATGGGAACCCACCATCACAACCTTGAAGAGGAGATAAATATCAAATCTGGTTTAAAATAATAAAAAAGGTAAATAAACATTTCTGGTGGCCAACTCTGAAATCTCACATGGTCCAAGATGAAAGAGTTAAACTAGGCTTTTTCCTGGACCCCTCACTAATCAGGGCAGTTACAAAAAAGCGTAACCGCCACTTGTTCTGATTAGGGATGACTGTCCCAGAGTTTTCTACATTAAGTAGTTCTAAACTTTTCCATCATGCATTGCAGCATGAATATTAAACAGGGCACATCATGTACATTTTAGAACCAAGGCGCAGTCCATATAAAGTCATATTTTAGACAGTTTACCTTGAGAATATTCAGAACAGGAGACCACTTGTTGTGGGCTGAGGACGGGAGTCTCACTGTTGTTGGTGAGGATACGAATGCGAGCTTCCAACATTCCCATGGAGGCAAAGGAGTAACAACTTCCACATGATGCTGAAACAGAATGAAGATTTACACCAAACTGAAATCACACTGTGCAATACAACAGCACTGGAATTAAGCCAATTTAACTACATTATTATCTAGTGCACCAATTGAATTGTACAGTAAAAAACAATTATAAAAATACACCCAACATTGTCAACCAAAGCAGTTTAAAGATACAGTAGGTACACCCGATTATTGATTTAACAGATTGCAATATAGTCAATAACGACAGGAACATTTATATCTTGTGAGCGCAACAATTGTTAAGACTTGTAGCAGAGACTAAATGTTTAATCTTAAATACACTGTCATAATTGGAAGCTGGTCTGTTGTCCGAATATTTGAGAAAAATGTGTAACTTACAGTTCATGAAAGAAAAGGAAAAAGCAAAGAGAAAGAATGAGTATTGAAGAGGAAATCATTAAAGTTAAATTTAGAAATTCTGCCACTACAATTTATAATAACCAAAGTATGAGTCAAAAGAAATAATGCATTGCATCAGTCACTAAAGTTACTGCAGAGTTCCTGCTCCAGTATACTTATCCACACTAGTTGTAATGCATAATAATGGAGCAAAGCTCAGACAGATACACTGATTAAAGCCACTGGTTACCATCCATAGTGCGAGACACCAGCTTCTTAATAAAATGCTCTGCAGAAACAAATTAGGTCACAGAAGAGAGGCTGTGGGGATTTGCGAGACGGTTTAATTGTAGTAATGAGTCAAGTGTGGGTGACAGTGAGAAGAGTTTTCATTTGGGTCCAAGACTTAAGTCTCTTAAGACCAATTTAAACAGTTGTAACACCTTATTAAAGATCTGTGCTGGTGGGAAAACTTTGCTGTTGTAATATTTTAGATTATTATGTAATCTGTTTCTGAGACTAAAGGTTTGTCCTGTTGACTCACAGGACACTAACCTTGCAGCTCCCTCTCAGGACTGATGAAGGTTTAATTTGCTACAATGCCAGTTACACCTGCATCTCCCATTTACAGTCACCATTGGGCTGGATGTGATGTTAAGTAGGCAGACCATTTTTACATTTTTTGTGAACTAAAAAGGGAGCCTACGAAATCCACCTGACTCAAAACAGTGAAGCAAAATAAGCTCCGCAGCACTGCACACAGCGGCTTAAGGGCTTCTATTGAAACTCTTCAGACCTCTCCAGATCCTTAAACCCAGCCCTACAGAGGCCCTCTCAGACACTCAAACTACTCAGCACGCATAATCTCTCCACTCACACACCAGGCTGTGCAGAAACACAGGAGGAGAGCAGAGAGCAGACCCAGGCCTGCCAAGAGGGAAGCAAAGTAGCTGCTGTTCAGTCTGCCTGTATTGACAGCTGCTGGTGTGTAAAAGTACACCTTTGTCTGCTTCCTGCAAGTCTTCTGATTCCTATTGTTTACATTTCTAATATTATGCGTGTGCGCAGGTATATTTGTCATCTAGCCATCCTTTAACTGTATTAACAGTTTGCATGTCAGCATTTAAAAACAAAAGACGTGCTGTGCATGCACCAACATACTGGAGCAGCTAACAAGAACAGAGCACCTGATAACACAGGAGTGACTTCACTATAACTTTACATGGCAAATGGTTGCTTGGTGCATGAACTTTCTGAATGTCATTTAAAGCACATTTAACAGTAGAAAATACAGATTGTTTTTTCTGCAACTGATTGTCACCTTGGTTTCGCACAGGGCTGATGAAGTTAATGCCGTTAACATCCCTCCAGTCCCAGTGCTCAGGTAGTGCTGCCGCCATCTTGGCCACATCAGCTTTCACAGGCTGAGGGCGAACACGCCTACAGTAAAAAGGGGGAAAACACAAGGTAATCTAATATTAGCAATGACATGCATGTAGCTTCACCTTAAGGGGGATCAGTTAGCCAGAGTAACTTAAAGAATGAGTTGATTCATGGAATTTTCTTTGTGCTGATCTTTCTTGTATTGTTGGCACAGGCCCCTCTGCAGTCAAAAAAGGTGGCCAAATGAAGTTGGACCCCACCCACATTACATTCATTCAATTTCTAATCCAATCGTATTATTGGTACAGAGTATAAAAGTAGTTTCATACACACCTTTCAACCTCATGAATGGGACAGAGCCCAGTCGGATTTTAGTCATAATTTTTAATCCAACTAGTTATTAATTTAGGAGCACAGATTATACATTTGTGCCTTCTCCTCTAAGACACAGCCTGGGAAATTCAGTTAAATACTCACACAGGGATACGGGAGGCAGGACCCCCTGCTCGGTACTGCAGCTCCTTCAGAGTGTACTGCTCATGCTCTGGGTAAGCAACAGCCTTCCAGGATTTCTGAACTGAGTTGATGGAATCAATGAAGTCCATGTTGTGTTTGTACGGCTTCTGGAGCAACCTGGGGGTGAATAGGGTTAAACGTGAATAGTTTTACAAAATACATACCTAAGTGTAATAAAATCGACCAGAAGTGGCGGCTACAGAGTTGAACTTGGATAATAAAAACATCTTTCAAAGACAACTTCCAGTTAATAATACAGATGCCAAAAACTGTGTAAAGTGGTTTCAAGCTCAATTGTTCCCTTGGGTGCTGCAGACTTTTCCAGCATGAAACTGCACCCTGAAGTTCCTAATGAACACAATACTAGTAAATTTCATCCAGATAAAAGGCCAGGCAGCCCTACAGGGACCACATCATCCACAACAGAATCACAAAACCCTGTGCAGGAAAGATTGTACACCAGTGAGTGAAAGTCCTGCCAAGACCAGTGACTCCAACCATGTTTCAAATCCAACCGTATCCACTCATAATGGAACAATGTGTTACATATTGATAAACACTACAGGGTATAAATGTATCAGCTGCAATAGTGAACTTCCTGTATGTGAGAAAAATACAGCATGACACTTTGAAGTGATCCACAGACCTTTATCAGTAGAGGGACAAACATCACATGCACACTATTGATTTAAAAAAAAAAGAGCTGGGACAATGGGAATGCTTTTCCTTCTGCAAATATCTGTTAAGTCAATGCTTAAGAGCAAGCTGGAGGAAGTATGAACAAACAGATTTGACAATACAAACCTTTTATAGTTTTAATTTAATAACCTGGTTTAAATCCAACTGGGACAATAGAGGAAGCAGTTTTATTTTTGCCAGAAATGTACATTTCACTCATTTCTCAAGTTGTTTGCACTGGCTGTTAAGCATCAATTGTGCTTTAACATCAGATTTCTCAGATGTAAATTCAGATTCCAGGTCCACTCTAACAGCTTACAGGGTGAGTGGCTAACTCTGATCAGATCAGAGGAAGAACGCGTGAGGAAATGAAAGCGTAGATTTAAGCAGATATCAAAACTGCACAAGGCTGTCGGTGCTGAGTCACTGAACAACCAGATTTTCACATGTAGCACATAAACCATTTGTTAGCTTGGGTTATACTTTGCATTTTGAGGAATGTGCCAAGCTATCATAATGTACATACCTGCTGCTGAAGAGTGGTTTGTAATTTATTTGGGGTGGTACTGGATTCACTCTCTTCCCCACAAAACAGGCCCAGTTGTTCCCCAAAACATCATGGACCCACCCTGGCAAGGTCTGGTCACAGTAGCTGGTCACCTTCGGACCCTCTTCAGTGTACTGAAAGTGTAGGGAGACCATCAGATAAGGACTAATGCAGTTTAATATAAATGCTTAGATGTTGATTAAATGTTTTCTTAACCTGAGTATTCTCTACACAGGGCAGTATATTTTGAGTACATCATTAAGTTATAAGTTTGTCCAAGTCAAAAATAAAGAAAAAAAGGGGGAAGTTGAGCTAGACGTGGCTAAAACATAAAACTGGTTTGAAGGCAGACAGGCGTCGACACTTCCCTCAACTCAGTGTCATGTGAGTAGCAAGAAATACCACATGACTAGAAGATTAACCTTCAATATAGCCTAAATGTAGTGCATATTTCCAACTAATTTCAGACAGGCCGAGGCATACTGAAGACACGCATATTTTCCAGATACCTTCATATCAGATGAGGGGACAGGAAATTGAGTGATAGTGAAACTATACTTTAAATAGCAAGGAGGGTTGAATGATGAGTTGAACTTTGACTACATGCAATTTGCGATCAGCTTGGCTAACTAACGGGAGACTTAAGAGTGCATAATATGAGCAGAGTTATAATGAAAGAGTGGGGAATAAACAAGCTTGCTGCAGGCATTTAACATGATAAAATACTGAAATAGTCACTTATAAGTGAGTATATGCAAGTTTTACCTTGAAGAAGGCGAACCATTTGTACCCATTAATGACCACTTCAAAGCCCTGGTTGTAGATGAGGGTGAAGAAGCCAGAGTTTCCCAGCTCATCTGTGGCTACAGACAGTTTCTCCAGGGTCACAGTCACTGTGCTCTCACTGGTAGCTGAGGAGGAACACCACAACATACAATGCACAAGAGTTTAACTGCAAGAAGTGAGGATTAACTTAGTGCTCCCACAATATTCATCATATTAAAATCTGATATGTTATCATTACATTTTCAGCTGGCATTATGTGAAAGCCCCATTCTTTGTAGGCTCAGATGTAATTAGCCACCAAAGTTGATATAGATTTCCCTTTTTGATATTGAAGATCCAGGTTTATATTCCTTCACCAGGATAGGGACTGCTTACTCGCACCTGATTGCCATCCCACTGATTGATAACACCTGACTTCAATTGCCACTTTAAGTGAGCACCCTTGAGGTTAAGTCAAGTACCCAGCTGTTATCAAATATTAAATGTTGGACAAATAAAGCTCTGATCACATTTTAATTCACATTTATATGTAGAAATACATAGCGTTTATGGGTACATCAACTTCCTGCCATCACTGCATCTTATTTGTAAAGGACAGGAGCGATGGTGTGCATTAGCTTAAAGCTAATTTTCTTTTGCAGTCTCCTGGCAGGTGCACAAGCAGCAATAAAACTTACAGCAACACGAGTATGTATCAAAAAATAGTATTGAAACACCAATGACAACTTCGAATACAAAGCATATAACGTTACAATTCAAACGAAGCTAACACATGAAGAGGAAGCAAACAGGGAAATCACCTGCTGAAGTTTCTCTCTGAATGGAAAACCCAAATTAAACAGGCCCCAACATGTCACCTGATCTCAAAATTACGAAGTTTCACTTCTGACCAGTCTCATGATGTGAGCAGTGTGAGCTCTGGGGAGGATTTACCTTGAGCGGAGCAGTTCACGGTCTTGTCGTGTCCTCCTTTGGACACCTGAAACACCCACGTCCCCAGCAGGTCCTCATAGGTGCAGTTGGCCGGAGTGTCACCCAACGACCCCTCAACCCAAAGCAGGAACACACACACCAGCACACCGCTCAGCCTCATCTTCACACACAGCTAGCTTAGCTGTCTACACACACACTTTAAGAACTACACAGCCAGAACTGCGTCTTCTGAAATAAGAGTTTTGAGAAGTTTGACCCTGCGCGTCTTGCAGCAATACCTGGTCCGCTTTGACTTCTTTGTTGACTGTCGCCCACTATCTGCTATTTATGCAAACTTCTGACAAAGATACAAATGTCAGCTTCTACGGTCAAGATAGGTCGCTGAAGCACAACCGCACAATGCGCATGCGTACACGTAGCTGGAAATATAGCCGGCTAGCTAGCGCTAGCAACCGTTAAAGTACACATAGTTACGTTATTGTTACTAATGCCAGATTATTTCTAAAACATAAGCAAAGTTTATAATTTAATGACATAAATATGAGCTCTCAGCACGTTACATGTAGCATATCATGACTCTCCCAGGACCTAGTGAGAGTTCAGCGAACAAGGAACCACACAGCAGTACTTCTCTCGCCCTGTACCGTCCTTTGTCTGTCCTTCGCTTTTTGGTTTCGTTTGTCTTGTCATATGACCTGCCAACACGGAGCATGCGCAGTAGACACGTGGAAAAGGGCATGATTTTTTAAATAGCGTCCAATGATAAAAGGGGGTGTTCATAGATTTTTTTTTAAATCTCAGCTAATTAGGTTTAGTTTAATTATTTTGTAACTTAAATATCAGCAAAACGCTATATGTTTTTTATTATTCTAAAAATAAAACAATAAAATGCAGATACTATTAAATAATCATGTCCCATGTATGTGATCATTTGTATTGTTACTTTCACTAAGATTTCATGTTCTGAGGCATAATCCTTGGATTCTTCGAGAGCACCCTCAAACAGCAGCGCCTTAAAAGCTTTAAATGGTGTGTCTGACATTACAGTTGTGCAACACTGCACCTCTCAGCAATGAATCAATCAATTTACTGCTTACTCTAGGCCAAACTGCTAAGTGTCTATTATATGGAGAGTAACAGGAGTGAATGAGCGTACCAGATCGTGATTTTACACACAGCCAAATTTTGACTATCAAACAGGGTATAAATAAATCTACATGTTAACCATGCTATGGTAACATATCATAATCAGCTACTTCATGCAGCTGTGGACGGGTTTGCAAAATCGAACAGTCGTTTTCAAAACAGAGATTGGTTGAAAACATCTTTATCAGTAATTTGGTCATGTACCAAAGTTGAAACACCAACAGGGTATGTGATGCCTTGTGTGATGAGCCAGAAAAAACAAAATGACATCACATCAGGAGCTGGCAGCGTGTGGAGCGGCAGCAAATTGCCCTCCACACAGAGAGGCTCACCCACAGGTGATCTGAGTTTGATCCCTGGGCGTTTGAACATACTGAGCTCCAAAAGTGACCTGTTCTCCATTAGTCTGCGTAAATAGGACAGAAAGGTCCTTTTGCTGCATTTTCTTTCATTGAGTTTGTTTAGTTCCTGTTTGCCACTTTATAAGCATGTGTATAATGATGTGGCATTGCAATAATCCCTGTGGAGGAATTTTCTTTGCACTTGTCTTTAGAGGGAGGTCAATGAGCCACCTTGCCTGTTTATGTATGTGTGTGTGTATGTGTGTGTCGTTGCAGCCGGATAGGTCTGTAGTTAAAGGGGTTAAAGAGCTTTATTTTTACCAGCAGGCACTTAAGGGAAGTGCTAAAGGCTTTGATCACCATAGTAACCATGACATAGACTGACTCATCTCCTTGACAGACCATAATAAGCACTCATCTGAAGAAGGGACTGAAGAGGTATTAGTCATGCAGTCTCATTACTGCCATTACACTGTGTTTGTGTGGAAGTGTGTGTGTGTGTGTGTGTGTGCATTAGTGTGGGCACATGTGTATGTTGTTGCGTTTATGTGCCTGTGTGTGCCTATGCAATAACGCAAAATAGAGGAGCGGGGAGATGGAGGGGTGATGTTATGAATGTTAACAGCCTGAACCCACTGAGCTCCCTCTAAGAGTGACTCATTGAAACTCGTGTTTCAATCTTGATATTGTTCTCGCTTCCACTGGCAGGAAATTAAAAACTCAAGTGACTTTCAGTTCTGCTATATTGGCACCCACAAATTTGTTCCCAGCTTGCACGGCTTCCTCTCTCCCTCTCTCTCCATCACAAGTTCTCTGCTTCTGTCATGCATTTTTGGTTTCTGTCCTAACCTCTCAGTCTGCCGTCCCCTTGTTGTTGTTTTCTATACTTCTGACTTCTGACATTTCCTGTGCATGTCTCCCCAACACACACAAAACCTTGGACCCTACTTTATATACACACAAACAGACATCATGCGACACAAAGCCTGGCTCTACACTTATGGATGGATTACAGGACACAGTTTCCAGGGGCCCAGAGTGCCAGGGCCTGTCCCCTGGCCTTAACCTACAAAATGTGACTCAAGGAGACACATACCAACCAGGAAGAGACTCAGAACCTAAAAAAACGAAACGAAACGAAAAAAGAAACCTAAAAACATAAAATGACTACAAAGAGACACAGAATGCCTACAAAGAAACATAAAGCAATAAAATAATAGCTACAAAACACCAAAACAATTACAAAGCGGCACAAAACAACCTCAAAGGGACGCAACATAACCATAACGACACAAATCACAGAGAGATGCATAATGGCTACGAATAGACACAAAACAACAGAAAGAGGATAAACAACAACAAAGCGTGTTGCTCACATGTAGAAGCATTTTGCTGGGGCATGTCTGTGCCCAGAGGCCCATTGTCTCATATTCAACCCATGTGTGAACCTGTTTACATGACAGTTTTCCATTTGCTCTATAAAATGTCCTTAAAAAATCACTCCAGTTTCCAGGAGCCAAGTGTGACATATTTGAGTGTTTTGTTAGAAGTCTACATGATACTACATTTACAAAAGGCAGCGAAACACATTTGAGAAGCTTGAATCACAGAATGTTCTCAATTTTTGCTTCAGTAATGACTTTATCAACCAGTCGCTTCACCCTGTTTTGTGAGTGTGTGAGTTTTTTCAGGTGCACAGTATGCGTGTGAGCAGGAGAGAAACCTGCTTCTGTATTTCCCCTCTTTGTATTCCCTGCACAGTTCCTCACTCCCTACCACATGGAAAAAAATATTTTCCTTAAAAACTGCAGCAGCCACTGGAGCCTGATCAATCCTGCATTTTGTCGAGGCTAAGACTGCACTTATGCAAATTTAAACTGTGAATAAATTACTTAAATTATTATTAACGTAATAATAAAATGAATTTCTCAAACCGTTCAGTTCAGACTGAATGAGTCATAATCAAAGCTGCTTAATACCTGATGAACATCTGTGACTAAACTGCCTTTAATTTATATTTTAACATGCTGTTTAAAAGCCATTAGACCCCTCATCGCTTAAGACTGTAGCCGTTCAATCATGTTTCAGTTTCACTTGATGGGAGAGAACATCTCTCAGCAGCTGGAACATCATTGCCTTTTCTCTTGCTTTGTTACCCACATCGATCAGCTGCAAAAAGGAGGCAAGAGCAGCATTTCATTAAGTTGGAGGTGTGGGTGGAGCCACTCCATCACAGAGTGGCTGGGTTGGCCGCTCCGGCCCTGTGGTGTTAATGTTACATCCTTCACTTTTAAATCATGTCCTCTGGAGTGGCTTCACGGTCACTTACCTCAGCAATACGCCAACACCTACACACACCACAGCCTGTCAAATGAGGCGTCTTCACTGCACATATGTGAAAGCCCACACATGCATTCTATGTATATACATGCACGCACAGTCAGACTCACACTGTTAACCACATGCTACCATGCACCCTTGCCCACACACACTTTATTTATAGGGCCCACCAGGCTACGCTAAACCCACAACATGCCATTTACATGCGAACAAAAAACACAATAACTGTTTGCTGTGGGATGCTGTACGAGCATTACTCACTGTGCTACCTGCTTTATTCTTTTCTTTTTTTAATGGCAGGCACAATGTCACGCTGCAAATGCAGGAAGTCAAAGGTACACTCTTCTAATAGTGTCACACAACACAAGACACAGTGTATGGGGTAGTGCAAGAGAAAGTTAAGGGATTTAGAGTCTCTCAAGCGTGCTATAACATCAAATATCAGATACATTTTATGGCATCAGAAGTCGAACCCCCTGGGCCTTTTTGCAACTTTTAATATCAGACACAATCAGGTTTTGATTCATTTCATACACGTCAGCTGAGTAATTTATGGAGAGTAATATTATGACATTTATGGATGGCGTTATTATAATCTTTGTGGAAGTTGGATGTGTTCGGCAAATCAGAAGGGACAATTTGACATTGAAATCTGCTTCATCGTTTTCTTGCCGAGGGTTAGATGAGATTAATACCGCTCTCATATCTGTGGGTGAGAGGCCTCCACCAGCAGCCAGTTTCTGATGTGGTGTTGATCTTCCCTCATAATTCGCAGCAGCATGTCCAGAATAACAAACTATTCCTGAAGTAACGTATCTTCATGGTACAGCAGTGGTTGGATAGAGACTACAGACTGAACAGCTTCTTTAACGACCCTGCAGCCACAAGGGACTTCGAAACAAAGCCAAAAATGTGTTATTGTGACATCTTAACATCTTTCCACGACAAGTAATGTTGCTCTAAGCAGATTACTTATCTCTACCAGGTTTGTGTGATGTCTTTCATCGATTGCTCTTCCAGTTTTCACTTAAAAATCAATAATAATTGATTAATCACTAAAAAAGCAGGTTAACGATACACAAGCGAATTAGTTGTTGTTTTTCTAAGCCAATCATGTACTGTTACAAAATCAGTTCAGCAAATGTAAAAATACTGCTTCTTCACTGAAAAGAGTTATTAATGATGCAACATAACAGCTGGTTATTTAAAGAGGACATGACTACATGATGACCTGTGAGTATTAAATCAATACGTATTCCTCTAGAGACAAACACACAGCAGACACATATTGATGATAATGATGCAGTCATGACTAAACCCATGAATGAACAGAGCTAATGAACGGGTTTGTGAACATACTATATGTTCTGTGCCAAATATCCTCCATCGTAGTAACAAACCAATTTCTGCTTGTTTTTATTTATTTTTTTCACTTTTTTCTTGTATTCCTGACGATTGCTTATTGCCTTTTCATCCTTTCCATTTACTTGAATAGCGGGTCATTTGCAGCATTTAGAGATTTCATTTTGAAGAAAGCAATTTCTGTACAGAGATGAAAAAAGAGACATAAAAGGACGGCGACAGAGGGAAACAGGAGGGTGGAGTGGGGAGACCATGTGCAGAGAGAATGAAAGATGGCAGGGTAATTTCATTGTCTTGACCTGTATGCCTCCAGTTAAATGAAATGTTTTGGGGCTGATTCATAGCGGAGCTGTGTCTCTCCGTCAAACTGGCTGCCATGTCACTGTGACACTGAAGGAGATGGAGGAGGAAGTAAATATCACAGGAGCTGTCAAGGTGCTGTCTAGCAGCTTCAGCTGACTGGGTTCAACATGTAGGCCAGACACTCACAGACTGGTGAGTTCATTTATTGTGGGCGATAAAAAATGGGAGTTTGTCCAACTATTGGATGAAATAAAAGTAATGTAGACTGGAAATGTGAGGTGGGAAAAATTTTTCTTTCTCCAGACCTGAACTGTTTCAAGATGGTTGATGCAACAATTACGACTTTTTATGCAATTATGAATGATGCTGTGGGACAAAACTGTATGGATCAAAGAATTTTATAATTACATTGACAGAAGAAAAATGTATTTAATGTGGATTGGCTGCTTGTGCATCCATAATATTCTGTTTTCATTGCTAACCATAGTTTATATTACCGACCAGTTGAGGACGTAAATATGGGTGATGTATATAAGGCTGGTGACATATCTGGCTGCAGTTCTGTATACTGCATTGTAATACAAGGTTTGTATTAAGATCATTGTAACTTTCTTTTAAAATAAAATCATTGACTGAAAAGATGGAAAAGACAAGGAGGTCATTCATTGTTTTTTTAATAACGATTTCAATAATGATTCAAAGGTACTTCGTAGTACACTTACACAATGATTTATCAACGGCAAAAAATGAATCAAAAAGCAAAACCCTTTCTTTGTTTTGTAGTTTTTTTCCCCCCACACCGTATCCCATCTCCTGTCTGACTCCACAGCACTGCTGCATGGTGGTCACACTGACTGGAGGGTCCCAGAATTGTTGCATTACACCCCAGTAAGAAAAAACACGAAGAGAACCACGTCATCATGAAGAGCTGTAAGTCAGAGTTAATGAATGCCCTGCGACTTCTTTTGTTCCATTTAAAGAAGGCTACTCTTGCTCAGTGTGGGTGTTTGACTGCACTGAGTCAAACTATGGTGACTTTAAAAAAAATCCACCTGTTAATGCCAGAGTGCTGTGGCGGCACAGTGTTTCTGCAGAGAGGAGAAATGCTCAACAAAAGATTTAATTCATGTGTTCCCTTACCCAGCACAGTTACAAAATCACAGGGTTACTTCCTGCTATGTGTACGTGCAGCAAGCTGGAGCTGCCTTATGTCTGCCTCACTTCCAGTGCTCACTGTTTCTCCTTTTTTCACAGGCTTCTGGAGGCTTGTGGTTCTTCTCAGATCCCATTAATGCATCTGCACTGCAATATCAATATGGATAGGTTGTATTATTATGGATAGGTGTGCTGAGAGTTGATGGGAATTTAATTTAAAGTTGAAGTAGATTATTTTTCTTAATTTTGTTTTGGTATTATTGGACAAAAATGCCGTAACATCATATCGTAACAAGTAGTCTGAGAGAAGACTGGACTTCTACACCTCCTCTTGGTGTTTTCAAAATTCAATTCAAATTCACAGAATTTTTGCCTTTTCTAGAAAACTGTCCACCCCAGCTTCAAAATAAATATGTGGATTTGTTCGTATGAAGTTAAATGTGCTCTTTATTACTTCCAACTGAAAACAATGAAACACATTTGCATAGAGTGCAAACAGCTCTCTATTCCCCATTCATTGTGTCCTCTGATAAACAGAAACACAGTGTGGTTATTTCAAAAGCACAGGGAGCGTCTACCCACTGTCCAGTCTCTCTCCTGTTCCCAGTGGCCACAGATCAGCCCATGAGGTGCCTTCACAGACATCGCTGCGGGCCAATTTGGATCGAGGAGATAAAGATTCATTAATTGGGAGATGAGAAGAACTCTGTTTGGCTAGAAGTGCTCTTGTTCTGGCTGCCAGGTCTGTTGGGAGCCTCCAAAAAGCCTGTGAACGAGGCCCCAGTGACAGTAACAAAACAATGTGGAATCCAGTTTGAAGGTCATTCATTTAGTTATCAAACCTTTCATAAAATATCTTATCTTGTGTTGTAATGGCTAAGGTTACTCTAAAGCTAATTTGAGGGCAAATACAGTGATGGAACATAAATTCTGCCTGAAGTAGACGTCTACAACCCCCTACCTAACCCGCCAACAACCCCCACTAAAAAGCCACTTATAAACATACTGTATTTTCCAAACAGCTATACAGTATATTCTCACATTTCACAAAGCTGAGTGAAAATATTAAACAGAGAATCGAATATCCAAATATAAAACCATCTTCCATTATCACATCAATATAAAGCATCAAATTACATTCTACAGTTCTGAACATCAGAGGGAAAAAAAAGCAAAAGTGAAAGAACAAAGCCTAAAAAAAAAAGTAATTTGATAGCATTCAAATGTCCCTGAGGATGGATAAACACTACAAGACTTCCTTTAGAAAATGATGAATTTAAGCCAGCTTTGTCACATTAACAAGATGCTGGGATTGGTAGTTTATGAAAAAACACCTGATTTGAATTCTTCATTTTCTCATGTAGATGTAACTCAGTTTAATCAGCTGGTGTAGTGTTCATCCATCCCTAGCTCAGAAAAAAAGTAGCACTTGAAATAAAAAGATGATAAAAGTTGGCACTGAGTGGAGGAGCTTATGTTAACCACGTGATAAAACACCACTCGAGTCTGGGGATACGCTGCAATTCAAGCCTGATTTGTCTGATTTGCTTGTTATTTTTTTTAAATAAATAACTCGTAAACATTTATTGTAAATTTCCATTTCAGTAATAGCCATCTTCTGTCTGTGAATAAATATTTCTAAATGAATATAGAAAAAATATATTACATTCTACATACTCATTATAGGGAACTCCGCTCATTCTGCTTCACTTTAATTGCATTTATGGGAACCCATCATCATTTTCTTTCTATCAAAACAAAGCGCAAACTAACCGCATCAATGAGCTCCCTTGAATTATGCTTATGATAAACTTGGGTTGTAAAGATATTGGGACACAACACAGCACCTTCATTTATATGCAGATGAGCTGCCTTCGTGGAGAATAGGATAAATTAGTTTTCAGCTCAGATCATCCAGCAGTTTTTCCTGAAAAAACACAAAACGTGTACGTTTGCTCACAAGCTTGTAAAATGCCACAACAACTGAAGTCTATAATTAAACATGATAATCTTGATGATCTCAAGTGAGCAGTAGGAATGTAAACATCACTTCTAGGCAACAATCATCTCTTTATTGATATCTCCAACACTGAAAATATAATCTCCTCAGAATTTAAGCAGGGGGCATTAATGGGGATTTTATCTGTTTTTGTGTCCACAATAATAATTCAAACAAGATGATCGATGAGGAATATAAAAAGCACACAGCATTAAATCACTCTCTGACTGTTTCTTTGATCCCCCATCATGCCCTGCAAAGACACCTCTACATTATATGGTGTAGCATCACAGCTCAGTTCGGTTTAATTCTTTTAGAAATAGAAACATGAGTTTGTTCAGCTAAATATATTTCACAAACTATCAATACACAATGCTGGAAATTCTGCATCTTGCCTGAACATTAATGCCCTAAAGACACACACAGACCTTCCTAATAACTTATTCCACTTTGTCATAAATCCTGAAGCCAAATAAAACACACACTCCTCTCTTACTTCTAATCAATATAATACACAACCTTATTTATCATAATGCAACTCCATCTCCTCTCTGCTATAGAACCTACACCGACTATCTTAAATAATTTTACTCTACTGGCTGAGGAATATTAAAACATACATGATCTTTACTCACTTATAAAAAGCAACATTCAAATCAGCAGCTTTGGACGAACTTACAAAAATACTGATGATGATTTTTAATACATCTAGCTGTCAGCCCCTGGGCCACGAGGCTAATTCACCCAACTGTAGCGAAAGTGGATTCATACAATATCTGTTTCCTTTTCCTTCACTCTTCGATGACTCGAAAATGCAGGAAACAGCTATCAATGTGTTGTTTAAATGCTCTGAGCAGTAAAATAAAACACGTCTTGACTTCACATGTGGACTTAAAACTGGAATTAAAAGGGGACCATCTGAAGAGCAGCATTGTTGGAGGTCTACACTCACCGAGAGCCATTCTAGTTTCAGACAAGCATCTTGTGTTTCACCAATTTTAATTAACTGTTAAAAGGGAAGAAGTTATTTTTGCACCTCACAAAGGTGTTCATCATGAACCACTATTTCTAATAATTATGTGATTTCTCCCAGCCTGCCCTGACGGCGGATTAAATCATGTTTATGTGGTGTTTACACAGTAAACATAGTTCTGTTTTCTGTATCGAATCAAACAAATCCTCAATCAGGGCAGTGAGAGAGGCTCTCCATCATAGTCAGATTGATAAAAGCCTCCTTCATCAGTACATCACCAATCTGCCTGTAGATGCTGATTTCCACAATCCAAAACTAAATCATAATACACCCTAAAAAGGAGATACCAGAGGGAAACATGACACAACCACATGATGACGTACATATCTGGCTCAGAAACAGAACCGCCTGTATATTTCCATTAACAAAGTATAAAATAAATGACCTTGTGTCTTTTTTACTCTGATCAGCAGATGAGCATGTCTGGATTAAAAGTATTTTTGAGCTCAGGGATTATCAATCCAATTCTTTAGAGTGCATTTATGAAAATAACAGCATTTTGGGTAGAAATCAGCAGGAGATCATCTTCCTGGTAGGCATAAGATTTTACATAATGTTTTGGCTAGAATACAAGGGGAAATAAGCATAAATCAGTTCACCCGAGATTAGCGAGTGCTAGGTTTTTGTGATTCAAATGCAGAAAGCAAAATTCCCTTTACTGTACTGTACTGTAGCTTGACTTTATTTTTATTTCTATACATGGAAAATTATTACACATTTGATATGGAAAATGATGGAGAGTTCACCTGGTGTAAAAAATCTCTCGAGAACTAAAGAGATTGGTTTCAATTTATAATTTTTGTCATAATGCTAAAATAGAGATATTAGTTTCTATCTCGCTGTGGTTCTGTGACTCTATATCAAGCTTTAAAGTGTGTATTATTTCTGTACACCAAATTTATATGAGGCCACGATGCTTTACTACCTCATCCTGCCTGTTCATAACAAGCTGCATTACCCTTACAACCAATACCCTTTTCATTATAAGACGATGCCACACAACTGAGCCCTTAGAGAGAATAAGACAGCAGTAGATGTAAGCACCGATCCTGTCTTTTTCTGCAGAGGTAGCACACAACTGTCGAGCCTCACCCGGGGGGCTGATAACACGCAGCTGAAGTGCTGAAGCAAGCTCCCTCTTACTCTCTCAGCATGTTTTAAACACCTACAGTGACAGCAGCACACAAAACAACTCCTCCTCGATAACATCTTTGCAACAGCACCGGTTCATCTTCTGACAAGAGGTCAGGGCCTCAATTATTAAAATTCGATGAGTAGATGTAGAGGTAATGATGCCCAGACAGCACTTTGAGACAGGAACCAATTATGTCAACAATTATGACCAACAGTTGCTGTTTCATGCTTTTTTTTTCTGTGTACATCTTGAACTCTCTCATAAGCGAAAGTCTTGTGCAATTATCTCAGATGCTGATTGTGCGTATCTATTTTTTTTTCTGAGTTGTCTGAGTCTGTGTTGTAGAGATATGCTGCAGCTACAGTGAGGACACCAGACCGGGTTTGCATTTAAATAACTGGCACATTTTTAAAAAGAAAACAGCAAAAAAAAAATGGCAGCAACAACTAATGTCACACACAAATCATCTCCTAGCAGCAATGTCATCAGTGGATTTAGTTTGATCAGAGATAGAACCAGGAACACATGGCAAAACGTGTAAGCAAACACTTAAAAACAGGGAGTTGCACCTTGTTTGTTACTAGAAATGAATGAGTGTATCCCTCTAATGACATAAAGAAAAATGTCAACTTATCTACCCGCCATCTTTCTCGCTGAATTGTCCACCAGAGACTGCAAGAGGATGAAAAAGAACAACAATCTAAAACATTGTTTATGATTTAAGAAACTCTTCAGATGTGCACCTTGAATACGTATGGATAATATTGCTTTTACACTGGAAAATGTGGAATATTTATATATAAAGTATCCAAAACAATAGAAACAGTTTTACATTTACATTTTGTCACGTTTTTTATGAAACCACTTATTTACCCACGAGCTAGTAAGCTAGACCCTCCCTAACCCCTTTGGCACAATAATCATATTTATAATAATTATTATATCGTTGAATTACAAGACATTTGAATAGGAATGGTCACTCACACATTCAGAGTAGTAACACAGTTTCTGTAGTCATAACACATATTGGTACTGTAGGATGTTATAACATAGTTCAAAAACATCTCTTTTTTTCATTTTTTCACCTTTGTTGATATGTAATAAATTTACTTTCATCGGAAAACAAAACAGAACTGTCTTTGCATGCCCTTATTATTTACAGAATCCCTTTGTCTGAGTTTGTTCTTGCTGGCTACTGTAGAGCAGAAATACTACACTCACAAGGAGAAATCATCTGCATCAGTCAGCAGACGAATGCATGTGCTGCAGAGAACATGGAGATCATGATGGACAATAATACACAGGCAACACTTTGAAGTACTCATTTTTGTTGTGATAGCAACAGTTCCTTTACCTTTACTTAAGTCAGATGTTTGCTGCAGATAACATTCCTCATATAAAATGTCTATGTAAAAATGTTTGTGTTGAATATCACAACCTTGACTCTTGGTTTTTCTCGACTTTGCTGAGGGGTTTCCTCTGCGGAGGGAGCTGTCACAAAGCCAGGGCCCCATTTCTCCAAAGCATCTTAGTGAATGCATTCATCGGCACATTTTATATCCCAGTACTACACTGGGTGCTCATAAATTCTCTCTTCTGGCACATGTAAGTACAATATTTTCCATTTAACAAGTCCTGCAACCCATATGACCACATAGGTGTTTTGTTTCTACCCTCCAACACAAGAGCATTTACTAACTTATTGCCCCAGCAACACGTCCCTACACATAACGGCCACAGTTATGAAAAATGTGGTTACGTTGTGAAACAGTCCAAGGTTTGGGTTAAAATAACTGGTTATTTACGTAACTAAAGTACTATGTGATGTTAAGTTAAACATTAAGTAATCTTCACATCAACTTTCAGATTCACACCATGGATGTATGATTGAACTGGACAGGGTGTCATCAGCCTTGCAGCCAATTCATTTTCTAGTGGCTGCTTTTGGTATTGCAGCAAAATAAAACACTGCGGCTCAAGAAGCATTTTCTCCATAGACCTCCAAAATAAAAGGAGGTTTTATTTTGTAAAACATAAAATTCTGTGACATCATCACAATGTAAAGTCTATGGGCAGCGCCAGTAGTAACACTACTACACATATTCAGTGCGCCACCTAATGTAGAAGTCAAGTTGGAAGCCAGAAACAGTGTTTTGGCAAATGCACCAGGTGAGCTATTCTTATTGGACTGAATGGACGCCATTTTGGCTTTGCTGTCCAGTTCCTATATTACATCCATGAGACGTGAATGGCTGCTGTACAAAAAACTATGGGGTCATTTCTTTAGGTAATCCATTTACAGCTATAGGTTTGATAAACTGCCATTGACAAATACCTTTTTAGAGAAATGGATAGTGTTCACTCACATAACAACTTTTTTTTCCAATACAGGAAGTGTGACATTTGGGATTAGTCTGATGAGGCCTTACTTTTAAAGTAACTGACATTTTGGCAATTCACTGATTTGCTTTCTTGCTGAGACTGAGACGGGAAAATCGATACCACTCTCATGTCTTTCCATTCAATATGAACTTCTTTTGTTGTTCTGCCTCTCTTTGTCTGAAAGGAGCGTTCGAAAAGGTCTCTGCACCTGTACAGATGACCCGGTTAGAAGCTTTCCCAGCTATGAATTTCTTACAAAAGTAAGAGATGATTATGATTCCAATTAACCCCATTCAAATCTTTGTCTTTGATGGAGCAGTGACTCTTGTGTCCTGCTGACACATTGTATTGAGAAAATGTCACGTCTGGGACCCCAGCTAAGCCTTACATTATGCTTTGTCAAATGTCACACACTATCCTTAAGCTCTGAGGTCAGATTTCTGCCAATAATCCACCTGAACAAGACTCAATGACTAAGATGTTTGTGGTAAAACAAGGCCTGGTCTTGTCAATCCCTCCTCTCCCTCTTTCTCGAGTCACAGACAGAGAGGTACAAAAGGTTTGGTCCCAACTGCTTCAGGAATCATGTAGAAAATATACATTCAAACTTCTGAAGAAAACGAACTGGAAGAGTAGAAAACACTGAAATATTGGCAGGATAAAAGAAAGCAGTGGGAGAAAGAGGGACTGAGGAAAAGAAAGCGACTTATAGAGGGAGAAGATTGGAGAGCTGAATGAATAAAAAGATGCTTTTGTGAGAAAGTTCTTCAGAGTAACATACAGTTTGGTATGTCATCACAATGCACTTTTGTCAGAAGCGTGTCGGATTTTATCACCAAAGAAAAATCCATAACCTCTCATGTATTTACAGTGTTTTTCCTTTACATTGAATTTGTTTGTGTGTGCTCACACCTATGTTTGTGTGTGTGTGGGTGTGTGTACATCAGTAAATATATATATGTGCCCTTAATAGCCTCTGTTTAGTCCGTATAGGCTTTAGGAGTCTTACCTCATCGATACTCTTCGCTATCATGTCTCCATTACATCTCGCTAACTAAGATACAGCAAAAACATACTCTCTCACATCACACACACACATACACACACACACACTCACGATCTCTAATTAGTTGATAGCCATTTTACCTTAAGGCCACTACCCAAACCTACATGATACGTAGCTCTAGACCTTCAAGAATGATTTCTGACTTGACAGATATCAAAAATCTGCGAGTCATAGTGGCCCTTTTCGCAGCTCTTCACGCCCCACTTGTGAGAAACTGCACTAAGAAAATACAACGTGGGCAAGCTTCTTAGACTTGCATCTCACTGCAAACATGTAAACACAAACACAGCAGACTGTTGCAGCTTGGTGTCTTCAACAACCAGCCCTCCACGACTCCTTTACTTCAGGTTTAACTCCCTCACGTCGGGATGAATGGATTTCAGTCGTTCCATCCTCCAGTACTCTTCACTCTTAATGACCGTGTTGCTTTAGAGCGCTCCTCTTCACTTTTCTTTACTTGTCATCTCTGCCTCACAGTGAGGATGAACTCTGGCTGTAGTTTCTGAGTGTCAGTCTGCTGTACCGGGGCGAAGGGGGAGAGGGGGGAGGATGGGAGGGCACCGGGGGGAGACACAGACCTGTCTCTGAGATGGGTGAGCCACTACTAGATGCCAGGGAATCGCGGAAAGGCGATGGCGGAGTCAAAGCAATAAGCTCCTCTTCCAACTCCCCCCTCCTCATAGGCGAGTTAGTGAGGCATGTGATGAGGCCTCCTCGCATGGGAGAGACAGAGGGGGAGGGCTGGGCGTGGGGAGGGGGCAGGGGGTAAGGTGAATGAGGCATAGGGTGAGCCAGACAGCCACCCCGGCCCCCTAAATTGGACTCAACAGGTGGGAGGGGCTGGACGTCAGCGTAGGTGGTGAGGGTCGGGGGCATGGGGATTTCACGGGGCAACAGATACGGGTCGGCGGGGTGAGGAGAGGGAGGCGTGTGCTTGTGCGTGTGTGAGTGCGTCGGAGAGGTTGACAGCATCATGCTGTTGAGCTCAGAGATGTTGGCAGTGAAGCGGTTTACCACGCAGCTGATCTGATCCATCAGTGAACTCTGGGGTCTCGGGTGATCGTCCACTACAATCAAACGACCATCACTCGCCATGACCAGAGAGCCGCTGCTGGCAGGCCCACAACTGCTGCTGCCGCCGCCGCCACTGCAGCCACTGACGATGCTGCCACCGCTGCAGATGCTGCTCGGGTAGTTTGGGATTCCAGTCATCGGCGGCTCCTCCCCTACACTCGCCCCGAGCCTCTGGCTGACCGTGCTGATTGGCGAGGGCGTCTGCGGCTGGTATGTGATGGAGTAGCGCTCCTCCGCCTCGGAGAGCTCGTACAGCGTCTTGTCTGTGCCGGAGTCAGGATGAATGGACAGGGAGGACATGGAGGGGAGGGAGGGCAGAGGGACATGAGGGGGCAGGTCCCCGCCTCCACAGTAACGCTCCTCCGAATTTTTGGAGAAGGGCTTGATGACGGCGGTCTGGTTGTTCTCCTTCTTCTTGATGTGGAAGGACAGCCGTTGCCACAGGTGGTTTCCACGTGAGCCGCTGCGCTCCGTCTGCGCCCAGGACACAGATTTACCGTTGGAGCTGGAGAGCAGGAAGGAAGTGGAAGGAAGAGAGAAGAGAAAGAGGGCAGTGTTTACAGAGCGTGGAGGTAGATTTACCACCTCGAGTTAATTAGTAGTTTATTAATCTTATTCATCATTTATTGATGATAATTGTTTTGTAGGTTTAATGTGGAAAAAAAGTAATTTTTTTTGGTTTAACAAATGACATTTTAATTAGAGATTATTTAAATGAGACGTGGTACACACTTATTTAATTATTTTGCGAGAGCAAAATGTAAAATTTTGTGTCATGAAATCAGCAGTCTCCTTGTTCATTGCTACTGAACATTTAGGAGGCTAGCATGCAAATTTCATGCAATGTTTTGCACTATGACAATAAAGCCTCTTAGACTTGATGTGAATTTTTGTGTTTAGGTCTAGACATTAGTTTGAAAACAGGCTGTCTAAATGAAAAAGAAGCACTGAACATTTTATTCCAACCTTTCTTTAAACTCCTTCCAAACTGCACACATGACCTTCTATCTGACAGCTGAATAAACCTACTGAACATTATTCATTATTCTGCTTCTACAAGGACAAGGACATCCCAGATACAGATGTGGCCTTTCTTACTACAGTAAATTATGTTATTACGAACATTAAATTTTAAAATTATACTTTCATACCTCATTCCTCGATACATGCTAAGTCATTATGCTAATAATCATTTCAGGTTCATACAACAAAACTATAATTAACTAAACTAAAAGCACCTGTAGTGAATTCGCATTATGAGTTGAAACACTGTTTTGCACTGCATGATACAACATGGCTCGACTAAAATCTCGTCTTTTTTGGTTTTCCATTTGCAAAATGTAGATAGTACCTGGAACCTTTTTAGTACCTCCTCAGTCGAGGTTATAAGCAAGCTGAGCCGATACTGAAACATGGAGTTAAAACACAGCAGAACACTGATTGGTCAGAGAAAATCGCCATTAGCGCGACATGGGACTTCCCTCACAAACATTTTTAATTAGCCAAGCTGTTAGCCCGCAAAACTGATCCTTACACAACCATGTACAACTAAGGAAATGCAGACGTTCCTCTGTTTGTTTACCCATTTAAAGATTTAGTGATTTGAAGATGAGGTGACGACCATTTCACATGGTGGCGCTATGGCTGGTAGAATCCACAGTGAAAACGAAATAGAGAAACAGGAATTCAGCAGAGCCACAGTGGGAGCTTGGTATAAGTATTTAAAAACATTACTGCAACAGAACCACACACAGCGACAACAATACATAAACTATGCTCTCTCTATATTAGTTCCTATTTATTATCCTGCATGATTAATGTCGTTTAATAGATACAGACATTAAAATAGAGCCTTGACTCAACCTTAAAAGTAAATCAGCTGGACTCTATGTTCAGGGTAATTTCATTACAATTAATTTCCTGTTCTATTTTTTCCAGACAGTATGTTCTTCATTTGTCTTTGTCAGGTTCTTACTTCCTCTCTCTGTTTCTCCCTCTATCTTACAATTTTCTCCACTTTCCTCTGCTTCACATCAGTCACAGCACTGTCCCCGGCCTCCCCCCACTTTTCTCTCTCTCTCATCCTTTTGTCAGGTTAATTAGTGTGATTAATCTATAGTGGAACTTCTGATTAAACCTCACACCACCGTGGCTGGGGGTGAAAATATCTCAAATCACCCCGGGGACACACACACCAACAGATACATAGACTGTGTGGCACTCATGCACACTGCAAGTCCCTACACAGTCACATGTCCATATGCATACATACACACGTTTACACAATGCTCTAATTCACTCTTTCAATCCCATAGGAAGAGTCTGTGACAGAAGCTGGGTAGGCTTCATTGGTCTTATCTTACATACATCACATCAAATTGATGAGGATGATTTCAGTGTTTGGTGAGGGTAAACCACGCACTCTTAAGCAGTTCAAACATTTGGTTCAAACATCACAGAAATATGTATTTTTGAAATATATTTTTTCGTTTCCCTCCTGGTCGGCTGGTTTCATGTCCGTCTGCGTCTGTTCAGACTACACAATGACAACATCTCAGAGGCAACTGCTTCCAGCCCTGCACTGAGGAGATAGACAGCCCTGCCAATTACCACCACCCACAGGGGAAGATAGGACCAAAAGAGAAGGAGAGGGGAAGAGAGGAATAAAGGGAACCAACATGGAAGCACTCCTGACATTTCTCATAAGAGCGTGATTGAAATCTTGCTTGCCAAGCGGGGTGAGCTGGAGTAACGTGCTGACAAACGAAAATGTGTTCTTGTCTTTTTCCTCTCTTTTCATTCTGGGCAAGTGGCTGCGCGTCACTCGCTTTGTGTCCTTTGATCGGTTCCCTGTCACTGTAGATGGCTTGTGGATGGCCCTAAGCTGGGTGTGAAAGCTATTATGTCTGTCCTTTTCCTACTTTTCCTTGAGCCTTTTCTTCTCTTCCTGTACCACTTCTGCTTTCATCTCTTCTGTCCGTTCCCTCCATCCTCTGTCTGTATTTACATTTCTCTCTCCTTACCCTCCCTTCCTCACTTCACTTCTCTCCTTCTTTGCCATGTCTCCATTAGGCAATTGTCTGCAGTTCATGTTAGGGTCAGAGGAACAGTCAAGCGGACTCAGGGGAGTTCAGAGAATCAATCTCTCTGAGAGCTCAAACACACACACACACACACCATAAATAGTC
>CAFUXE010000172.1:715334-747085 GCA_903364295.1 Serranus cabrilla | reverse complement strand
AACGGCTGGCGGCTGAGGATGATTTGCCGTCTCCTACGTGCATGCGCACCACTGTGCTAGTGGTAAAGGCACTGCGCACGTTACGCTCTGGTTTGGCTAGAATGATGTACACCTGTTACAAAAAAACAACATATATGTTATTTATATTCATACTAAAACAGGTCTAAAGAAGACCACTCACTTTAATAATGCACAGAAAGAGAAATTACCCACTGCATCTGTTTTTTGTCAAGATAATGTACTGAAAACTATCTTTTGATAAATGTTCTTTTTAGAGGAGCGATGAAGGCTGTCATCATGATTCGCAGCAAATTGTTTATATGGATTTCAGTTCTGCTGTTGTTTGAGCACAGGCTTTCTCCTCAAAGCTACACAGGAATATCTGGCTGTAACCGCAGAATTAGGAGAGAACATGATACATGATAGTTCTGTAAATAAGCCGTTTCAATGCAGTGCAGGAATTTCACTCACTTCCACTTACATGGTGTTTGGATCTGCATTACAAAAAAAAATGACGGGTTGCTGTCGATATGGCCACAAGAAACAAATACTTTGAGTTACTTTATTATCAAGTATCACACACCGCGCCAAATCATGCCCAGCATGCGAACATGTGGCAGGATGAGTATGAAAAGTAAACTTGTGCAGTGAAAAACCCCCCAAAGAAAACAAGTTCTTTGTTCTTGGTTTGGGAGAACATAAACATTCATCGACTGTAAGGGGAATAATAATTCCATCATGCTGGTTCCTCTCATGAGCCCGTTGTTTTCTGCATCAGAACACCTCGGGGTGTATTATCCAGGTCATAAATTGGACATCTATCACATACAAAAGATTGTGTTGAGTTTAACACATTGTTAATACTGTTTCAACTGGGAGCATTAACCGGTAATGTAGCTGTTGCTATGGTTACCTGCAGTTGACTATACCTTGTAGACTGAGCTTAAAGGGAAACTTTCCCACATTTTATGTGGATTTCCAATCAGTGTTGATGGTAGATGTACTGAGTGAACAATAAAAATCTCAGTGTGTGCTTCATTATCTGAGAAAGTTGAACAAAATCAGTATTTCTTGGCTTTTTCAGCAAAAGATACTATGACCTTTTTCTACTTTTTTTTTACATACTATACAATGTCATTTTTGTCAATTTTTGGACATACTGTAACATGTTTTTTTTCTTATTTTTGACAAACTTTACTAATACCATCACCAACATGCTAGTCTATGGCGTTTCTTGGTATTTTTGGACAAGAACACTGACATGTTTTGCCTTTTTTATCATACTATAGCACAATCTTTTTTAAATTTTTAGACACACTTTAACTTATATATTTTTTAAGGGTTCTGCTGTAGATGTTGTTCAAAAACATAATTTCCTTCTTCTCTTCACTTGTATTGCAACGTTTCCATAAGCAAAAACAGCATTGAACAATATGAGCGCAGAGGGTACATGGCTGAAGTAATGCAACGGAGAAAAACAGTAGAAAAAAAAGGCAGAGGCTGAGGTCGGCAGGGACTCTCCAGAACCTGAGCTGCCGAGAGCAAACACTGACTGCTGGTGCCTCCGATGCCAACACCAGCACATAATCATTCTGCTGCAGTGAATGTGAGTGTGGGCAGTTTGTGTTGAATTGAGTGTTTCTCTCACCAAATGCTGTTGTCATTTTGTTGACTTGTTGACACTGTGAGCTACTGAAATCAGCTATACAGTGGACTACATTTAATATCAACAGTGATTAGACATCCACATAAAAGGTGGCAACATCTCACCTGACTGTGAATGAGATGATTTTAGCTACCATCTTACCTTGGGTACAAACATGCAGCACAGCGCCACAGTGGCACTGAGGCTGACACTGAAGCACATGGTGATAATTTTGTAGTTGGAGCCGAAGTAGATGGGTACAAAGGCCAGCCAGATGATACAGGTGGTGTACATGGTGAAGGCAATGTACTTAGCCTCGTTGAAATTAGCCGGGACGTTGCGGGTCTTTGAGAGGGAGACAGGGTCAGAGAGAAAGTGTTGAACTGTTGTTGATTTTGCCTTAAATGAAGTAAATAAAACAAAGAAGACCTTTACAGAACCAGCAGAGACACTGCTTAACATGAATTTCCATAAAATCTGATTCTAACTTCAGAATTAGGTGCAACTGAATTGTTGTGGTTTTCTCTGCTGCTGTGTTCATAACCACGGTTGATTTGTTTGCATGATGTGCAGTGTATTTCAGCTTTTGTCTCTTTTTTTTTTTACCTTTCTGCTTTGCACTCAGAAACACAGAAAATGGATGGCTGCGGGCTGCTAATCAAACATTGACTTCACAATGTTCCTGGTTCAATAGAATTTCATTTACTGCTGTCGAAAGTGGTGGAGCAATGAACACAAACAGCAGTTCAATCATTGCTTTTCACATTATTTCTATGTGACTTTTTGAACAGATGTAGGAGCTTCAACTAAGACATAAACTGAACACATTGGGATATGTATGTTCCTATAAATATAACTGAATGGCTCAGACAACATGTGTCCACTTTAATCACATACTTACTAAAGCAAGACGGAACAATGAACTGGCCGCAACCACAACTAGGTTGGAAAAAATACCTTTCACTTTTAAGGTGGTAGTAACATTTACCAACTAACTACCAATATTTACAAAGACTTGAGCGGGTACCTTGAAGGCATAGAAGGTGCAGCTGAGGATGAGCAGGCCATTGTATCCCAGCGGGGCGACCACACCCAGGTTGGTGGTGTTGCAAATGAGGTTGACCTGGCGGATGCTGGGGTAGTCATGGATCACCTTTAGAAACAGAGGAGGAAATGCTTGATAAAGCTTTTGCTACCGGCACCATTTACACTGCCAACTGGAGATGTCTAATAAATTAAGTCTGCTGTTGAAGAACTACAAAACTGCTATGGATATGGATAACAAAATAGTACAGCATGGTCTGTTTATCTGCTAATTCATCTACTAATGTGTGGGTCTAATGGACCTACAAGGGTTAACTCTTCACCACATGTAATGTGAAGTTAAGGTGACAAACATCAAATAATAAATTAACAGAAACCATGATTTTTTTCTTTATCTTATACTTATTTGTTCTTCGTGGTTCTCTCTTACAACTTTACTGGATGCTGTCGGATCGGTACAAACAAATTGGATCCGGGGAATTAAATTTGGACTTGCTGGGATTGAACTGTGTTAACATTAGCTGATTCAGTAAATAAAGGGAAACTCATTGATTTGAGGCAAACTTCTTTCACTTTTTTTTTTAAAGTAAAGTGGCTCCAGGTGAAGTCATGAGTCACTGTCAAGTTGCAAGTTGTTTCTTTAATCTTGTCCAGTCTAAAGTCATCTTAAATCTGATTTGAATCCAAGTCACGTGACTTTAGTCCACTGCTCTGAATAGAAAAAGGCTCAGAGTAGCTTCATTATCAGGTAACTTCTTCTGCTTTGGATTCTTCTTTATGTTTCCCTCTCTCTCTTATTTCTCTGTTAACCTGCTCTTAAGTCTTTCAATGAGCCACTCTCCCACTCACAATGGAAAACACACACACACACACACACACACACAAACACAGCATACCGCAGGTGGCTCCATGAGGAAGAGAGCTACGATGATGCCCAGCTGCAGCAGTATGAGGAGGAAGGCAATGATGAGCTGAGCACAGGCAGACATGAAGCGAGGTTTCTTTGTACAGATCTTCTTCTTGCTGCCTGCCAGGATCCGAGCGATGCGGTTTGTCTAGGGTCAGATAACAAACACCATCAGGACCATATACTGAACATACTGTCTCTATATGTTCTGGCAACTTACTTTCTGTTTTTCTACACTGCTGCCACTGTTCTTACGCAGACATATTTGCGAGAAATATTGCACACAAGAGTCAAAAATCAAATGTGATAAGATCAAAGTATTGTGTTATGGGAAGGTTAATGCAGTCCCCTGCCATAGTGGAATGTTGCCTTCCTGTTCCCTATGCCCTCATTCCCAAACCCCATGGGACAGGAGCAGGAAAGACCCGAGCCCCTGCTTCTGATGTTATGGTACCTATATCCCCTCGCTCCAACAATCTGCAGTATCAGGGGACTCTTTTTTCAGATTAGGTTCACAGTTCTTCATCAACCCACATATGTGTCCCTGCTGCTGACTCTCCTGCATCTGAAGCTTTCCTGTGGCAATTCCCCACAGACCACTGTTGACGAAGGCAGGTTAGTATAGATCTAACAACAGGGGTATGCCAAGTCTGTCCAGGTAACTCCTTTAACTCAGCACCTCTCACAACTGCTGCGCTCCACATTTCAGATTTATTCCACAAATCAATCCTTACCTTGGTGACAAGCGCTGAGTAGCTCATGGCAGGTGACAGGCCTATTCCCAGTCGCTGGAGGTAGCAGTGGATGACATGGGGTTTGGTTATGAGGCTGAAGGTACACAGGTACCCCAGGCAGATCCCTGCCAGTATTATGTAGCACAGCTCCCTACTGGAGGATTTCACAACTGGGGTGTCCCGGAACCTGAACACATTCAGACAAACAATAATGTGCAGTAACGTTAAAGAGAAGACACAGAGAAATACAGCATGAATACAGTACACAGTGTACAGTGTGTATATCTCTGTAGTCCAGCACTGTTTGCACTGTTCACTGTTCATTCATTCATTACCTGATGAAGACGGCAGTGACAAAGAAAGTGAACATGAGACCGAGGCAGGCAAAGACCACAGCAGCGATGGGTTCAGGGTCTCCCCACCGCAGGTACTCCACTGGGATTTGGTCACAGCCTGCGGATAGAAATATGTGGAGATTACATTCTTGAAACAAGATCAACTACAGAATAAAACTGTATATTTAGCTTTATTCATTTATTTTTCACTCCAGCATGTAGACACTTCCTTCTACACTAAATTAAGACTTAGGTGTAGTTTTTATGTTTTTATGCTCCTATTGTTCTAGGCTTTTTTTTACGACTTTGTTTTTATTTACTATTTTTTTAACGTCTTAGAGCTCCATGCTCGTCTTCATTGTTTTGCTTTTAAATGGCCTGTTTTTATGTGTTGCACTATGGCTCCAGGAGAGGTATATTTTCTTCCAGCTGTAAGGAGAGGAGAGACGATAAACTTGAACTTGAGTTATCTGACTGACCAGCACTACCTGCAGACAGAGCCTGAATCTTTTGTAAATATCTTGCAAAATTCACTAGCAATTAGTTACCATCGATCTGTAATCAATCAAGACACAGATATGGTTCCCGTTAATCAGCACACCTCCTTCATTATTCACTTCATTATTCCGTAGGTGAAGATTTCACCTTTTCTTTCACATCTCTTTCTTCAATACTTTTTGACTTTGCAATACAAACTTCTCTGTTGTCCACACTCACTCTCTTATCCCTCCATCTGTCTTTATTTCTCCCTTTTTTCTCATTCCCGTCATTCAATCTTTGCATCTGTTTCCTATCGCTCCCTTTTTTCTTCATGCTGCCTCATCCATCACTCCCTGCTAATATCTCCCTTATCTCTCTTCATCCTCATCCCTCCCACCTTTCTCCCTAATTCTCTCCCTGCCTCCATCTCTGTCTCCCTCCTAGCAAAGGAGATAAAGTGTCATCAATTAAAGGGACAGTTCTAATTATGAACCGTCTTAACGCTAGCTGAAATTATCCGGCTGGTTGGTCTAGTCATCCTGTAGCAGCAGGGACGTACCAAACTCTTTTTAAAACTTCCTGTCCTTATATACGTATCTTCACTTTATAGCTGTAACCAACAGCTTTACAGCTCGCTATGAGTCGGTTGGTCAGCCACTCTTTTGCCGCCCCAGTTTTTGCCCTATGAGGCTGAATTTTGGCATGTATGTCAAGTCTTTGTGAGGCTATATGCGAGTGAATGCATAAATGTGTGCATGCATGTGTGTGGTCGCAGGGAATTCCCACTTTGTTTGTCTTACTCTGCATGCGCGCACACACTTGTTCGTACAGTACTGCAAATCACAGAAGTGGAAGAGTCATTAAAAAAGACTTAAGTAATTAAATTACATTGTCTTTAGCACAGTTAATAAAGTTTTTCAAATCAGTGAAGTGGTTAGGTCTAGCGGCAAAAACAGCAGCCTAATTGCTGAATGGGAGCCAAGGGGACAGAAACAAACAGACAGAAGTAAGTCAGGCAGAAGCACTCTGCAGAGGATGTGGCCCACTTGCAGGCTTTTATCACTTAAGAGCTCAAACTGTCATTTCAGTTAAAAGTGAATCGAAACTATGCAAATCATAATCTAAAACTGAGTGAGGTGTCGAACATCATGCAGTGTGTGTAAAGCAGAATAACCCACACAATCATTTAATCGAAAGACAAAACCTAAACCACACATGAATAGCCTGAGACGGAGCAGCTTCCCAAGAAAACCACACACAGGGTCGTATTCATAAGGCTTTCTCGTGCAAAGAGTTTCCTCTCATGATGAAATTCTAAGAAAATTCTTAGATTTTCTAGGAATTTCCCTTTACCGTTAAGACTAGATGCTGGTAAAGATAAAAGTTATTCACAAAGCATGTTAGCCCTGAAGGGAGCTCCTAAGCTGAAAAACTGTTGGGAATAGCAGGGAGGACTTTTGAAAGGCTAAGACTTAAGTGGAGGGAAAAATGGCTTAAAGATAAAGAGTTAGAAGAAATTTTTCTCTAATGAGTGCTGAGTGACAGTGCATTAATTAACGCTACATATTAGATTAAGCAGCGATAATGTCTGTGGTCAATCTCATCAGAGATGCGTGCACATCTGTCCATACTGTCCATTTTATGCCCATTATCAGTAAGAGTGTATTCTATTGATTGATTGATTGATTTAGCTAGGGCTGCATGCTAGAAATGTTGTGAGTGTGAGTTCTCAGAATGAGTATGGCCTTGTTTGTGTCAGTGTAATTGTTCGACATCATGGAGCTTTTTACACTTTAACCACAGTCCCACTTTAAGAGACAAGGATACAGTAATTATCCAGTCCAACAATAAGGGGTGAGGACCACCCACTTAAATAAGTTGGGAGAAAATTAAGACACTTGCTGAGAATTTAGCTCCAATTAATCCTGCCCACATAAATCTAGATGTTGGGGCTGAAAATCCCAGATCAGTGTTTTCCTCATGGATTTACTCAGAGCGGTCGATTAAAGCATCGGCTACGTCGGCATTTTAATACTTAATTAGTTCATGAAACCTGCAGGAAATCGTGTTGTGTTTGACCCTAAGCTAAACTGGTGCATTGAGGGGAGGGGGACCGTTTGGAGGGTTCAGTCAATATAAAGTTTTGAGGCAAACTCCTTCAAACACTCAAACTGTGGAACTTTACCGATCAGTGGAGAGGCTCAAATCCCAAAGCTAATCCTCCCTTTTTCTGCTCCTTTCACTCTCCTTGGCTGCTGCTTCTGTCAGAGCCCCTATTCATCTCCATCTCTCTCTCTTTCAGACTCACTTTTTCCTTCCCTTTATGTCACTTTTCTCTCCCTCCCTTTTTCTTTTTCTTGTTCTTGCTCTATTGCGGTCGCCAAAACTCTCCTATTGCTTTCTACGGTTTTCACACCCACTGCACCTCTGTCCCTGCCATCTGAGACCTTGCTCTATCTCTTCTATTCCCTCTGCCTCTTTATTTCCCCCTCTCTTCATCTCTCTCACTCTTTCTTCTGGCCTGAGGGAGAAAGATCAAAATGTCTGCTGGAGGAACAGGGCAAGCAGTTTGTTTACACCTCATTATTACTGTTCCATATAGCCCCGCTGGGGGACATGCAGCACTTATTGTTGATGAAATGAGTCGCACACACATACTTGCACACATGGACATGCACAGACAAACACGCACAAAGTAATACAATGGTAACCCTGAAACACTCTGTCAACTCTTTATCTCCCTTTTTTTCACTGTCAACTTTGCCTTTGTCATTTCCTCACCCGTTTGCTGCCTGTTTCAGTTTAAGGATGCTTCTCTCTCTGGCACTGAAGCTCAGTCTGAATTTTCAGCTGTGCTCGATTCATGTTTTAATCATTGAGCTTGCTGAGGAGCTAGCAGGCAGTATAATGAGCAGCTGAAAGCATAACAAGGCAATATCCAACCGATTCGAACGCAATGGAGGGGAAATAAATTTTCATTGCAACTGAAGTGCATTTGCATTGAAAGCTGCTCTTGATGCAGAATAATTAAAACATTGGTGACCATGTTGGAAACAAATTAAAGGGATGGGAGAGAGGGAGGGGTGGAGAGGGAGGGAGGAGGAGAGGGTGAAACGGAGGAATCGTCTGTCACTTTCTCTCTGTTGCAGGATTTACTGTATAATAATATGCTGTAATGTAATGCTGTATCAGGGGAAACACAACTATCTAATTCTACTAAACATCCTTTACCCTGTGACCCACAACACTAAACATGCATACACACAATTTCAACCTCTGCACTGATATTACAGAATTACCATGCAGGAGCATGGGCAAACACTGTGGCGTCATGTGCTCGTTGCAGGTTTTCTATTCAACTGTTTTCTTGGAAGAGTGAAACAGTCTCTGAGATTGCAGGTACATGTTATTCATGCACATACACAAACGCACAAACATACAGAGACTGACCTGTGAGGTCATCAATAGGCCAAGAGCCCAGTTCACAGGCTCGGCAGGTGTACTCATCAAACACAATCTCATTTTCTTTGCAGGGAGTGCACGTCCAGCAGCAGCTCACTTCACCTTTACGGATCACCTGAAGGGGACACAGTACACAGAGTCTGATGCACAATGTGTGTTCAGCTAACATGGAGCAGCAACTTATGTGCACCAGCCACTGTTTTATATAAAGCATTCTATCCAGTTAATGCATTTGTGGGTATGATGGAAGGAAAAAATACCACAGCACTTCTGATTGGTGGAAAGACTTGAAATATTCATAAACAGGGCAAAACATCAAACAGTACAAGTTTGAAATATTAAGATCACAAGAAAAATCACACTTTTATTAATGGCCCAAATCAAGATTTTTGAAAAATGATGAATAAACACACTTTGCATTTACTAAATTATTTGCATATGAAAAGTATTTTGAAATGCATATGTGGGTATTTTTTATCTTAACTAATTTAATTAGTCTAGTCTATTGCAAAAACAGTAGTGCCATGTGCCCAAAGAGTGTATCCAGTATGGTATGAAAAAATAACTTTTCAGTCACAGTGTGACTGATTGGTGCTTAGGCAACCCAGAGAACACTTCCACCAAAGTTAATCAAACATTACAGTTGAAGGCACAAATGGGTTGATAGTCAGAATGATGATGCCTAATGAAAAAGAGTTTAACTCTATTCTATATGTCAATTTGACTCGTACGGTAAATGTTCCACAGCAGGGTGCTGAATTCACAATATTGGCTTAAATGACATTTTTACCATTTACAAGAAAATGCTCCATGTAAGAAGACATTTTATCAGTTTGAGTCGTCTTACCTTGATCTGTCCTTTGTCACAGGGTTCACTGCAGACCGACTTAATGACGCCGTCTCTGTTCGGCCAGATTTCATCATCATCTATCTTCAAGCCTCTGTTGTCCCAACTGCCAACATTGATGTAGTCGTAGTAATCCTTCCCCATCTTTTTGAAGTTCATTATTTCATACCTGTGGATGGAAGCACACATGCAACCAACACATGGTCATGTCATGTGACCACACGAGCCAAAATAAGTCTGTGGAGGCTTTGCTGTGTCACTGTGCGTACCTGCCAGGTGAGTCTCCGTTCTTGTCAAATAAGATTCCCTCCCCTGACACACCTGTGAAGTTGGTTTTCATCAAGAAGTCCAGCAGTGTAGCACCATCTATAGGTCGCATGGCATCACACAGGCCCTTAAAAGACATTAAAAAAATCATGTCATGTCCAACAAAATAATCCTAACGGAGTTTATCAAGCATTGTATTTTTGTATTTTTGTATTAAGTAGTGAATGAAATGTCACATAAACAGTAAAAAATATTCCTTCAGCTGAGGTTTAACTAAAGTATATATATATATAACAGCTGGACTAACATAATATAAAGATAAACTAAGCAAGCAAAACACCAGAAGAAAAACAGAATCATCCCTTCAAGTCTCATGAACATTTCAGTGTTTCTTAATCTAACTTAATCATCTCATGATGTTTTGTCAGAGTTGAACCACTGTGTCTGAAATATTACATTCCAGTTTGAAATCTAAAGTCTCAACCACAATGTTAGAACTAATATGAGTTGAAATCTGTTAAAGCTAATCAACACTGCTGTGCTTTGATTTCAGTTTTATGTCTTTGCTGAATATATGTCAGATTTGTAGCTTTCTACACATTCCTGTTAAGACATAATTAATAAATAATGTTCATATTATAAATGTTATCATCCAGGACCAATTTTTGTACTCTCCTGGTGAAGTGTTTGCAGTGTGACAATAAGTCAAGAATGTCCTTAATGGAAAAAAGGTCAAGTGTAATATACTCAGCATGTACCATTTCTTGTCCAGTAATTCCCACTGTCCACCCACTCTCCCTGTCCATCCCTTAATCTTCTTCCTTTATCTCCTTGCTTTGTCCTATTGTGTCCCTCTATTCATCCATCAGAGCAGCACCTACCTGATAGCCTGGGCACAGTGCCCGTTGCATGTTATGCAGGCCATATGCCATTGAGTAGATGGCATTGATGACGAACCCCATCTTAGTGTCCTGCGCATACTGCTGCCGAAGAGACTCCCGCTCTGCAAGTGGGTGGGGACAAAAGAGAAAGAGAAAGGCAGGTATATCAGAGAAACTCTTAATTTCTCCTCTAATATTATGAAACACTGCATGCTCTTTATTTCTCCTGACATCAAAGACCACTCTCTTTCCTCTCATTTCTTCTCATCGGCCACTTCCCACCTCCACATCTCTTTTCTGTCTGCCTCATTCTGTGTCCTGTTCATTTGTATTTCACGTCCCATTTCATTATAATACATGAGACATGACTCCCTTTGATGCAGCTCTCACACACGGTTTTGCCTATGAATGGAGGGATTGAAAGAGAGAGAGAGAGAAAGATAGGGGGAGACGAATACAAAGAAATAAAGGGAGGGCGCACTCACAGCCACAAGGGACATCTCCAGATGAACCGGAAAGCTGTGTGTGTATCCATATGGAGCGTGTGTGTGTGTGTGTTCAGCCAGTTTGTTTGAATATTATTTGCATTAATAGTGGCCTTTATGAAAGCCTGTCAGTAAAAATGCAGATTGTGACTGGAGCGTAAAACAAAAACAATGTAGCCTCCCCCTTTCTCTGCACCACAGATGGTTTTGGTCCAAATACAGCTGGAACTCAGAGACCCTCCATGTCCATTCTCTGCTACAGGCGTTCAAGTAGTACATTTGTGTGTTTGTTTGTGTATATACTCACTGCTACAGGTGCGGTTGTATTTGCTGCTCTCCTGTGGGTGACCTTTAAGTCGACAATGGAAACGATGCTGCCAGAACTCTGGGAACCAGGGGTTCCTCTGGTTGTTCTCGGGCCGAAGTTTAAGGTAGTACTCATCGAACCACTTCACATCAGCCGACTGGAGCTTGATGGTAATACCACCTGCTGCTTCCCTAACGAAGCCATCTGTTACATCATACCGGTCCGCCCATCCATCACTGCAAAGAAACACACAAGGAAAGGCAAGAAGTTCAGCAAACGCCATCAATTTATCTGCTCCACTGTTTCACCATCAAAACAAAATTTGCATTGTTTGCTCTGAATGTGGTGGAAGCATTTGATCGTTCCACAATACTTATTCAGAATATGCTGCAGGCGCCTTTTAGAGTAGTTAATTGGACATTTGTGCTTTTCAGACATCGTTTTCATTTGAGAGAAGACTGAGGTGGAACAATGTGGGAAAATTGTCTTTGTGATTTTCTGGTCCTATTATCATAATTGAAGGTAGGAATAATGGGGCTGACTCAATAGGTGCATTTCTATCTGTCTGTTTTTGCACATTTTCAATTTGTGCATCAAAAAAAGTGGAATTGGAATTGAAGTTTTTAAACTTGCTAACGTGGGAAAGTAAAAGTGAAATGGGGCAAAAAGAATCAGACTCAGAGAACATATGATGATGGAAATGAATGTGACTTCAACATCCTGAAACTTCTGGTCTGCTAAAGAGATGGAAAAGAGCAGCAGAGTAAGAGTTTCCTCATCACTCCATACAGAGCTGATCCATACAGATATGACATTTTCCATTGAGTTTTCTACATTGTTTTTCACCCTTCACGGTTCAATGAGTACCTTTTGTATTACCATTATCATCTTGTTTCTCCATCTTTTTCTGCGACGGTTTAACAGTTTTCAGACAGCAGAGCTGGCTCCATCTACTGCTTATCTCACTGAACCAACTCCTCATAATAACTTAATGGTAGTGATGGGGAACAAGAATTTATTCGCATTTTTGCATTGAAAACCTGGCAAATGACAGTTTGGCCTGCTCGAATAGGCCTCCCAGTAGCCAACTATTACACCTTATCTGGTCTCCATTACTGTTGTCAGTGTCCCTGTTTCTATGAGACAGCCTCTAAAAGGAACAGGTGTGCTGTCTGCTGAGCTGTTACTGGGCGAGACCCTGCAGGATTTAATACTTCTGGTCGAAATAATCAACCTGATTGGCTGAGCTTGTACTATACATTAAAATCATAATGTGCCATGATGCAAAGATGAGTGGTTCAGCCTCTGGAGCTCATTAGAGAGCGAGTTACTGTGTATGTCTGTGCATGCAGGGAGCAGTTGACATGCCTGTTATTGGATGAAATTACATTTTAGGGTTGAAAGGTGAAATATAAGGGCAACAAGATGTCACCATAACAAATAAACCCTATTTCATGCCCTCAGACACACACACACATACACACACACACACACACACGGATGAAGACATTATCTTGGTGAGTGCTCCCGTTTCCTGGGAGGAAGGGACAAACAAAGGGAATGAGCAACAGAAAGAGGGGGAAGAAGAGCAAGAGACAGAAGCAGAAATAGAAAATGAGGGAGAGAAACAGAGAAAAGAGGCACAAACAGAGTGATTAGCACAGAGGACATGTGGGAGGGAGCGCTTACATCATTATGGGCAATGTCCAAAACGCATCATATCGCTGACAAATAGGCATAAACATTACGCACAAACGCTCACACACGCACACGCACACACACCAGACTGGTGCTGTGATGATCTAGGTCAAATAGAGTATTTTGGCTGCAGCTCAGCAGCCGTAACCCGTCAGACACCAGCAAGACGAATATAACCACCTCACAATGCACACACTGACAAAGTGTGGAGACATATCGCTGTAGTTGGCATTTTTTAGGGGGAAGATTTGGGTTTACTGCTCCTCAAGGAAGCACAGATGGCATAGTGCGTTTGTGTGTGTGTGTTTGTGTGTGAGGGAGAGATAAAGAAAGGAAGGGAAAGAGAGAGAAGTGGATGTGAATGACAAATCTTCTCTCCTTCTTTCACAACTACTGCCAACATGGCCTCAAGCAGGACAATGATCCGCAGCTCTTCCAGTGGAAATGATCTTTTCTTTCCTTCTTTTTCTTTCTTTCCCTCTCTCGCTCTCTCCGAGCCTCCAGAGAACAAAACTCATTTTCTCCTACAGCAGGCCTTCCAGCCTCAGTCAGACTGGAGACCAAATGTGTTTGTGTGGTTGTGTGTAAACTGCCTTCACCGTCTGCCACCATTTGTGTCCCTCGAAGTTTTTCTTCTTTATTTCCGTTGTTCTTCTTGTCACAATCTGCCTCTAAGCAGGGGTCATAAATCATGGCGGAAGCATTTCTAGATGGCTTTTTATTACACGAAAAATGATGCCGGTAACTATATAAATAAATGTGTGCTGGGTGTGAGTGTCAAATTAGGTGGGATGGAATTTGGGATGAGCAGCAGTTCTGTCCCTAAGGCTTACTGGCTTGTTGTCACAGATGAGTGAAGAAATGCTACTTTAGTGGACACAGGCTTGTTAAGAAGTGTGTTTACTTTTTTCTTTTGGCAATAAGGATTGAAACATGTTCCAGATAAGCTAGATGTTGCATTGAAAATAATAGTCAGGAAGTCAGACACATAATTAGAAACACAGAAATTAAAAAATTACCTGGAGCACTGATAAGAGTCTCTGTTTTGTCAGTATTTATCTGTAGAAAATTGTCATTTAACCAAGACTTGATGGCAGTCAAACAGGCATTAAGATCAGCAAGCCTAGAAAACTTGTTAGGTGCAAAAATGATGGAAAAGCTCGGTATCATCAGCATACAAATGGTGGGAGATGTTGTTAAAATCAGCAATTATCTGTCCAAGAGGCAACATGCCATTGAAAAGTATTTGGGAAAAAGGCAGACACTTTAAAAAATACGCCACAGGTGATCAGAAATGGAGTGTTACACCTGATGTAAGGCTGATTTGTATGTCCAATAAATAACATGTTTGTTTATTAACTGACATTTTGCAAAAGTGCTCCCCAGGTAAAACAAGTAGGTGCTTTCATTTTAATAACAGAGTTGAATTTGGAAAACTGCTTTTCATTGAACTGGTTGGATGATTCTTAGCATTGATTGTGTTTTGTCTTGACTTAAAGGCAACGCCCTGTAAAATAAGAACAAAAGTAAATCAGTGGGGCTTGAAATCGTGTCGAGTTTATAACTTTCAGAGATTTGCACTGCTGCTCAAACCATTGACCGTTTGTGGGCCTGCTGTCATGCAGAGCAACTAAGTGCTATCATGGCACCACATGACCTCACACTGGATCAATCAGCAGCTCCCCTGAGGGAGGAATGGATAGGATTTGGGATAGTTACAAGAGTATTTGCTTCTAGTCTGTGTTCAACACTCACACACTTTATGAGTGGTAGGATAAGAAACAAAGAAAGTGAGAGAAGGAGAAAAGAGAAACAATAAATACACAATCAAAGAGATTGAGGAGTGAGGCAGCGAAAACAGATTTAGAAGTAAACAATCAATGGTCATTAATCAGTACTTTTCTCATCCTGTCAATAGATTTCTTCTTTTTTCCCTCACACAGTTTTCTCTCCACATCTGTCTCTTTCACCTTCTCTCATTAGCACCTTCAGCTTTCCCTCGGGCCCCTTCGCTCTGTTTTTCTGCCCTCCTCTTCTTGCCCATCCTCCCGCTCTGTCACATTCCACTGCATCCATCTGCCGATATGTCCTCCCCTCGTTTTTTACTCTTTCTCACTCTGTAACGTCTCTCGTTCTGCATCTGTTTTTTGTTTTGTTTTTATGGATTTGGAACTTTTTGACTGCCACTGATCCGTTTCTTTCTTCCTTTTTTTCCTTTTTTCTTTCAATCGTCACCAATTAAGCAAGATCCCCAGCAGGTCACACCTGCAGCCTCCCAGAGGACAAAATGACGAGCAGCAGCACACACATAAATACACTCACAACCACACCTGCATTTATCTGCAGCACCTGAAAGTCAAAACATTGCTAAAAAGTTAGTTTTTTTTCCAATAAGCAGCTCTTTTTGTACTGTTGTGGTTTTGAACCAAATCAGTGACCTTCACTGAACTCATCTCCTTACTGCCTCACAACACGGCTTCACTCTGGCTGAATTATACCGTCTGAGATCAAACATCCAAATGAAGCAAACAGAGACGGTTATCACTGATGACAAATATGCAGCGTTTCATCACCAAATTTCTAATTGCCCCTTCTGTAAGTAATATGTTTCTCTCCAGTACAATCACAGACAGTTATTTGCTCTGTTCTCTGTCTCGCTCAAACAGCATAAGAAATGTGATTGAATCATTTCCTAGTTAGCACAGTGACTCCCACACACACTGGAACAACAAAAATAACAACAATAGATTTTTTTTCTGAATCCCACATATTTATTTAATAAAGAAATAATAATAATTATTATTATTATTATACTTATTATTATTTCTTTTTTAAATGTTTTTTTAACATGTAAATCAATAACAGTATCATGAAATGCCACATTTTAACAATACTGTACTTATGGGATTTTATTGTTGTTTCCTCATTATTGAATTTTTCTAATTTAGCTGAATGAAAGCAAGGATCACAGCACAGTTTTCAGTTATATTAGTCTGAAAAAGATGCATGCAAGAGATCTAACATGTAAGATGTGACAGTGAGCACTGCATGTGCAGTTTTGTAGCAGTCTCTAACACACTGAAGTCTGTCTTCACCTGCGCCTGTTTGGTATCTTTCGTCATAGTAGGCGGTGTGGCACAGCAGGGGTTCAATGTTCCTGTCTTAAACAGCAAACTGCAATCTCAGTGTTGAGGCTTAACACAATGCACAGAATGACTCTTTGGTAATCATTGGACCAAAATAAAACAGATAAAAAGTTACAGCAAATGTGGCTAATAAGTGTTTTAAACTCAAACTTCTACTGGGGGAATTGGAAACATAGTGAGCAATCTATCAATATTTCCAAAACAAATTATCTAACAGTCTTACTCATATGCTGGGTTCAGACCACACAATATTTTTCACTGTTACAATGGTCAGCGTGTCAGATTAGGTGATTATAGAGTCATTAATTCTTGCTTTGACTTGAGAGAGAGACATGAAACACTACATGTTAGTCCTCAATCAATCAGAGTATGCCATCTTTCTTGATTCAAGGAATGTTATCAGGAAGGACGTGTTAGGAATCGACTTCCAGGAACAAGAATCTAAACAAAAAAGTGCATGATGCTGGCTGTCTAATGTTTAGTAAAGCCTATGAAAGGAAAGACTGTAATGTCCTGCAGAACCACCACAGGCTGCAGGCCCTGACACTGGCAGCTGAGATGAACTCATTAAATCCCCAATTTCCTTCACGGGTTTACCAGTGGCCATGCTTTCACTTCAAACCTGCATCTCCTAAAACAAGCTCAAGGGGATAATTTCCCAGAAGAGATACTGGCTGTAGCTGCTGGTAAGGCCCACTTATTCACGGTCCTTCCGGAAAATGATGCTGCTGCTGGACTGATAAGGAGGACGACTCAGGAGAGCAAACATCCCACAGATACTGTCTTTAACATAGTGACCTTTTCCCTGTTTTACAGTTCCACCTAGCAGCACAAACAACATCATTCCTCTTTTGCTTTGCCATGTTTACAGTTAAAGAGGGCTCTGAGCTTGGTAACATTCCCAGACATGACGGGACATGTGGTGGAAGGTAAGAAAAAAGAATATAACACACTTCTCTTTGTGTCAGATGAAGCATCAGTTGTCCTCCCCTATGACACACTATACATGGATAGTTGGGCCAGACATCCATTGTCATTCCTGATCCAACCCAACACCGTCATCAGCAGGGTGGAGCTATAATCAGGCTGATAGGTGTCTGACCTGAGAGGAGCTGAAGTGATTGGTGATGATAGACACTAACCTGGACACAGCCACTGATCATACCGGCAGACCCCATTTTTAAGAAACATGCTATCAAACACAGAAGAAAAAGAAGTTGTGTTGGTGAAATGACTTTATCTTGTCACAGGCATTTACCTCAATTCAGAGTGACCTCTACCCTATTTAAAACCAATGTACACAGACTCGACCTTTACTGCAATCTACGAGTAGCTCTAACTGTTTGGATTTACCAGACAATAACAGCTAGCCTCCAAGGTCAATCAGTTACATTCATCTCTTTCTATCTGTGTTCTGTGCAGGCAGAGAGGCACTTCTTGGTTCATGCATATTCAATGACTAATTCAAAGTATATATAGGTTTCTGAGCCATATTATGGTAATATTTTGACGAATAAATGAAGCATCCTGATGCTGTGCATTTAAGGGAGTTTACCAATCTTTGCCCTCAATCCACAGAAGACATCCTAGGGTCTTGTGTGCTGTATGGCCTTTGAACCAAATGCACAAAAATACACACGGATGTTTACCAACCAACGTCAAACAGTAACTGTGGGCGATGTTGCCGCAAGAAGAGCTCTTTTGAAGAAGTAAATGTAAACACTGCATTAGATTGCGAAAAGTGTGTGTGTGCCTTTATGTGTGTGTTTAAGGGGGGGCAATGGTTGTCCTTGTGTGTATTATCATAAAATAGGCTGATCAATCACGCTGTCTATTCTTGATCAATATAACTGTTTTTAATGACATCCTGGTTCTCTCTCTCTCTCTCTCTCTCTCTCTCTCTCTCTCTGTCTGTCTGCACATGTCTAAGAGCCCAAGGCCGTTGCCATGGTTTCCAGCCCACACTCAACCTGCTGTCTGTACTTTGTGTCTCATTAGAGCACACTGGATTTTAAGTATATGCACACACACACCCACACATGCACCCTCTTTCTCACATACACACATACTTACTTCTCTATTCACTATTCAATTAACATTAGACGGCCTGTCTCTACCAATATTGGAAATGCTATTTGCATAATAGTACAGTATGCCAGTGTTTTAGGCCAACGCACTACCTTAAGCAGAACTTTTACAAACCAGTTCTGCGTACTGAGGCCTGGGGCAATTGCCTTTCCAATCTGTTCATTCAAAGTATAAATAGAAAGTGGAACTCATTTGCGAGTGATTATTAATTTTCACTTGGTTCTTTCTTGGTTGTGAAATCCATCTCAAGCAAGAAGTTTTCGACTCTTTGAATTCCAGCAAAGGTCGGCCAGTGGGAATCGTTTACAGGAATACCTAAAAGCACTAAACAAATGCATCTTTCATGCAGCTTGCAACTTGATAATGCTTCTTGTGATGTACCCTTTGTTTAACATCGTTACCAGCTAAGAGAGAGCACAACCCCCTGTCACCACAACTGAGCAACAATTCAAAAATGTGTCAATAGACTTCATAGAGCTGAATAGATGACTCTTTCAATGGCTGAAAGTAGAAGCAGAGTGCTATCACGAAACCTTTTTCTCTCTCTCTCTCTCCACCACTCTGTCTCTTTTTTAAAAAAAAAGAAAGTTGCATTTAGATACAAAGCAAAGTGGATTTTGACTCAATTCTTTTATCAACAAAAGCAGTCAATAGACATACTGTTGCTGTGACGACGAGCAGCGACTGTGTGTGTTACAGCTCAGACTAATATTCAAATTAACAAGAAATTCAGATTATCTTTCCAGATCCCTTTCTATTGTTTGTCCCTGTACATTCATGGAGCAACAGAATGAATTCACAGCACATTATCATTCAAACATTTTTTAACTTAAGCATTCATGCCTTCACTTCAGTTCTTTTGTATCTACATGAAGAAGGCCAGCCTGACAGCTCCCCAAAAGTGAGGCAAAAACATCTCAGTCACACACTGAAGTATAGATCATGAGACAAATTTGAAAAAATCAGAGTACACTTAAAATGTGAAAGTTTAGTCATTTTGTCTGCCAAGTTTGGCTTCAATTAGATGTAATGCCATGAGTAGCCACAATTCCATTAAAGCCTATGCAAAATTGATTCAAAATGTTGAAATATCACATTAAAGAAAATGGGAATACGGGATGTTTCCATCAACTGGTTTAGAACAAAGCTGCATAAACATTCTTTCATCAAAAGATGGCTTTGTAATGTATTGCTGTAAGCTCATCAGAAAAGATAGAGAGAAAAAAGCAATAAAAAAGATGTCGCTAATCAGACAACTTTGTCCATCCACGAGAGAAAATGGAGAGGAACAGTTTCTTCTTATTTTGGATAGCGTAAACAGCTGATCAGTCATGTGGGTTGAATGTTCATTACGTCAGAACTTATTTGGAAAAAGTGTTTCCATCTCACGTTTAGTGCATTACCTTTTTTTTTTTTAAATCACATCAAGCAAGCGTAAAAGCATTTTCGAAAGTTTTATTGAATGTTGGTGACATAGAAATTTTTTGATGGAAACTCAAGTATTGACAGCTGTTTGGGCGGGACTTCAATACAACGGCTCCACGACGCAGACTCTGGTTTAGAATGAAGTGGTTTCACTTCTGTGCAGTGGGAGGAATCATACATCCATTCATTAAACGGTCTATGGTGTGTTCTATGAACTTTGCAGGCATTAATGCCGTGCTTAAATACTGCTGTACAGAGTAAACAGAAGACAAAAAGGTGTACATGGTAGAGGTTGCAGTATAAATAGAACTGAATCAAGAGCTGACTATCATTACATCTCTAGAGCTAAACAAGGCCATCCCTGATGAGCACTAAATCTGAAGTGAAGTGAGTTGATGATATTTGTTTAGTGAATGAGCCACAGTATTTGGGCCGCTCTAAGTGAATGTTCATTTGTGCCATTGTTTCCCTTTGACCTCCGTCGTGTCGTGCTTGGTTACAATACACGTTTGATGAGAGAGAAGAGAGTGAAGGCATGCATTTCCATTTCATTATTTTTATTTCAGGGTACAAATTTGGGTTGTTCTGTAATCACTGGAGCTCGGGAAAAAAAGGTCAGAGGTTTTGAATTGGCAAAATATTTGGATGTGATCTAAAGCTCTGCTGCCAATGGGTCACTTTAGTAATTAATGTGTGAGTTCAATAATATCATGCCATCCGACCCCAACCCACCCACTCTGTAGCTGCCATGGCAACCTGGCAGAGATTCTAGATGAGCATCTGCTGCTTACAACTATACACACACACACACACACACACACACACACCAGCAGTCCACCAAACAAACCTGACAACAGTAATTAGCTGGACAGACAACACAAGTGGCGAAAGAGAACACAGAGCACACACGCAGACAGACGGTTAAAATCTGACAGAGTGCAAAAAATGAAAGAGAAACATTGTAAGCTTCTCTGCATGTCTGGGAACACCCGAAACTTAGGTGTTGGCAGCTCAACAGCTGTACACGCACAGGCTCTGCTGTCAAAATGTAAACCCTGAAAACAAACAAACATGGATGATATGAAAGGGATTGTGTGGATTTGGTTGCTTAATGCATTCAAAAGTCTGCAGTGCATAAACCCACATTTAAGTCAAGGTAACTGACGGCTCCCCAAGCACCGCAACACAACTGTCAATTTGTGTCAACACACAAAGTAATCTGCAGCAGAACATTTCAAACTAACAGGAAAATACATGCTCAACACCGGTAGGGTGTGCTTTTTGCTAAATCTATGCACAATCTGTGAAGGACAAAGCTGGGGTACTAAGGGGCAAACAAACTGAAAGCAATAGTTTCAAAAATTTTATAATGTTACATAAGACAGGAGGGCAACTGTTGGGGGCTGCTGCTTTAGTCAGTTTTTTGGTAGCAGATCACTAAAAAGGTGACCAGCCATTTCTTCTTTTTATTTTTTCTTACAGGTGTGAAAGTCAAAACTCTGTATTATTTATTAATGTCATTTTGTGCCTGGAAGATGTCAGTCAACAGTCATTATGGATGATGTGGGATGGATCTGTAATGTTGACACAGAACTAAGGGTCTAAGCTTCTTTTTTTCTTATTTTTAGACCTATAGTGGTATACTAGCAGCAGTGGTAGTTGTTTATTTAGCACTGCAGAATCATGGCTGTATTGCTTTTGAGGGTTAATGCTAAGCCCACTGAGCTAACATCAGTGAGAGTCAGTATAGAGTCAAGAGTCAGTATAGGCTTACTAAAAGAATGAAATGACGTGCAGGACAGATAAATAAAAACTATATGGGACAGCTGCAGAAAGAACAGCTTTGATCAATGTGTCGGCATTTGACACCCCAAAATCATAACAAGGTCGAAGTAGAGGCATCAAAGTAGTTTGACGCACCGCATAACGTTTTGATGCATGTTTCGGCCATTTAACAGCATCATAAAACGTCAGATGCTTTCTGTGCATTTGGGCCTTAAGAGACGGTCAGATTCTCCTCACTGACGGATGGTGGAAAAGATCTGCTCAGTGACCTGGATGATGTAGTGGATGTTTTGTTTTCCCACAGGAAGAAAACAAACACTTGATCTGAGTTAAAACAGCTCACAAAGTTGCATGCTATGATGTAATAATGAATGTTATAGTTGTTGAGGCTCTATGATTAAAGGCTTTTGGATTTGGAGAGGGGAGAGGCCTTCACAGCGTGATGAAAACAGAATACTGGCATCAGATACTGGGATTTTCAAATGACTTGGCACAAACCTCGTTAAAGTCACTCTATATTTTTCAGTGTCTGTTTAGCACATAGACGAGTCGTATGAGTGGCAAAGCGAGGCGTCTGAAGAAATGCATCAATTCATCAATTCATGAAGGGATTTTAGAGAGAGGCTTTTGAAAGAGAATGAGCTTTGACATTTTTTTTTTGCCAAACTGTAATTTGAATGGAGAGTATCAGCCAGTGCTCGGCCACGACACCTCATCTATAAACAGCCTCTGCCAAACGGAGGTCAAAGTTCACCATGACAACAGCAAAACTCATTAAGCCAAATGTCAGAACTGTCTCACACACAGACACAGTGGTGCTAAACTCTGAGTGTGTGTTACACACAAAGAGATGGATACAAGCCCTGTTTCCATGTGTGTACCCAACTGTGTAATTATTATGTGAGTGATCGGACCACTTTGCACGCCCGTCATTCAATAACACACACACACACGCAGCACAACAGCCCACGCCTGCTTACCTTGGCAGCAGGTCCACTTTTACTCATCTATCGCTGCCACACTTCATTACCCTTTGTCTCAATTTTTCTGACAGTCTCTAACCTCTCATCTTTATCTGGTATCTATTTTTTCCCCACATATGGATCGTCTGTTTTTTCCCCTTTCTCCCCATTTCTTGATCGTGACACCTCTGTCTTTATGTGCTTTATGTTCTGTTGCTGCTCCTATGGTACATGTCCACATGATCCATCATTTCTATGTGTCCTATTCATTGCCTTTGTAAGCAGCCTTGTAATGAGTTCTGGTAGTGATGGGGCATTTGACTCGTCATTTGCATAAAGTTAAGGTCTCGGCTGATTCATGCAAATGACGGGTGTCCAGCAGAACTCACAACTTCTGGAAATGGGAAACCAAAAAACGTTTGAATTAATTACTTTAATTGGCTTTTTTTCTCGCCTCAAATGAGAAATTATTTTTTAAAATAAGAGAACATTTACAAGCCACCATGTTGGTCAAGGGAGCAGAGGGCATCTGAGTGAAAGCATCTGAGTGGCTTGTATGTTTTTTTTGTTGGTTAGTAATCATGAAAGAGAAATTGATAACTAATTCCTCCAGTGCTTGAAATAAAGCCAGAAAAACATCCCATTGTGTATCGGTTTCCTGTTTCAGGAAAGGACAGCACCCGTCAATCATCTATTGACAGCGACTGGTGGCCCATCAGTCATCTGAGGCTCGGAAGACAACCTGTCTCCTCCAAAAACACCCCTGGGGGCAAATACTGTTAGGTCTTGGTGCTGTGCATTTTGTACTCATCTATCTCTCCATCACTCGCTCTCTGTTCTATTGATGTCTTTTTCTCAGTCCATTACTAGTTGACTGTCTTTCATGTTATTGTTTCTTTCTCCTTCAATTGTATTATTTTCCTCTGCTGCTTCATTTGCTATTTATTTTCCAGACTAATACTTCTTCTTTCACTGAACCACCTATCTGCCTGAAAAAAAGGAAAAGGTAAGTTGCAAAAGCATTTTCTCCGAGGGTCACAACATTACCAGTACAATGAAAATACTACATTTTCTTCCAGTGAATCTGTGTTATTCTGGACTCTTATCTTGAGATTTTCCACTGCCTCAAACTCTAAAGTGACCTTTTTTTAAACTTAAGAACAACAGACTGCACTAACCTTAGAAATGCCCTGACTTCCTCAACTGTCTGTAAAGATAGGTCACACTGATAGATGTACACACTCCCCCTCTTTCTCACACTCACCCACACACACTTTATCCAGGCTAGTTTAGGCATACAGAGGGTATTTCAGATTTTTGCAAACTTCCCCTGGGCTTCAGACAACAGACACCGACTTGATATATGACAGGGGGACAGCAACAAGACTGTCAAAGCAGGAGAGGAAGAAGACAAAAAAAATAGTTACAAATAGACATATTTCATATATTCAATAGAGACTGTTGTAGAGAAAAAATGAGGCAGGCAGAGAAGGGAAGAGAATAAAAGTACAACAAAGTAGGGAAAAGTATACCATCCACTGAGCCAAACCTGGATTACTGTCGTACCCATTCGATTCATTCTCATTCTGGACTGACTCATCGAAACAAACTATAGCTCAGAGAAGGTCGCTGAGAGAGGGAGGAAGGACGAGACAGAAGAAGTGATGGAATCTAACAAAAAGCTCTTTCCTAATGGAGAAAAATGACAGTTCATATCTATTATAGCAATATTTCTTTTCCATATGACAGTTCCAATTTTTTAGCATGCTAACTTCAGCGATGTGTTTTGACCTCCAGGGCCTGTTCAAACTCACTCCATCACTGTTTGTCATTGAGAAAAGTCCTGCTTGGAAAATATGCCAAAATAAATAAGGAGAAGAATTGTTTTTGTTTTTAACAGAAGTTGATGCAAAAACATCACGATACTGTGGTTTAAGATTTTTATATTAAGTCCACAAAGACATATGATCAATTCCCTGGCTTCACCTGTCTGCTGTGTGAAGTGTCCTTGAGTGAGACACTGAACCTGACGTTGCTCCCTGGACACCACAGAGGTTCTGCCCACTGACTGTAAAGCCGATGAAGGATGTGTAGGGGTTGTATGTAAAGATCAACAAAGTGCTGCAGGAAGGAGTCCTAAAACCTGGAAATCTTTATTCTAAGACTTAAAATACATCTGTGCAGTAAATACCGCACTCGTGAATTCAGAAACTGTTACATAGCTTAAAAAGGAGATTCATAACAAGGGCTAAATGAGACTACAAGCTCCAGTGTGTCAGGTCAAACACATGTGCTCCAGGAACCATCAACCACCAAAACCTTCTTTCTAATACGGACCTTACAGCTCTTTATACTGTCATAATTAGTATGCACAATATTGTTAATTAATTAACAATAAACATTAATATTACGGGCCATTTAATGCGATGATCATGGCCTTGTTGATCGAGTAGTAGGTGGTGCAACTCCCATATCTGTGAGGTTGAAAATGCCTTTTCAATCAAATGACATAAAAAAAAAAAATGTTTGGGTGAATACATCATCCCTGCAGCCTTCTATAAAGTTTCTCCCTCCTCCTCTTAAATGCAGTGGAGGAGACACACTGGAAAATATCCAATTCAATTTGTTTTCATTACTGGACAAATTCCCTTTCAATCGATGGAAGTGTGGAGAGGAGAAAGACAGAGAGGGGGGGGCAGGAGGCCAGAAAAAAAGTAGTAATTAGTCTTGGCTTAGACAAACGCGGAGTAGAAAAAGGAAAGAGAAAGATAGTGGGATAAATTAACTGACGTTTAGGGAAAAGACTATATTCACTTTCTTCCTAAGGCATGTCACAATGTCCTGTACTATACTATTTTGAACAGCACATCCCCAGTGAAAACTAAAGCACAAAACCTCCCATGCTACACCTACTCAAGCATAATTGGAAACATTTTATGTCTCTCGTGAGCAAAAGGCATGGCATTGAACTGCCATTCAAATACAAAGCACTTTCTTTCAGACTTTGTAAATTAATTACTTTGTTGACACTGAAAGCAGAAATCCCAAGGAAAGCACACATTTGCATTTACAAAGTGGATGAATGATCACACGAAAAATGTCACTGCTAACACCCTGCTGCCACAAAAACAGATAAATATATCATGTTAAAAGCAAATTCTCCTTTGGAATATAGATAATCCTGTGATTACAATAAAAGGTATTTGTTTTACATTTTCATCCACTGTACGTTACAGTATAACAGGATTGTGCAGTAAAGGGCATGAACACTTACTGTGAAGTGGACCTGACATTTCCATGTTAATATTGGCAGAATACCTGTTGTGAGTGTGAAGGTTAGGGGTAAGGTTAAGTTTAAATTATGACTGACTTTCGTGCACAGTTTTCAGTCTGTATCTTCCACTGAATTACAGCACAATTACACCTTTCTTCACTCTAACAGAGGCACTGAGGAAATGTAAAGGGGGAGCAAAGAGGAGCTATAGAGTGAAAATAACTTTAGATGGAGGGTTAGAGAAAGAAATGGAGGGAGGGTTCATGGAAAGAATGATGGATGAGTGCAGATAACAGACATTATTTCCCTCCAGCTGGGGTCTTTGTCTGAACGCAGTCAGCTGTGAGAGCAACAAACAGATATTTAGAAGACACAAGAATACATACACATGCATATGTCTGCCCCAGAATCTCATTATCTGGGGAACAGTGTGCATGTGTGTGCGTGGGGATACAAGCTGTGGAGGAAGCTACATAATTGTCATGGTTCCATCTAAATGTATCTAAATTTTGAAAGAATTTGTGAAAGAAAATGCAATTGATGCTTGTTTCCATCCACTGCTGTTCTGCGAATATTAGAAGTGGTTTCATCAAGATAAGCAGTAGGTGGCACCAGAAGAGGGCGCAACCATATGAGGTGGTTAAAAGGGCGCCTGTCGAACCTCATTAATGTGAGGACGGTTAGATTGGATCTACGTGGAGCGATTATGATCCTGTTTTAATCACTATTTTTGTCTCTTCGGCGGAGCAGAAGCTTCATATGATGCTAAAGTCACAGGCTTCCTCAGCCAACATTAAAAAACATTTTTGGGGCATTTCAGGTGGATGGACATGTAATTCTAGTCCACAGATCATTTTGACTTTTTTATATCTCAATATCAGAGAGATTTTCTTCTGATTTTAAGCCGTGTTGACACGCAAATCATCAATAGAGAAGGCAAAGCAAAGCTACGGTGGAGCAACAGATCAAGAAAAGGGAAAGTGAGCAGTGAGGATGAAGAAGAAATTAAAATCAAAGATTTGGCAAAAGGAACAAAACAGCAAGCAAGAGATAATGAAACGCATGAGAGAAACACCAGAAGGAGCGGAGAGGTTAAAGACAACTAAATCCGCGGAGATAAGGCAGGATTGGGAGAGACAGAGAGAGTGAGGATAAAGTGACACAGATATGATCTCTGGGGGGAGAGATAAAATGACTGACAGAGGGAGAGAGGGGAGGATCAGAAAGGAGGCAGCAGTGTTTTGTAACTGTTTGTTTCTTGGCAAGGTTGAGAGAGAAGAAGAGCAGTAACGTTGGAGGTGAAGAAGTGAGTAGAGCGGTGGAGAAAGAAACAGAGAGAGAGAGAAAGAGATGGAGGAATGATGTCAGGGGGGGAAGAGTTAGAGAGAGACCCAGGCTGTATATTCTGCCTATTCCTCCTGGTCTGGCCTCATCACTTTTTATTGCTTCACACATAAAAGTGTCATCTCTCATATTCAGCACAGCGGACATTGTAATATCACCTGCTGAGGTAATACACCACCAATGTAACATTACTCTCTCCCTCTCTCCCTCTCTCTCTCTCTCTCTCTCTGCCACATCTTTATCACCATGGTGGCCTTTTGGTCTCTCACTCCCTGATCCGCTCTCCGTCTCTGCTTATCCAACACCCCTCTTTATCATTTCCTTTCCCTCTCAGCTCTCCCTCAGTTTCTCACTTTATACATTCAGAGACCACTGTGCCAGATACAAGTCATTTAACTTTCAAAAGCAACATCCCAGTCTGGGACCAGACTGTACGGTGAGTTGTGTCATTATTTGGTGAGGCCATTTCCATTTCAATCCAACCAACTGAATCAACAGTTTAAAGGAGAAGTTACGATTGTTTAAAGACCATAGGAATCCCATACTCTACACGCAATGGACACAAGGAGTCATTACAGTGTCCCATGACTGCCATAAACCTATCCTAAGCTGCTAATTCAAAGTTGCATAACATATACAATATACATAGTGACCAACAACAAAATGTGCTCCAACCGCCCAACACATTTCCAATTCAAAAACAGAGCCAAAAAATATGAAAAAATATGCTGCAAATGCAACAAAATGTGCAGCGGAAAGCCAAAACGAGTAAATGAAATGCAAACACACAGCAAATATAGAAATTATGCAAAGTAAAAAAAAACTAAACAAAGAAACACCAAAGACAAATGCAACAGATAAACACTGCATGTTCAGTCAACACAACAGACGCTCTCCAGGCCTCTTGGGGGACACTAAGTGGAACAGCTTGATTTTTGACCTAAGAGAGAGAAACCAGACGAGAATCCCTTTGTCTGCCACCACATATATAATTTATATACACTATACTAATATTCAACAATAAATAATAGCATTTTACTGCAGAATGATAAATACATTTATATTTTTAACCTTAAGTTCTGTTGGAAGATTCACATGCCATTACCGTTTAAGACAACAATCTCTAATGCAAAGTATACTTGTACAAACACGCACAAACACACATCACACAAGCACCACACACTCTTTTCTACATACACACACACACGGCCATTAATGGACACTCTTGTGTAACCTAATGATGGGCCGGTGGCTTAGAAGCAGCAGTCAGAGCTATTCCCTGCTTTACACGATGGCAATAATTATACTGGTTGGGCTGCACACACACACATGCACGCACACACACACACACACACACACACACACACACACACACATACACACACACATGCCACCACCAGCCTGTCTGTTTGACAGCAGGGATTAGCAAGGAGAGGTGCAGCTAATGCCCAGTAACGAGACATCCAGCTTATCGCCCACAGAATCGTGTGTGCATGTGTGTGTGTGTGTGTGTGTCAGAGAAAGAGAGCGAGGGTACTAGACGGATCTACAGTAAATTAGCTGCATGTTATTCTGGACTTTAATGACGTTCTCCGATCTCATTGGGAGCACATGTCTGAACAGGCGGTGTCCTCTTGTTCTCTCGGTCTCCTATTCTCTCCCTGATTTTCCTTAAATTCAAATTTAAACGTGCTTTATTTGCATGAATAGCAATTGACAAAACAACATGACAGCACTGATTAACCTGATCAGTGATAATGACTTACAGTAATAGTCAAAAGGAAAATAGGACCATGTGTATGATTATGTACATAATAATTTACATAATTCATATACATACTTTGCATACATCAGTGTCCTCGTGCACATTGGTTTGCAAGGCAATCATCAGGCAGATGTTCTCACTCTGATGGCAGGTGATGATGTAATCTTTGTGGTTCTGTCTGCTTTTATCCAGAGCGATGATCCGCGACTCACAGCTTGAGCCATATCATTTTGCTATTCTTTTAAGCCAATATAGGGAAATATATTTCTCTGATCTGTTTATATTCTAAATGCTGTTTGTCCTCTGTGTGTCCTAATTAACAATGTTAGCATACTCTGGTCCCTGGGTAGCAGTGTTTTTCTGTGGCAGGCCTGTCTGCTGCGTCCCAGGAGTCTGTACATGCTTAAGGATTTGTTTTGCTTAAACTCATCAATGTCAGTGATGGATTTGGTGGAGCCCACATAAAAGCTTTATGCTATAATGGTCCGTATCACTCGAGAACAAGTGGAGAAAGAATTTGATGGCAGTTCTTTCTATTTGTGTAGCATCAGATATATCGACTCTGAGAATGTTTTCGGTTTTCTGAAACACCATTACTTTCACGTTGTTTGTATTCACTGATAATCCTCAGGCCTTCCAGTTATTCATGAGCAAGAGCAGGTTTTGGTGTACTCCTTGTACCGTTGAGATAGTATGACATCTGCACTGAGAGGGCGTTTTATTTATTAGTCCCCGGTGAGCCGATGTAATACGGATGATTCACTGATATACAGTAAATGTTGAATAATGTGCAGCAGAGACTATATCCTTATGTTATCAAACGTCAGCTCTGGCGAGAGACATTTATTATCATAGACTTTCCACTGACACCAGTCTGAAGCAATTGTAGATTGCAGATGCCAAATAAATTTAGAATTGAGTTAAATCAATTGCTCTTTGTATTCTTTCCTTTGATGACGCATGGCATGGGTCCCTGGATTGTTATAAAAGTCATGCATTGTGGCAGTAGCTCATATTACACTGTCTGTGTGCTGCTTGAATCTGGAGAGCAGGAAGCTGTGGATCATCGTCATGTTGGGGTTTTTGGAGCAGAATCATATCTATTCATACCTCCCAAATAATGCAGTTCATTCAGACATTAACACTGTTTTATGGCTTGTGTTACATTGTTGTTTAACCCATTTGTGCCTGCAAATTAAATTTTTTATTTGACTTTGGAAATGTTCTCTGGGCTTGTCTAAACACAAAACCACGTTTTTTTTTTTATCACTATATCTAGTATTTGGGCACATGGGAGTACTGTTTTTGCATTGTACTACATTATATTTGAGGAAGAAACATTTGATTGTGTCGAAAGACTAAATATACTATGATATAAAAAGCATCATAATAAATAATGGAGCATCATCAAGTATTTGGTATCTATAAACTGATAAACTGAGATATTGAGATATGCTCACTTTGACTGTTGAAGGTGAGATTCTTCATGTGACCTAAACTGTTATATGTTTGAATACTAGCTCAAATATGTCTCTACCAGATTTCAGGAATTTAGACCAATCAGAACAAATGTTGTGGCCATTTTCTTATCATGCTAACCCAATATACACTCACCGCCCACTTTGTTAGGTACACCTGCTCACAGCTTGTTAACCCAGATATCTAATTAGCCAATGACATGGCAGCAACTGAGTGCATTTAGATATGTAGACATGGTGAAGACGACCTGCGTGCATCAGAATGGGGAAGAAAGGTGACCTAAGTGGCTTTGAACGCGACATGGTTGTTGGTCTGAGCATTCCAGAAACTGCTGATCTACTGGGACAATGGCACAAAGTAAAGGATCTGAGTGGGAAACTGTTCTCATTATAGTAAGGGACACAGATGGAGGCATGTGTAAAGAACACAACATGTAAGTAAAAGTAAACATCCTGATCTTTCTCTCGCAAACTTTCTCTCTGTCACACACTCTCTCACTCTATCTCTGTCTTTCTGTAATTTTTCTTGCTCTCTGTCTCCTGTGTTGCTATGGTAACAGGCTGTGCGGGGGCCGTGATGCGGCACACATCACACCCGTCTCACTGAGCTCACCGGAAGAGAGGGAAAGTGAGTGAGACAGAGACAAATGGGTGGCGGGGTTTGCTGCATGTGTTTGTTGGACCCGGGGGCGGATATTCTTGACTTTTAACTTTAGGTGTCATCCAGCTGAAAACAAACATTTAGATATTGAATAGCTGCTGAAAATATTGATCCAATGGCCTGCAAATAATTAAGATGACATTTGCAGTCTGAAAGTTGTAATTTAAGAATCATTTTCATCAGGTTGAAATATTGCAAAGGTAATTAAAGGTGAATTCTCACTGCGTAATCTGGGGGTTGCTCTGGCTGAGGCTAAATCCAGCCACCACCTGCAGATCACCGTCTGTCTAAAGCATGTTGGTGTTATAAATAATTGCATATCAGGGCCAATCACATTGTCAGACGGTTTCATAAAGTCACCCCACACAGGCATAATTGTTGATTACAGAATAATAGCTCATTAGTCAGTTCTACATGTCAGGTATTGTCTGATTATGATAGGTTATCCTGATTAACCTTTTCTTGATCACACTGTTCAGCAAAGCCTGTAAGCTGTCAACTTTCTAAATGGGAAGGTAACAAAAGCTACCACAATGTTTATTAAAAGCGACACATTTTAGTCTGTATCGTCCGTCAACCATTTCCCAATTCACAATGGAAACTGATTGATCCTCAATGGAAATGTTTCTTTTGTACACTGAATGTAAATAAGGTGGCAGAGTGCATTAAAAAAACATAAAATTCATTCATTCATTGGGTGTGATAAGAAATCAATAAGTCAGTTAGTTTTA
>CAFUXE010000172.1:685815-705849 GCA_903364295.1 Serranus cabrilla | reverse complement strand
TGACATAGTTTTCTTGTGATGTGGTAGTTAGCCCCAGGACTTGATGCGGGTTTTTAGGATTATTTCTAGAAAAGAACAGAAGAAATCTAAAACTAGAAACACAGTGAAACTGAGAGGCTGCTGCGGCTTTTTGAAATCGACCACATGCAAAAGGAGATATAATGAAATAACCAACGTCTGTAGTGTTCCTGATGTCCTCCTAAAGCCTTCACAGCACTAAATAATCTTGGATTAATATATCATGCTTATGTTGACGAAGTATAATGACAATGTAAATCACTGTCATCAACTTTCGGCCTGTCAAAACACATTTAGTTGCCAAATCTTTTGACCTGATCAGTTCCTTAAAACTGTGATGTCACTGTACAAGACGGAGATAAATACATGCAAGTGGAAAGGAGAGAGAGAGAGAGAGCACCGCCGCCCAAAACAATACTTTACTCCCTCTCCATGGGGTGAAGTAATAAGATTAATGTTCAGACTCACACATCACATCTAGGCAATGTTAAAGGCGACCATAGAGACAGGTAAGATTCAGGGAATATCGTGCATTCATCTTAAAATACTGTACTGGCTCAGCACACTGCCCATCCCAACAGTAAAAATGCAATCTGCAGATCTTATAGTAGTCTATTCAATTAATGACCATACTTATCTGCCCTAGGTAACTGAATAATCTTCTGTGTGCTCTCGTGGTAATGTAATTATCCTGGTGTTAAACGGGTGTCTGCCCAACTGGGCTAATCACAAGTTCCTTCCACAGACCTCCAGTGAGCAGTGCATCCACCCGTGACCATCTCCAATTTACAACTACAGTTCGTTTATGATACTGACACTAACGAAGGCTGATATTCAATTAACTGACCTAATCAAGACAGACTGGCCAGAGACAGAACACTACAAGATGTAACGCAAAATATATCAATTTTAACAAGCCATTAGGTTCAATATGCAGCGTTAAAAAAATATTTGCTTCACACAAGTGGAAAGCCAAATGGAGAGAGAGCTTTAGTTCATTTCAATTCTTTTTCACTTTGATCAAGAGATTTTAGTTTGATGAGTGACCATTCAGTGAGAAATAAGGGAGTCTGTTGCATAATTTAAAGAAACTGCTGAAATACATTGATTTATTTTGGCAACATCTTGGACATAATATTAAATAACACTTTATTTATTTGTTGTTTGGTTTATTTGCCGATAAAACTGGATAAACTGCCAATTACTGTACCATAAGTGGACTTTTTTTATTTTTGATCTTTCTTTTGTTACTATTATTTGCACTACAATTAGAGTACACTTTCCATTTTTTTCCTAATTGTGAGTGTCTGGTTCCCTATGACCTGCAGTTTCTGTCAATGCTAATATTACAGGGGATGAGTAAGACAACTATGTGCTACACGAGCTGCTTAATTTAAAAACATTACCTTATTTTCCCCTGAAATTAATGAGCTTCACCAAAAGAGTGTAATGGGATGTAAGGACTCCACTATGCCCCTGGCCCCACCTTCCTCCATGAAGGTGTTAATAATGATAATCTATAAAAGAAACAATAATCTAATTGCAATTTTTTTAGACCAATATTTAGTATGCAGTTTTTGTTTGTGTTTCATATCTTCTGTAATATTCATTATACAAAAGAAATAGATCATTATAATGTATAACCATCAGTTACATATACAGTAAACTGTGCTTTCATGTAGCCTATGTAATTTCCATACCGCAGTACTGTGGGTATCAAAGCCTGTGTGTGCCATGGCATTTCACAAGTTGTTTTCTTCATCTACTCTCATTTGCATATGTCACATGCAGCGTAGGGCAGCTTGTCAGCATGTGAAGCCCACAGGGCCAGGAGTTTCTGTCATAATGAGAATGAGGATTTCTTTCTTATATCCATTTGCACATATTTATGTTTGGGAGCTCCTAAATATTTCTACTGTTGACGGTCGAGCAACTCCACTTGACCAGTCGGAGGTTAAGTGTTTTGCTAAAAGGTGCATTCACGGTAATTGTTAGAGGACAGAGCACTGCTGTGGGCTTCTCCTCTGGTTATAAGCTTTGGGAAACCATTCAAAACAGATGTGTGAAATGAAACCATCCATCAAACCCTCTGTATTGTAAATAGTCCTAAGTTAAAAACAAATCAACCCATGACAGGATATCAAAGTTTAGCTGATACATAACTTAAATTCCATGAAGACATTATATTTTTCCTTTTATGACCTTTTTTATCAGTTTATGATCATTCTCTCTCTCCTGTAACTTTCATCTATTATTGAAAGGCAAACCCAATTACCCGGATATAAAGTTCAGTATGGTTTAATACTTTACCTCTGAGTCAGCAGGATGACGACGATGACGATGTAGATGAGGATGATGATGAGTAAGATGAGCGTGATGATAATGAGCATCATGGTGGTGGTGATAGCAAAAATGACGCTGGCTATGATTTAGTTACACACCGCAGATCAGATAACTGCGGGAAGAGTAAAATAGAATTAAATAGAATCCCATTGTGGCATTTTTATGATAAACACATGATGATGGTTCCAATCTATTCAAAGATCCTTTTTTCTTTGTATACCAGCTGGCATAGAAGCCAAAATATTATTTTATCTCATATTCATCACATAGTTGGCATGGCAATCAAAGACAAAAACATATAAATACATGCATATAGGCAAACACACACACACAGACACTCATTTACACATGCATAGATGGAGATAAAAACTGCCCATTTGGAAGGTTATTTTGTAAGTGAATTGTGGGAGGATTTCATCTAAGTGAGAACAAAGCTTAATGTGAAATCCACCTCTGAAATTCAGAACAGCATGTGTGTCCGTGTGAGTTGTTGTGAATGTATAAAAGGCAACATTGGCTCTTGCTGTACCGTTTGGATGTACTGTCTATTTCAGTATCTAGCACCATTCAGTCAGCTTCTCTTTGTTGTGATATAAAGGCTATTGGTCCATCATTTTACGTAGGCATTACTAAAATGAACACTTTCTTCCACTACCAAGGCACAGAGGTTCCTTAGTTCACAATTACCTGGTTTCTGGAATATTTTTTACAACAAAGCAGCATCAAACAAGACCTGAAAAATATCTTGTTTACCAGCCACAAAATCAACTCTACTCGCTCAGTGGTAATGTGAAGCATATTACAAGGGTTCCTGCACCCTTCTGCAGCAGAAGCAGGCCACCTCCACTGAATTCATGACCTCCTTCATTAACATGAAAAGAAATTAACGCATATTTATGTAACAAACAAACTAGAAACTGAACTGACTGCAAAAGAAGAAATGTCTGAAACTCGGCGCAGCTAATTACAGAGATTGGTCTATTAGGCTTATCATTTTCTAAATTGTAATTAATAAAAAAAAAACAATATGTTACAAAATTAGCAAATAACACTTGCCAGTTTATTCAGTTGGGAAATGTTTGAGGCAAAATGCCTAATCAGTCACAATCATCTGGGGATGTGTGTGTGTAACTCAACAATGTTGCAGAATGAAAGCAGCACTGCTGGTCAAAGACCAGGTTGAGGTTACTTTGAAGGCTGATAATCACCAGCTGGATGAGCATTTTATGCAAAGAACTTGGTTAAAAACAGTTTGAAGTAGATATTTACCAGCTGGGCTCTTATATTAATGTTAATAGCTCTGTGTTTTTAATCATCAATAGCTCTCATAAGAGGGTTATTTCAGAGAAGAGCGCAGAGCCACAGCTTTGCCTCTCCATCTGCCCTCCAAAACATGCACTGTGTGAAATCCCCAGTGGGTCACACAGTCTGAATATAGCTGCTTGGATACTTTGGTAAAAAAGTGTTGAAAACCATAAGACCATAAACTCATGAGGAAAATATTTACTGAAATAATCAATTAAGTGGGAAGTAGGGTCACTATCTTATAGACGATCAGACTTCATTTTGCAACCACTGGAGCCTCCCCCTGCTGGCCATTTGAAGGAGTGCAGGTGAGTTAAACTCTAAAATAACATTTTTATTGTTACAAAATAATTAATAAAATTACATATCATATCACAAATCATATTTTCCATGTACATCTTTCTAATTGCCTTCCAGGAAAACATAATTCATGAATATATAAGCTGTCAGTAAAGCTGCTACAAAACTGTTGCTGACCATAAGATGATGCTATTTGTCAGGCCTTGACATAAAAAGTGTTCACCCCTTGTTTAATACAGTGAATGGGGAAACCCGTACTGTATATCCCTTCTGTACGGCAACATACCACTGCTCAACAGAATACACAAAACCAAACTTTGTAGCTCCACTGACCTGCCGATGAGCAGGAACTCCCCCACCAGTCCCTGGCGTCTCATGGCCATGAGGATGTTGCGGACAGTCATGCCTTCACAGAAACATGCCACCACCCTGGCTTTGGGCAGGTGACCCCTCAGTCTCTCCAGCAATCGATCAAAGCTCTGCTCTCCAGCATTGCTCCAGATTTTGCCTGGGGAAAACACGTCAGACAAATACGAACATGCTCTTTAAAGAATGCACTATGTTTGGATCTCTGTTCCTTCATGTCGTATCAGGTGTTTCTTTTGGAGTTTCTTGTCACAGTTTTTTCCTCATTGTGCTTAAGTGTGAACCACCTGACACCCACAGTGTGAAATGGGTCTTCACAAGGTAATCAAACAACAGGCTGGTCTTTATTGTAAAATATATGTCTTCTTGTTTAGTAGATGTCTGTAAGCTGACACAGCAGGTAAATTCATTTTAACTGCCGACGCTGCAGTGTCCTTGTTTGAAAAAATGTCAAAAGGTAATTAGATACAACTGCTGCCTGTTGCTGTTTGTGTACAAATGCTAATGAACCATTACACAAACCATACACCCACTATAAGTTTCTTACGTGGCGACAAATATTTATGTAATCTCACTATGGTTTTTCCCAGTGGCATGTATGTGTCTCAGGTCAGAATAGATCATTTAAAAAAATCTAAATTGTAAATGCTTTACCACATTCATGCAAATTATTATATACAATTGTCTGCTGTTTCCTGTAATATCAATTGCTTATAGTTCTGTTAATAAGTCTTATGGAAAAATGATTGGACCAGGTGTCATAATCTGTTCATCGTATTTGAAGTGCAATTCTTTAAATACTTGCATTTTCAATCATTGTCATCAACCTGAGCCATAGCCTTCGCATCTTGACTGTCTTGTTTGTAATCAATGACACAATGTTGGATGTTTATGGCACTAACACAAATTTTCCCTTATGAGAGATAAACTATAAATTATTGTATTTTGAGCAACTTGTGAGGTTTTGCTTTAAAAAAAAAATTGATTACTGTTTTGCAAAAGTTGATGATTTGAGAAATGTACCAAAGCATCAGAGAAAGTTTCTTATATTCCTTAGTTACTGTGATAACCTTGACCTGAGTATCTTACCAGAGTGGGCGATGCAGATGCCCTCCTTGGCTGCCATGTCTTTGAACGCTTCCATCCCACTTTCACCATAATTGCCTGGAAGGTAAGGGATATTTAATGAACTCAGTTTTGTTTGAAAATTATTGAAATAGCTGCTGAAAAAGCAGATAGATAGATAGATAGATAGATAGATAGATAGATAGATAGATAGATAGATAGATAGATAGATAGATAGATAGATAGATAGATAGATAGATAGATAGATAGGACCTTGCACACATATTCACAATCTGCAATTTATGACCGTAAGTAGAAATTTTTCAATTCACGGCATGTGCAAATTGAAAGAGGACATGTGCTTTCACAAATTGCCTAAGTCTCCCTAATAGACAATAATTTCTGGTGGAAGAGATGACAGCTAAAGACCTGATCCCTTCTGATTTTCGAAAACATGCCCACTGCAGTAACTCACCCGCTTCTCCTCTACTCATGAAAGCTCAAATTTATGTCAGAGAAAGCATCTCCCCACTGTGGCACCCGTTTCTTTGCCAGAGAAAGTGGGTGACCTGGAATTTATGCTAATGAATGGTTGTACACACTGGCAAAGAATATGATAGGATTCCCCTCTTTAATTTCTCTTCCTCTCCCTTTTATCTCTTTCCTTCCCCTGTGTTGGTTGAAGAAAAGATCAAAATGATCTCTTTCTCACCCCTTTTTTTTAAACCTGTTTTCCTGTTTTCTCACTCAATGAGATCTTGTGCTGTTTCCTTCTTTTTGCTGAGTATGTTATCATCGATAGAATTCGGTCTAATTAGGGATCATTGATCTTTGCTCTACTTACATTGATGAGGACAAAGAAGAAGTCAAAGTGGAAAAAGCGACAGAAATAGAGTGAGAGGGGGATAGAGAGAAAAAGAAGGCAAAGCATGGCAGGAAATGAGAGCACACAGAGTGAAAAAGGGGAAAGATAGGGAAATGTACACTGGAGGTGGAAGAAGTCCCACAATCCCTGACTGCTGCTGTGTGTGTGTGTGCGTGTGTGTGTGTGTGTGCATGTGTGTGTGTAGTCAGGCCAATGATGAGTGTGGTGGAGCGAAGTGTAAAGTCCTGTAATTAGTGTCTCAGTGAGAGGAATGGGAGACAGATGGTACAGACCGTCCATCCTGCACACACTGACACACACACACACACACCCATGCACACACGCACACATTCATACTGTTGCCATCATCAAAATCGATAAAGCTTGTAACCTACTTCTCCATGGTCTCAAATGGGATTTATGTGTGAGACATCTCTCTCTCTCTCCCTCTCTCTCACTCAGTAAGCCTGTCATGTGTCTCTTTAACACTCTTTATCACATTTCTGCCTCTCAAACATGTATGCCCTCCATGTTACTTTACATTGCTAGCACACTCTCACACATTCCCACACACACATTTATCAGTTTTCAAAACGCTGTAGACTACAACCAAATATAACAGGAGTCAGTCATTCTCTCCCTCACTACACCCCAACTAGATATTACAGGATACTTTCCAGCAAACACTAATTCACACATACATGATAAAGCACGCAGACCCAATTTGTTGCTTCATTTGAAGACTATTGACCTCATATGTAGAGCGTGTCACTTTGTCATCTGTGTCACTAATTGCCAAATTGCTTCATCAACATTGACTTGGATTGTGATCCAGTATAGTGTGCATAAATGCATAGCATGAGAGTAATGATCAACACAAAACGTACAGAGTTGTTTGAAGTATGTTTGTTTTTTACATTTAAAGATTCTCACCTTAAAATGTAAAATATCAAAAACTTTCAGATCTTATTCATTGGAAAATCATCTTCATCAGTTTTATCAGCATAAATACATGTTAGACTAGCAGGAAAGCAATTTTTGAATGGAGTGAATATTATGTTTTTTTTTAAGGAAAAATAGATGAAGAAGCACAATATTTTCTGAAATTAAAGAAATATGAGTTGAATTTTGGAAATGATTCCTCTACATATATCAATAAACAGCATTACTTAAGTGTACCTTTAATTTTTGCAATATGGCCAAAATGTATCCAAATGTAGGTCACTTCATACCTTAATAATAATATAAGCATACCGAGATGTAGCATGTTTTCTGATAATAGTCTGTATGAAAAGCCCGTTTTTTTATTCTCCTTTATAATTCTCGACAGCTTTGCTCCCACGTGCAAGGATCAGAACTCAAATCGTCACAACATAGAAATATTTATATACGATAAACCATTTAACAGTATAAATCATACTGCCATGTCCTGCTACAATTCCATCTTCCACCTACTTCTGTCCACCTTGCCCGGCTACTCTCTACTGCCTTAAATAATGCCTTTAATCCACTAAATTCACTTACACATGTGGTGTAGCTCACTTTTTAAAGCAAAAAGACCCTTTTTTTTCTTACTCCACAAAGCTGTGTGTCCTTAATCCCTATACCTAAATCTATCATTTAAATGATAAACCAAAAATAACTTAAAGTAAAAAAAAATCAGAAAAACTATTAAAAAAAAGAACAAAAAAATCTCCCTCTGTGTGTGCCCCTCACATGTACGCCCATCTGATCCCTTCCTCTTTGATCTCTCCTCCTTTCATTCATCTGATATATTGCAATGAATTACAACATGCAATCATATGGAGCTCCTTCTCATCCTCCTCTTTCTTTCTTCTTTCTTGCTACCCCCACTTTCTCATAGCAGCTAAATCAGGCAGTAAAATGTAAGATCCAGAGACAGGTGCCTCTATGTTCTCCCATCGCTTCCATGCCTCCCCTCTCTCTCTCTCTCTCTCTCTCTCACCCTTCCTCTATCCTTCTCAATTACCACCCTCATCCTCTTGTCACTCTTATCAGGTCTATTACATGCAATTACATGCTCCCTCCCTTTCCCCTCTCTCCCTTCTTTGTCAGTGTCCTCTTTTCAACTCTCCTTTCCTCCGGTCACAGCTTCCCCCCGAGAAAAACAACAAGCAGTAAAAATGTAAACATTATGAAGGGAAGGGCATCCTCCTGCCCTCTAATCCTGTTCCTCCCAATCCCTGTCCTCCTCGTTCTCTCCGCTCCTCACCACTGCCCTCACCACCCCATATCACATCTGGAGTGCTACAACAATGTGCAGCTAAATGTCAAACACAGTAATACCCTGGGGCACACGCTCACTGACACTCACACTGCATCAAACACAGAGTTAAACAAGATTACAGAATTACACGGCTAATGGAACACAAACATAAACACAAATACATAACAGCATGAGCACACAGATAGGCACAGACTCATGAACTCTGTTTCATGTATTTGTGTTCCCACCAAGCGGCAACCAAGCGAAAAATAAATCCAGTGCAAAAAAACTGCCATTCCTTGAATGGCCACTGGAGGCTGGCTCCAAAAGCCCAACTTTACCACAGACATAAATATGTTTACAACTTGATACACGGCGGTAAAGCACTTCCACCTCACAGCAAGAGGGCTGCAGGTTTGAATCTGGGTTGCGGTTCTTCTGTGTGGAGTTTATATGGGTTCTCTCTTTGTTCCCACAGCTTAGGTTTAAATTGGTGACTGATTAATTAATAAAGGATTATAGCAATCAGAGAACCTGTGATGCTTTTTTGAATGCCAACCAATATCATGAACTTCCATTTAAGTAGGCTGGACATTATTTTTGTATTCTTAGTTGATTACTTTATTTGAAAAGCACCTCATTTTTTACTTAATCATCATCTGCACCAATTTCCCCGACCTGGTGCATCACACCCAATTTTGTCTTTATATTCTCTTAATTAAACGCTAAATTGTTATTAATGGCCCATGGCAATTTCCTGAAGATTAAAACAATTGACTTCAAATTAAATGTTTTTATCAACAAACCGTCTATAACTACATTACATTTTGTAATCACAAACACTCCCCCGGTGCTCCAAGCAATCCTCACAGCCTGACTTCTTTCTCCGGGTTGATAGGATTCAAATAAACATGGTCCTCCAGAGTCTATGATCAGAAATTTGTCCATATCAACAGGCTGCTCTTCAGAAATAACCGGCCGTAGAACGCCATATTTGACCAATTAGAAAGTACATAACTATAAGTTTCATAAAAAGCTATTCTAGCATGGCAAAGGCGCAGACATTTTGGCCCCTAATGACCTTATGAACATCTGTGCCAATAGAAAATCTCTATTTAATACTCCCTCATAGATATCGTGGAAAGAGCCTGGGCAGCAAGAGGGCTGAAAACCATCTATCTATCTTAACAGAGGCCATTAAATGGATCCCCAGAACATAAGTTCTGCAATCTGAGCCCGAGCCAATTTCAGTAGATGTAGTTCTGTGACCCAGGCTCATTAAACGCGGAAGAGCTCTTGTTATATGGGGACCCACCAGAAACTGGCCCGTGACCTACTTTGAATTTTCACCCTTAGGCAACACAGCCAAAGACGACGGTAAAAATGTGAGCGTATTCAGTCACTCTCCTCTTCCCCATTCATTATACCTTTCTCTGCACTGGCCTCCCCAACACACCCCACTTTCATTTTCCTCAATCCTGCCGAGGCCAAGGCAGTTAAATAGGCATATGACATGCCGTGCTACAGAAAGAGAGAGGGATGATGGAGAAAGAGGGAGAGAAAACAGAGAATGTGGAGGGGTGGAGAGGATCGGTGGTGTCAGGATCGAAGTCAATAAAAACAAATGGGAGAAAGAAATGAGAGAAAGTGAGAAAGACAAAGGGAACAAGAGTAAACAGGGAAGCGGTGGAGAGAAGGCTGACATCTTGATTTATTGAGAAATTGATCGATTTCTGTCGGGGTGTGCTTGGCTGACACATGTCAAATTTGATGTCAATAAAACCCATTGAGCTGAAATGAACGAAGCAGAGTGACACAGAAGGGAACGGGAGAGGGAGGCAGAGAAAGACTGTAACAGTGGAGGATGATAATCATTATCTAAATGAACACTGAAACCCAATTGCTACTGTTTGTGAATTATTATTAGTTTGTTTTATGATCAGACTCACAACAGACTGGGATCGTATTATTCAGAATATGCACACATTTCATCGACAAAGCAGAGTGCATATACACAAGGGCAATAATGGAAGTGGATGATGGTGGATTAAAGAAGAATGCTGACAGAGAACAATGGACAACCAGCGCTGAGTGAAGCAGTGGAGCTCCTTTAGCTACAGCCTGGTCTCCCTAGGCTGCTCTACTAAGACTTTATACCAGAAACTGTTGGACTTTAGCACTTGAAAGCTGTCAGTGAGAGCATAGGTGCTTCTGACTATGTTTACATGCACTCTAATATTCCATTATTATTACCAAATGTAATAGCGGCTATGTCAACAGCTTACTCCATTTGGATATTTGGCCTTATTCCAAATGTAGCATTTTCTGATTAAGACATGTTGTATATGACAATATTTTTCAAGTTTTAGAAGAGCTCTATGGGCACAGAGCACAGCAGAGTATTTGTCTCACTTGGGATTTGACAGTTTGCCCAGTTTGTTTATAGTGAGCTCTATGCATTGCTATAGTTGTTTCTATGGTCTCTAATTTCTGTGGTACCGAACCGCTTGGCTTAAAACAAAAATAATAATATGAACTGATGCTTAGCAAGACTTCTTAGCATTATGAATAGAACAGAAACGGAAACAGAAGCAGCAACACATAACATGCACATTTTCAGGCACTTATGTTACATACTACCTCCCAGATGAGAAAGTAATACTTGTATTACTGGTATTCCCCTCTCCAATTATATTATTTCATTACGTCAATGTTATTACTGTGCTGATATTACTGTGCTGATATTACATGTATTATTCAGTTTCTTGCATATCTGTTTCTATCGTCTCTTGCCTCCAGATGCAAAATGTTAATGCAGAGAATTAATGAGCCCCCCTACCCCCAATCCTTTCTCAATCTGCAGCTCCTGAACGTTTTACTCTTATCTATCCTAACTACTCCAACACACACACACACACACCTTGAACACTGTCTTCTGTGGTTTTCTAGCACTATCATCACTGCTCTTTTCCTCATCCCTCTCCCCATTGCTGTTCTTGTACCTCAACAATCCCTTCATTTTCTCTCTTCCTCCTGCATTTCCTTCCTTCCAGCCCCCTCTCCTCGTCCTCTCCCTCAATTCCTCCAATGCCCTCCCTGTCCCTTGCCTCTCTTCCTTATCCTTCTCTCTCTCTCTCTCATCTCCTCCGTCTTCACTCTGCCACTCTCCCTCTATCTGTGTTTGAGAATGATTGTGTTTGAGAAGGCAGCAGTCGACCTTGAGGACCAGTTCCAAGGTCGAACCTGCTTGTCTGAGGAAATACAAAGACCAATACTTTCCTGACAAACACACATATTTGCACATATAACCACAAGCACTCTGTCAAACCAAATGCCTTTACATGTACACGCTCCCTGTCTTGCCGCTGATACTGATAGCAGCACACCAGCAAGCTCGCATAGGCACACATTCATTTGGTCTCATGAGAAGGAAAAATAAATGTCACACACAAGACAAATGTTATTACTGACACCATATTGTTACAGATATGCAGGATAATGTGCCTGTAACCCATCACTGACATGAACAAATGTACAGACAAATACTGGAATTTCACTTTAAAGAAGGAGTGTGGGACTTTTTGTCTCCCCCCTTTGTCATTACACAAATACTGCCATACTCCTAGATGCTGCTCTGTCGCTATGGTAACACAAGTAGACTGACAAACTGTTTCACCAATCAGAGACTTACAACAAGCAATTACACTGTAAAGAAATGTAAGTGAATGAGCAACGTTGTTTAACACCATTTCATGTACTTCTCATGTAACATTGGTGTGGAGCTAATAAATACATGTTCTGAGTATAAATCTGTAGGGAATTGTATAAATATGTGACTATTTGGCTATTCGTTTGTTGGATTATATCACTGGTATTTTGTTTTTCAATTTTGGGACTGATATATATATGTAAATATTTAATATATATTTGTAGAATAACAGAATCCTTAAAAATGAATGGCTCTCCTTTAACTGAAACTCTGAAATCTGTGTGTCACTGATGGCAGAGCTTTGCACACACAGACACACAGACACACACACACATCCGGCGCAGAGCTCAGAGAAAGGTGCAGTGACAACTCAGCAGTCAGCTTGTTGCTTTGGCCACAAAATTTGGCTGTCAACAATGCTAGGCTGAAAAATGTGAATGCAGACCAAAATTCAACCATGTTGTTCTGTCCCGGTCAGGCTAAGAGCAGAGGAAAGGGTAGCTAACTTATGTAGTGTATGTAGCTATCAAATCCATCTCAGACAAGAACGGAGAAATGTAATGTACATTTCAGATATTCGCTGATAACTACAGAAGCTCTGGAGTGGAAAAATGGTATTCAGAGCGATTATAATTACATTGTATTCGCTGCACCATTGTGGGATTATTGCCACAGTCTCCAGACAGCACACTGCAGTATACTGAGAAATACAGAGGGCTTTCCCTGGCAACAATAGGCTTAATCAGCATTGTGTGAACTCGTTTGGCAAGGGTTGAATATAACAGACCTTCATATATATATGAATATATATATATATGTAAAAGTCTCACACTCCAGCTTTAATTTGAGAATAACACTGATGTGAGCATTATATGCTTGCATAGCTTGAACAGAGAAAATATATAAATGAAAAAACTCCTACACATAAACCATACAAATTCATGAATTGTATTACTAATATAAAAAAAAATTACAGTTACTGCTGCTTTATAAAGTCCTCCTCTACTGCAATTACAGACAAACATCACACACACATGCATGCATGCTAGATATCCAGATGTAGCATACACTCACATCCATGAACACTGTTAACGTGCACACTTACCCTTTATACCTCAAATTCAAATGCTGTTGTAATGCCCTCAGGCAGTGCCAAAGGCCGGGATCTAGAGTTCTCTAAGTGTGTGTGTGTGTGTGTGTGTGCGTGTCTGTGTCTATCTCTCTTTATCACACACTTTCAGGTTCAACAAGCCATCTCTCAGCGGACACATGTACACACACAGACACAGACACAGCAGACACTATCTCCCACCAGTAAACCAACTGACCCACTATCACCTTCAGAGTGAGTGAGTTTGTACGGAACAGCAGAGAACATATCTAGGTCTGTCTCAAATTCAAATGCTTCCCTTTCATCAGGAAAAGATATTTATGTTTATTGCACACAACCCTTCTACAGGTCTTCATGTGTTTCTCCCCCATCATCCATCACTGGGGATTCATGCACACATTTTGAGAAGAAACTTTATATTTTGAGGTCAATAGCATCTCATACTCTATCTTCTTCTGACCATGCCCTCTGGGATGCTGTCTCCCCCTGCAATCCCCAGATGCTTATTTCTGGCAGTGTTACAACCACCTGTTCCTGTGACCTCATTCATTTCCCTATCCTCCAGCAATTACCTGCTGATCTACCGTGCACTGCTGCTTTTAGATACAACTGATTCATCAACTTCTTGGCTTCTGGCTATCTTAAATATCTGCAATCATTCATTTTTTATCACATTAGTAAGATGAAAATCACTTTAAAAATATCTTTTTCTATCTCTAATCCCTGATAACAATAAAAAACACTCCCTCTCTGCTGCACTGTTGCTACGACCGATCTCATCAATTACATTCCTCTATCACTTGTCTTCCTCTTGCTTCTTGTCCTTGCACTGAAAATACACCTGTCATGTTTGCAAGAAAACGGTTCTGCTCTTCACCTTGGCTCCAATCTTTCGAAAAGTTCCTTTTTGTGAAGCATCACAATTAAGACAGTTGAAAGCGACCAACGGCTTTCCACTTGAACTACAATTCCATTTATTTTCAAGTCACTCTGGATACGATCCGAGTAAATAAATGTAATGAAGAGTCAAGAACGCAGTGCAGCGAGGCAGAGAGAGGATGAGAGAAGAAAACAGAGTCTGTGGTTGCATGTCTGAGCTTGGAAGAGAAGTTTAAAAGTCAGAGACAGATTGTGTGGGTGGTTGTACCTTCAGTGTGTATAGCAGACACGTAGCTCCAGTTGTATCTCTTGACAATGTCCACCATAGCTCTTGCCTGCTGGGCATCTGAAGGCACCACCCGCATAAAGTACTTATAAAGACTCTGAAACAATGGAAATAAAATCAATGGCAAGAAGAGTTATTCAGGCAAGTAATGTGCAATTCTACATAATCAAATTAAATTGCTTTAAAGTAGCAGTAATGCATTCTCTCTCTGTGTCCCTCTAATATTTATTGGCTCTGTAGAACTTAGACATTTGTCTGCAGGTACCTTGTCGCTGAGGTCCATACTGGTGGCAGAGTAGGCAATCTGTGGTATGTTGAACAGCTGTAGGAGGTTCTGGACCTGAATGGCCACTGAGCTTGACCCAGGTCCAATTAAACCCACAATGGGTTTCTTCCCCCGCATTGGAGTGGCGGCAGGGTCAGCACACTTCATCGTCGATCCTCCACCTCCTCCGCCTCCCCATGCAAGTCCTCCACCCCACTCCTCAGCCTCATCAGAGGAGACCAGCGAATCCCGTATGAACTCAATGCTCTGCTCCAAAGCCACAGCTGAGTGCCAACAGGAGTCCCGGATCTCGCAGCCCAGGGAGATGTTGGGAAGGATGTGCGGGTCACTGTTGATGCGGTCCAGTGTGTGCATCATGGCCTCCACCCTCTGGATGCCATACTGCTCTCGCACTGCGCCACACTTGCGCTCATGTACCTGTGAAAAAAAGGTAGAAGAAGAAATCAAATCGAGTCAATTTGAACCTTTAAGCCAGAAATCCTTGAAGAACTGGAAGACCTGCCTGTCGGTCTAACAGCAACAGAGAAAGAGTTAAGTGTATAAGACAAGGACAGTGTGTCAGCATTGCTAAACCATTGTATGGTATTGTTATGTGAACAAAAAAACCTCCAACATGCTAAGTGACAGCATCTGCCAGATGTGCAGATCACAGGAAGAAGAAAAAGCAAAACAGAGCCCAACTTCTGATCTTAAGCAGCCTCCACATGCCGTTTCTGCATTTTCCCTCACATATACCATCTAAACGTTAGTGTATGATTAAACCTTGAAAGCTGGTCTCCTATGCCTCATGGTTGCTAACAAAGGACAATTTCCTTATTAGGTAGAGGCTTAGCAAAGGGTCAATAGAACTGGACTTTATATAATTATGTTGCTAAATGTGGTCATTACTGATGATGGTATGAATGATTCACATTTTTTTCTTCTTTTTAGCATAATGGAAGAACAGTAAAAAATAAAATTGAATAATCTCAGGCTTTTACCACATTGGTGTTTCACTGCTGGACTAATATTGGTTTTATATTCATATGGCTGCCATGTTCAAAGACTTATTTTTTCCTGTTTGCAATTATCCATAATGAGATGGAAAAAAGCTTAAATGTCAGTGGGTGGCTACAGGTTCCTGGGGAAGCTAATGGAGGTTGAAGGTTCATGGACTCACACAGAGGTACCATTCGACTAATTGAATGTGTTCTTTGGGTCTTAATAAGCAGAGCAACATTATAACTCTGTGCAGTGGATTGCAAATTTGGCCAAAAACTTCACTGAACATCATCTTATCTACTTTCTGTCTTAACTTGTGAAAAAATGTTGTGTTAGGAAGGCTCATACATCACATTATACAAACTGTAAAGTCACAGAACCTGAGTTCCTATTACTATGACACACAAACAAGCCTGCAGAAATAAACAAACACAAAACACAAAATTACCTTGTCAGCAGGAGGTTGATGATGGACGGAGAACAACGCTCCAATGATAATGTCACCAGATATGTGTGCTACAACTCGTCGTTCAGACTGGGCAGAGTCAGCTTGATAAGTTCCCACCAAAATGGAGAGAACTAGCAGCAGCCAAAGCATCATCTTGGTCCGTTGAGGTAACAAAGGGGTAGCAGATCTTAAATGTGTTGTGTAGAGCCGTTACAGGAAACTACTTGTCCGAGAAACACTTTTCCTGGCCATGGCATGAGTTTGTGGCACGGAGGAGTTTTTGAGAATGGATGGTTTAAATATATTCCTTTCTTCCGACTTTTTTTTCCCTTTGGCCTTCACGGTTGGATCATCACTGCAACAGCTGAGGCAGGTGCAGCTGTACAACCTGGGAAATTCAAAAGAAAATCGGGGCTAAGTCTCATTGGCTTAAACAACTTCAGGTTATTTATTATAATTATATGGTAGAGTTGGTCTCCACAGTAACAGGGGACAGACAGACAAGTTCACATAAACCTGTGAGCAGAGAAGACTTTGTAATAGCGAAAATGTGGGATTTTAATGCCTATCCATAAATCCACAGATGAATAGGCAAACATTTAGCAGATCAGCCCTCTCAACTTTTGTTCAGCACAAAGCAGTTTTGGCAATTCGGACCTTCAGTCATGTTTAAAGGTATAATATGCATTTTCCCAAAAGAAAATATGAATAGACTGACTCATACCAAAGTAATCCCACTCATTCATCACTTATGACCTTGTGAGAAGTGTGTGTGTATATCTGCAGAAACCCTGCATGACTCTGCCCTTGTTTTCTCTCTTCTTATTATTTTGCTGTGTTTGGGAGAATCTCTAGATCGTCAGCAAAGAGCCTTTGAGCCCCACATGGGTGTGTAACCCGAGCCAATAACAGCACACAGGGTGTGCAGCCCGTTCTGACTACCAAGTCATCAATTACTGCCAACTTGTCAGGCCCCTCAGCATTTGATATTGATATCTGATGACCTGCAATGAGAACAGGTTATGACATGTGTTTTGGTGCTTCCCCTGCTTCTCATCTATCGCCTCTGCTTTGTCCTGTTGGTGCGTAACTGACACAAACACATGCAGCGACAGGGTGATGCATTCACATAAAATCCAGCAATGCGGCACATTCTCGCAGGGTTTTGCAGTGGCATGTGTATGTGTGGGTGTGTTTGCTTTAGAATGTAACCACTGTGAAACAATCAGAAAATAACATTTTATTTATCTGATTCACTGCTTTGTTCTTGCTAACGCCGATCCCTCTCTTCATTCACTGCTGCTCTTTATCTTTCCCTCTCTCTGACTCATTAAGCCAGGAAGGAGGGGTCAACTTTGAAGAGTAGCATATTTTAAGATAATATATATATATTTATAATATAATATTATAACTCCTTTATATAAATAAGGTCCAAAGACTTAATTTTCTCTATAACCTATGTCGCTTCATTCTAGCTACTAGAGGAGAAAACTGCGTAAATTAAAGCCTGAGGTCATAACTCTCCCTCTCACTTGACACCGTGTTTGTGTGTGCACCCATTTCCCAGTAAATGTCAATCTCGCTCAGTATACTTGATGCTTAATTGAAATGGGGATGCAAACTGTGCAAATGAAATCAACATAATGACTATTGCATCAGCCGTTATAGTGACCAACATAATGAGCTGTTACTGCTTGTTCGAAACGAAGCTTAATGTGATGACTACAGAATCAAGTCTAGACCAGCGCTCTTAATTGACGCTTTAAAAGATCAGACCCAGCTTTATGGGTTTGCCCTGATCTTCCAGGTGCACAGCTCTAAATCACCATGACTGAGCAGAGTCACCATAGCCGCCACTGTGTCGACATAATATCAATAACACAACCACAACATCGTATCACACCTCACAGCTGCTGTGAAGAATCTTTGGTTGTCTGACAAGTTTCAGCACTCACTTCTGAAACTATGACACCAACAAGGTCACATTAAACCCCTGGCAGTCCCATTTTCACTTTAATTTATTTTTTGTTTTGGTCCCTTGAAGATTAATTCCAGTGTTGAAAAGCCCTCATGAGCAAAAGAGACTCCATCAGCATGGCGTGTGTCATTTCCCAAGTGTCTGCCCATCAACTCTAACCAAATCAAGCTTGGTATGTTATACTCTATTCTCCTGCTGCTCTAATTGCATGACTTTAACACTGCCTTTTGGGTGTTCTCTCCAAATTGGGCCCCCTTCCACTGTTCATCATTACAGTATAAATTGTTTTTCGGGACTGAAGAAAAAACTGTGAATTCAGGGGTATTTTGTATTCCTTTTGTTCTGGGAAAGAAAGTAGACTATTGCATGTGCCTCGGTATAATAAATTATAGAATGCATCCATTTAATGAAGTACAAACAGAGGTTAGGTAACAGTGAAGCGAAAATGTGGTCAACCTTTAAGAGGATGATTCAAACAGACACACAGGACACATCTAGCTACAAGAAATAAACCGAGCATACGGTGTTTAACAGTCAGCCAAATAGGGGGGACATCACTTTCCTCTCCCAAGTAAACTTAAAAGTAGCCATCCCTCTGCATTAATGGGCAAGCCTTATAATTTGCTTAACCTCAAAGCTACACAAATACTTTACTTCACTGCAATGGAGCGATTTAATTGACCGTAAACAGCAGGGGAGCTGGGACAGTTTAGACAGCAGAGGATGGCATCCACTGCTTATGCAAAACAGGACCAAGGTCGTGACAGGGATGTTGGTGGTTAACGGAGTGGGGAAAGGGGGGAGAGGAAGAGATGAAGGTGGAGTGTGGTGAAATATTGTAATAGAGTGAGTGAGGGACACATAGGAAGGGAAGAGCATTACATGAATAGATAGAAGCAGGGAAGTATGGGAGAGAAGAGGACAGAGGGAGAGGAGCGGGAAGAAAGAGAAGGGGAAAGTATATGAAGAAAGCGGTAGAGGAAGAGAGACAGAGCCGGAGAGGAAGATAAGAAAAGAAACAGACAAAGAAGGAGAGAATGATAAAAAAAACTGCCATCAAGGGACAGAGAGCTTCACTGAACGTAATTAACATGACAGTGTCAGGATGGCAACAGGGCTAACTGCTGCTCCAATAATGAACAACTCAAACTACACACGCGCACACACACACACACATAGTCTCTACCGATGACGCAACTGTCTCAGTCTCCTATTCTCTGCGTCTACTGGCACATTAAAGTTACAAGTATATTTTTTAAACTCTCCTCACTTGAAACTGCACTGCTAACTCAAGTAAGACACATTCCCTCTCACTAAAATGCCTTTCAGCACACGTTTCTCTCTCCCTAACACAAGCCGCTGTTGATTTGCAACCCTCCAGTATACCTCTCTCTCTCTCACACACTCAGTCACATACATGCTGCGTCTCTGTCACGCTCACCCTCTGTGTCTCTTTCTTGTTGCGTAGGCCTAACTGTAGCTGAGAGGAAAATAAAATAAAATCCTCATCCTTAAACAGACATTTCACACATGCTATTCGGCATTTTTTTTTTTATCTGGTTCTATCCAAACTACGCAGGAGGCCATTACAAAACCTTCCAAATCAACTTTTGCACAGACATAAACAGACAACATAGGCAGAGACGAACATTCTGCCTCCCTCTCGGTCTAGCTTTAATTCGATTCATTAGTGCTGACACACTGTTTTATGTGGTGAGAAATCATTTAATTTACTGCACATTACACAGAGACAATAACAATTACAATACATCTGAAAGAATCCCTAGTATGCAAACACATTTATTTTCCCTATGACACACAGACATGCACATGTGCAATTAATGATGGAGGGGGGGGGGGGGAACGG
>CAFUXE010000172.1:642684-654937 GCA_903364295.1 Serranus cabrilla | reverse complement strand
CACACATGACCAGCTGGAGGGACATCACAGCTGGTACGTCAGGAATGCTGAGCCAGCCTGGGTCCATTTATCCACACTTCACATACACACACACACACACAGACACACAGTGGTACATATGACATATGAGCTGTGGTGATAAGTGACAGTTTTTACCAGAGAAGATGCAGATGGCAACTCCACATGCCACATGGAAGGTCTTGCTCTTGTCCAGCAGTCTGCGAGTCTCTCTGCTCGATACCTGCACGAGTGTGTGTTGTAACACAGACAATAGTGTTATTGTAGTGTTAATGCTAATTATCAACTTACCCTCCGTCAAGCTTCTTGCACTTTTAGATATAAAAGCATTCTCCCCTCGATCTTTATTTTCCCAATCCACCTTCCCCAGTCTCTTTCTCACCGTGTGTGTTCCTCGGACAAAAGTGAGCAGGGAGCGACACATAGGCAACAGCACCAAGCTGCAGTTCAGGTTCAGCACAGACGCAGACGCCCTGCTGATGCACAGCCCCAGCTGGAAGAAACACACACACAGTTAGGCTGCTGAAATGGGGCCTGATGCAGCGGATGTAAAGTGATAAGGGTCGACGGATTAAGATGCACACTTTTGAGCTGTTCCTATTCAGATGTGGACTATTCACTGTGTGCACTGAGGGCTTGAAGCATGACTTCCTCGCCACACAGGGTTATTTTAAACCACCTTTGTCCCCCTCAGTATAGACAGCTAATATTCCTTCCCCTTTAGGTGTCTCACTGCTGAGGCTTTGGCTTTAAATAGAACATTAATTTAGTTTTGTTAGGATGGTCGCACACACAGACTCCTTTCGGGATTGTTCCGGGAAATTCATATTATTCCTAAAAATCTGAAAGACTGTGGTTATTCTATTTCAAATGATAGTTGATAAAAAAAAATTATACTTCTTATATTAAAATGTTTATTCTAATTATTACTGTTTCCTACACATGCAACTCCACAGTTGCACTGCTGAATACAATTAAACTGTGCAAAGACAGATCAATTAATTAATTTCTGATTAATGTCATGCTTTACTACTAATAAACAACTTCTGCTTGATCTACTCTGGCGTGGACTTTACCTCCTCCATAGGTCATTTTAGGTAAAAGCATCTGCCAGATGAATAACTGTAAATGCGACAATTTGACTCAGAACATCCCGTCTGGCTGATACAACACCTGACACCAGGATGAAAATAGTGCAGTTCACCTGAAGTGACATGGTGGGGATGTCTGCTATGTAATCTGACTTTACAAATCTCAAGCTACAGCTCAATAATCAAAGCTGTTTTTAAGCGGAAACACTGGATGTACTTTGGTGTCTACTAAACTCAGCACATTTGAACAGTTTCTTGGCAGCCTCTTTGAGCACTGCCGGTGCTGTCTCTTCTGATTATCCCCAAGAAAATCAAGCATCTAGTGTAAGAGATGGAGGTGTGTGACTGTGTTGATCAGAGAGGGAGAGCGAGAGCGAAAGAGAGACAGAGAGAGAGACAGAGAGGTCATGTGTGAAACTGTTGAAAAGAGGGATGTTAGAAGATGTAGCTTGTTGCCTTTCAAAGAACAGTGGAGGTGTGCTGTTTGAATCTATGTTAAAACTGGGAATGTCATGGTTATGTGCGCTATAACATTGGGCTATGGAGACACTGACACAATACTGTGATTAAATCCCATTTAGTGTATTTAAATGTATATTGTTTTGCACTGTGGAGCCTTCATTTAGCTTATGGATAACCCTGAAGTACAGGACCGCCATTATCAAAGTTGATTGTAGACAATATGTCCGTCTTAATTCACTGGTTGTGTCATGTTTTACGTGAAATGCTTAAACCGGCAGTAATGGCTATTTTGAGGGGGCAGTGGAAACCAGTTGTGAACACAACATTGCCATATACTGACCTTTTAATTTGATATGGTCGGCAGAAAGCTGTTTATTTACACATCCAGTAGTTACGGCGCAAATTCAACATTCATTTAGAGTCATGTTTGACTGAACTGAATATCTTTTAGCTCTGTTTTTGGTCTCCACCAGCTCCTGAGTGAAATATCTGTGTACAGTCGGTTCTTAAGACTTTTTCGCTAAAATAAAAAACAAAACAAACAACATGCAACAAACACCAGTTGTAAGGCAAAAGACTAGGAAAATTACAATCCAACTACAGTCCACAAAGACAAGAGGAACCGCAATTTGCTGTAAAACTGACTGAAACAAATAGACATAGAAGCCACACTGCAGGTTTCTGAACTATGAGTTTGGATCACACAAACAGGTCAAAGTGAGAATCTACATATAGCAAGTCGAGGTTATTACGAGCATACTCTAGTCTGACACCTTTACCCTTTAACAACTTCCCACGCACACACATTCAACACTGCTTTCCAGAGAAACACAGCTGATGGCAAAACCACAAGCAGGAGATCTGATATCCTGCTTTCTGTACATCCCCAACACCAAAACACACACACACACACACACACACACACAAACACACACACACACACACACTGAATTATACAGGTGAACGAGATAAGATGCTTTTTGAAGTTAAATCTAAATTCCCTTCAGCAGGATTATACTTTGAAATGCATCTCGATCTTGCATGTGCACACACACATGCAGATACACACACACACACACACACACACACACATAAACTTGAGCCCTCTGGCAAGGAACTCAGTCGAAGCCAGCGGCGTGCCCACACTTGCCCCTCTCTCCCCTCTGCCTCCCACTGTACAGGCGGTGCATGAATAGCTCACACATGCTGTTCCCTGCCACATCTTATTTTTCCTCTATTTCATACTACACACATCTCTCTTTCAATACATTTCTATGTTGTATTTTCAATGTTAGGGAGCAAATAGCTGGTGGGGGGCAACAGAAAGTGTGTGTAAGAATGTCTAGTGACTTGACAGTAATGTCAGTGGCATTTGTCTGATTTTTTACAAGACAAGGCATATTTTCACTGGCACAAACATGCATCAAGCACAAACACACATACACACACACACACACACACACACACACACACACAACAACATAAACTTGTGACAACAATTACACCAGCACTCACATGAGTCAACAAGCATCAAAATTGAATTTCTGATTCTGTGTGAGTGTGTGTGACTGTGTGCCCACTGTCAGTATTGGACCGGCCCTAGAGTCAGCACAGACCAGCCAACCTGTGAACACACACAAACACACACACACAAAGATGTGGCTAATGGCCATCACAGAGTTTAAGTCACAACTCAGACTCATTAACCTTGCATGTGACAGTGGACCATCTATCACAAAACCTGCTCCTGTGGTATAAACAGAAGTCACTGAAGCCAGCAGCAACTCATTTCTTCAAAAGCAAAGATTTAGTGCCTGTACTGATGAAAGCTTATTACCGTCTGATTGTTGTCATCTGAGAAGTCACTAAGAAGTGACCAGTGTAGACGTTGTTCCTCAACAAAACTAATGCAATACACCTAACTTGTTACTTTTTTAAAGTAATGTTTGCCTTTACTTCTCTTCACCATGTCATGGATGGATTACTAGAAGACTCTACTGGGCAAAAGCCCAGGGGCCAAAAAGGTGTCACTCAAAGAGAAAAATACCAACCAACAGGAGCTCCAGTTGACCACAAAGTAACATAAAACAACTACAAACAGACACAAAATGACTACAAAGAGAACAAAACAACTACAAAGAGACAACTATAAAGTTGCCTAAAAGGAAAATACTATGTTTGAATGGCACATGAACTAGATTTGATGGGTCAAACATAATCACTCAAACTCTAGTTGCTCACTTGCCGACCATATTAGACTAGTATAGCCTATTTGATGTTACTAAACTCAGTGGTTGTACCTCATGAGTCAGATAAGTCAGATAACATGTTCCTCCTCAGAGTCAGCACAAGACTGCCCAGGCTGAAGAGCCTCTAAACAGACACATTAGTCAGCATCGATGTGTTGATTTTCAGAACTTATGTTACATACATCATGATATGACTGCTGATTTATAAGTGTAAGGGGATTACTGAATAAGGAACGGTAGCATTCAAAGACAAACACTGTCTAGGGAATATTAATTAACAATTCACCACACATGTAACTGTTGAGGGTGTAATTATTACTATTTATGACACATTTTCTCCTGAAATGTAAATTAATTTATAGAAGCTCTTCATTGATTTCCCTCTTCCTGAAGTGCAATTTCATGAGTTTGGCAACAGCTTTTTACTTAGTTTTACTTAGAATCTAGATTCACCTCCCTGTACACAATGACACACTGCACAAACAGTCCTAGTCAGAAATCGAATCAAGCCTAATAGTGAAAACACTTGTGTGAGAGGATCACAGATATGTAGGGGTTTTAAAAAGTAAAGAAAAAAATGACATGCCATCTGACAATAGGGCTGCGTCCAAAATCACTCACTTGACTCGCTCACTACTGCCTGTGTAAGAGACATTTTATTATTTACTCAATCATTTTGTCATCCAAACTAGTTGTAGGGTTACACAACTGTCATTTTTGCATCTGTAAAACGTGCCACGCTGCATTTGGGGCTTGTTAACAGAAAATTCTAGTGCATCCTGAATTCAGCCATACTTTACTGTTCACACCTGTGCTTTTCTGACTATGACATGTCAGAAAGTCTGCCATAGAAACAGTTTTTTTTAACACAACTCATTGTGCCATTAACTCACAGATAAAAGATAGACGATTTTTTTTGTTGTTCTCCAATGATTTTAAGGGAAAGTAGATATGTTTCTTTATTGTTACAGCCTTATAAAAACTTTACTTCAATGTGACAACAGGGTTACAAACCCAAATATGGAATTTTGGTGGCTGGGGCACTTTTTCTTTACATTTGACTAAATATTATAACTTTAAAAGTATAAGTACTGAGACACAGAAGGATAATAAGAAACGTAGTTTGCAGAATGTGTGCTCTTACCCCGAGCATCTTGTAGAGGTAGTGATACTGTGGTCCATTGGAGTACATCAGAAAGGTCTTCAGGAAGAGCCAGGTGTTGGTTCCCAGCCACAGCATCTACACACACAAACACACACACCACAGGATGTAGAGTAGTCTACAGAGCTAGCTACAGACATATATACTTTATCATGACCTTGTCAAAACATAGATGTAAAAACATCATCTTTTGTGTTTACTGTAGAGCTTTGCATAAATAAGCATTGTATTTTATGTTTCAGGGTTTACATTTGATCATATATATGTACAAAGCATGTAAAGTTCAATGAACTCCTATAGCGACACAATCTGTCCATTTCGTGCCTCCTCAGGATAGAAGCAGCTAAAGTAGCTAATGATCAGGTAAAGACAACATTAACTAACTGCGATATAAGTGGAGCGAACAGATGTAAAACCTGACAAAAGTTTCCCTACCAGGACCAAGTGCTTTCCTCCCTCGTTGGCGACCCAGCTCCGCACCGACACCACCATGATGCCTTCAGTGGCTCCGCAGCAGCTACCCTAACTTCTTCACCAGAAAGCCTCGGTGTGACTCGTCCAGCCTGCCGCCCCGTCTCTATCTGTCTGCCTGTGTGCAGCGTCCACAGACCGGCCGGTGTCTGCTCCGTCCGCCCCCCCTGCACTCCTTCCTCCGTTACACCGCTGCTGTCTGCTCTGAGCGCAGTTTGACTTTTCATCCCCCACAAGTCTCAGCGGCGAAGTGCTCGGTGTGAAATACTTAACTCCCCATCCAAACTCAGCTTGTCCCGCGACTGGCCTGACCGTTAAGTGAGCAGCGCATGAAACATCTTGAATAAAAGTTTCTTTGGAGCGAACAGCCTGAAGTTAAGCAACAGACAGGAGAACAATACACATCGCTGCACACTGATCCTCTCTGTCACTAGAGGGCGCCATGGTCCCACAATGATGTACACCTAGAAACACCATAACCTAGGTTGTGGTTAAGTGCAACTTCGAGGTACTTGTTCTTTACTTTAGTATTATCATTTTATACTTTATACTTCTACTTCACTACATTTTGAGGCATTGATTGTACTTTTCACTCCACATTTAGCTGCCAGCTTTTGTTACTTTTCAGGTCAAAGTTTAACATGAAAAATATGATAAACTCATAAGTCAGTACTTTATTAAACTTGAATTATATTTCAATCCAAATTTCAGTTAATCATTTTTACTTATAATTTTATAGATAAAATATATATTTATAAAAAAAATGTATTGTGTGGATAATACCTTTTAAATATATTTCAGTATAACTGGGAATAACTTTCAAGTTATGTACTTAATTGTATTTTTGCTTATCTTAAGTAGCACTAATATTATACTACTATCACACTAACATGTGAGCACATAACAGATGGCACACTTTTAGTACATTAATCATGAGAACACTAATTACACTTAAATTAAGTTTACTTTGGTGTGCTTTTCTTTATTGTTTTTACACGTGAATCCTCGCTTATGGCTTCTATGATAAGTTGAAGTAACACCTGTTTTGAGGTATCTATCAAAAAGGTGTTATAAGTTGTCACTAATGGCATAACGTTATTGATCAATAATTATTAGTAGTGTTTTATAGATCAGTTGAAAGTCATCAATAAAAACAGTGTGACTAAATTATTTATTAGCCATAATAAACAATTAGTTACAACTTATTAACTCTTTATAAAGGATGTCTCATTAGAAAGTGGCCTCAGGGTGGTAAAAGCAGTACAATCGATGCTTTAAGGTTGATTATTTATGACATGTGTTAATTGCTGATATTTACACTATATAGGTTTATAATAAATTTTTTTGATTAATTATCTGATCTTTTGGGGAAATAAGCCACATGCTTGTAAGCTGCAGTACCTCACAAGTCCTGCAAGAGCTACATGCATCTCTGAGGGCTGCTGGCGCCATCTTGTGTCTTTAGAAAGAAATGCATTTGAAGCTCAAATGAAAGAAGGAATTTATCTTGAAATAAAGCACAACATTCCTGGATTGTTTTGTTGTTGTTGTTGCACTAGACTGATACTCCAATGCTAAAGTAACCAAGCTTAAGAGGTCATCACTCTGTGATAAACCCGAATACATGCACACAGCTGGTATGACCTTAAACATCCCAAAATATTAAACTGCTGGTGCATTTTAGAATTTAATCATTACCCAAGTCATGGTCGCTTGATCGTGTAAAAATAATAAAATCCAATATTGGTTTTAGGAGAACCTGGGTCCCCAAACAACTTTGCTCATATTAAATCAAAATCAATTCTTCCATAGCAGCTCAAGGCTGCTGGTTTAATCAAAGTTTTCTCTACAGATAGTGTTGAGGATGAAGCAGAGCTGTGGTCTGCGTCCTCCCCACATTCCTGAGGGCAGAGACCCTCCCCACTTCACGCTCCAGCCCACCGCATGAAAGAGCCGTCCTCCGTCCCACACAGCTGTTCACAGGGCCAGGAGGGATCGAGCACGGCCGAGGCCCGCTCGTGTGATAGTGTGGGAAAAAGTGTCTGATTTGATAATCTGCAGACTGTGAAAACAAGATGTGTTTTCCTTTTCATGGTAAGAGCAGTCTGGACCTCTCATAAACTTTTCTCTTTACTGAAAGAATCACAAATCCCAGCAGGACGGTTGCCGGTTCGATCCCAATCCCAATCCAAAAACATGCAGCCTAGGTTTAGCCCTGCGACAGACTGGCATCCTGTCCAGGATGTACCCTGTCTCTCGCCCAATGCAGCTGGGATCGGCTCCAGCCCCCTGCGACCCGAGTTCGGATAAGTGGTTACAGAAAATTAATGAACGTATTCATTTTTTACTCTAGCATGTTTTGTCAGTCAAACTGCTTATTTTTGACTGTATTCTGCAGTCTTGGCAATCTAGTCTTGGGTTGAGTAACACTGTGTCAGCACAGGAGTGGCCAAGGTGCACAAGAGAGTAAGCAGTCCACTGGCCAAACATATCACTCATGACTAGCTCCCCTTTGTATTCTTCTGAAACTTGTCACTCACTCCCTCTTCCCTTGCCAGACACAGTCATCCACGCCCCTCCCTCTCCCTCTCTCTCTGTCCCTCTCTCCCTCTCTCTCTCTCTCTCTCTCTCTGTCTCTCTCTGTCTCCCTCTAACATGCCCCCACTTTGCTCTACATAAACAAATTATTCTCTATCTGTCTCTGCGAGCGTGCTCTGCAGTCACTGCGTGGAAGCCTATTCACTATCTGCTTTAAAATGAGAAAGGAGAGCAGGTTAATTCATTGGATCGGATGGATTGTGGTTGTAACAGTTCTGTTGCTGCTGGGCTTCATTATCGGTAAGACACAACAACACAGCACAAACTTACACTGGATCATACTGTCATCATTCACAAGTTAGACCTATTAAGATCTGCATGTGTTTTGTAAATGAAAAGTCCCTTATTTAACATAAAAATTTAAGTGAAGGCAGTTGATTAAATTTAGATACACTGATTTAAAAAATAATGAATATTGTTTAGTAATTTCTTTAGAATTAGGCTCATAAACAGAATTGAATAGTCAGATTGACTCAGTGTTGTTAAATTGAATCTTGAAGGTGGGTGTGTGTGAGGGAGAGAGAGAGAGAGCTTTATTTTGCCACTCATCTGACACATTTCACATCCCACTGCTCACAGCAGGTTAACACATGCTGCCCATAACCACAACTCCATTTAAACTATAATTTGTAACATAATGCCAAGCTTTTGTTAAGATCTAATACCAGGACAGTCATACGGTGGTGACATACTTCTTAAGGTAACGGACACTGTTGTTGAACTGTCTGTTCAGTGTCTGTGTCTGTGTGTGTGTGTGTGTGTGTGTGTGTGTGTGTGTGTCGCTGTAGGCTGGTTTGCAAAGCCCACACATACAAACACTGCAAACCAAAGTGCTTCCAGCAAGTATCTGAGGGAGTTTCTGGATGAAATGCAGCCAGACCAGATCAGGGATCATCTCAGGTAAGAAGCACTACCAACCTGTCCTGTCCTGTCTCTAAAGCCAATCGGACATAGCCCAAACTCTGGTATTATGATATCATAACTAGATCCCTTTTGTCGATAAGATTTGGAAAGTCTAGATAAAATACACAATTCAATCAATTTATCCACAATTCAAGTGAGCAGAGGAGTAAACCAGATGTTAGCCAGCATTGCCAGTGAAAGTCTGTAGTGTGCATGACCCATGGGTGGAAGAATAATAGAAGATCTGGGTCATTTCAAAGTCAAACTTTTTTGGCTTCATGCCCCACTGAGCAACTTTTCTAGGAATGAAAGCTGTATCTAGTTTTCTTTATATATCTATAGCTTGTATTTTGAGATCCTCGGGCAGAGGTCTTTTGTCCATCCTAAAGGCCTAAACTGAAAGAGCAGAGTGTTTTGCAGTCAGGGCCAAAATGCTCTGGAACAATCCTGAGGAGATCAGGTTGGCTCATTCAGTTATTTCCTTTAAATATCTAGCATGTATTATTTAATGGCATCTGGAAGTGAGGTTACAGATTGTAATCAACTGAAAAGCCATATGCTTACTTCTCCCTCTCCAAGCATGCTAACCCTAACCCAACTGCACATTTTGATTCTATCAGTGACTGCAAGAACTGTGACAAACTGTGTGCATTTTCTCCAAAGAAAATTTACACGACTCCCACACTTGGCTGGTACAGAGCAGAATCTGAGATATGCAGAGCAGATCAGGAAAGAGTGGCTGGAGTTTGGACTGGACTCGGTGGAAATGGTGCCCTATGACGTGCTGTTGTCCTATCCCAACAAATCACAGCCGAATTACATCTCGATAGTGGATCAGCTTGGCAATGAGGTACAGAACATGGACACATCCAGTCAAATGTACTCATACTTTGCCCACATGTAATTTCAACCACTCTATAAAAAACATGCCTTGTAAAAAACCCTTTACTTGTTTCAGGTCCGGTATTGTCCTTATTGTTTGCTCCCCTCTATTATAGCATTAGGATAGTTACCACAGCCAGTCAATTACACAGGTACCATTTGAATTATTTTAATGACCATTTTCATGCCTTGTGTTTGCATAGAGAAACTAATTTTAATGTATCTTTGAGTTTAAGGACTGCCAAACTTTTTGTGATACTAACCCATTTTACCATTTCAGGCTCACTCATTAAATACTCCATTCTCCAAACTCCCTGGTGATTACAATTTCAAAGGGAATGTGATTTTCTCACGCACATGAACAACAACTCTAATTCAGTCCAAACTCCATGACTACTTCTTATTCTGTTTGGGGAGATAACAAAGTTGCAGCATGCATTATACAGACTGATCCGGACTGCAGGGCAGTTCATTCAAGTCCAAGGTTCTTTTATAGCCTTGTGGCGAAATAAAATTATCTCTGTGTATCTTATGAGGGATAATGATACAGCACAAACACAAAGAAGAGAAAAAAAACGGGTTTACTGCATGGCCATTGCAGCATGCTTCTTTGATGCATTCAAGAACTTAAACACAATCAGAATTTACAATTCAGCTAATTCTGTAACACACTATGATCATGTTGGCTACTGAGAGTCAATTTTTTTCAGCTGCCAGTAAAACAAGATCAACTGGTATCTGCAAATAATTCACACAATCTGTTTTGATATATAGGACCGATAATGTGAAATTAAGCATTTACTGTATTCAGATCATTTACTTAATACAACACTGTAAAAATACTTTAAAAAGTACTTAACACACCAGAAGTAAAAGTAGTTAATGCAGCAAATAGTTCCTGTGTCTGTGACATATTTTTACTTGGTAGCTGGTTGAGATGAAGCTTATCAATTATTAACTATTTTATAGAGAACTGCAATAAATTAGTATTTTCATTAAGGATTACTTTGCTGATTAAGGTTGACGGATTGTGTGATTGATTTGTTAAACTTCAGAAAAAAAGTCAAAGACCATCAAAATTACCCAGAGCGCCACAGTAACTCCTTCTCATTGCTTGTTTGCTCATTTGCCCATCAGGTTTTGAACACCTCCTTGGCTGAGCCAGTTCCAGAGGGTTATGAAGATATTTCTAACATTGTTCCTCCATACAGTGCCTTCTCTGCCAAAGGACAACCTGAGGTACATACATGCACACGCACAAATCATCTTATCATACTAACAAGAAGGCAGTCATGTTTAAATACCTTATCACTGCTGGAGTAAAAGCTATTAAACTTACCTTCAATTACTTACCACCACCATCCTCACCTCTCTGACAACCTAAGATGTGTCCTCTTTCTGTCTTTCTCTCCAGGGGGACTTGGTGTATGTGAACTATGGCAGAACAGAAGATTTTTTCCAGTTAAAAAGGGAGATGGGCATCAATGTAACTGGGAAGATTGTCATCGTCAGATATGGGAAAATATTCAGAGGCAATAAGGTAGGAAATGTCATGGTCATAACACCACATGAAAATCTCTTTTAAAGTTATAATATGTGACTTTTTGCATTAAAATGTACAAATGCAACTAGGTGTATATTAAAAATATTGTTGAGTTGTGTTCCTTAACTATCCCAAATGTTTCCCACCATTTACAAACTGAGAAATGTGTCATTTTAATAAATCTAACGGTTCTTTAACAATCATTTGGTTGCCTGTCAATGGCAGTTTTGGAGAGCAGGAGAACACTGCAGATAATTTGGAATTTAAACATATTTTCTCCAACAACTTTTAATGTTTTATACAATTTATCAATGTCAAACCAATCACCACTATTTTTTAACATGACATTAATTTATTATTTTTTTGTACACAATCAAAATGACTCACGTCTCTCTGTCTTGCTCCACCAGGTACAGAATGCCATGTTGGCTGGAGCAAAGGGCATCATTATGTTCTCAGATCCAGCAGATTACTGGGCTGCTGGAGTCCAGGTACAGACTCCTGCATCATTTTAACCAGAATATGATGTGTTACATTGTGGATAATAACATGTGTCTACAAACAACAACTAAATTCATGACAGGGATCGTGATTGTAAACAGCTTCTATGAGAGTGCCTTCAATAATGTACAATATATAATCTCTGTAGATATTTGAATACAGGAAACTAATGCAATCTGTTGATTCATAAATAGCATTTTAAATGTGTGTATGAGAGTGTGTGTATGTGTGTGTGTGTGCAGCCCTACCCTGACGGCTGGAACCTACCTGGTGGCGGAGCTCAGAGAGGAAATGTTCTCAACCTGAATGGAGCAGGAGACCCACTCACACCAGGGTACCCTGCTAAAGGTGTGTGTCTGTGTGTGTTTATACA
>CAFUXE010000172.1:584859-642636 GCA_903364295.1 Serranus cabrilla | reverse complement strand
GTAAAAAAAAAAAAAGATATCTTTTATATATTTGCCTTTTTTCTATAATCCAAAATACAATAATTCAGAGCAGTGCTATTAAGACAAGTCTACAGCAATGCTAGCTGCTACATTAGCATCCTTTTAGCCCTGGAGGCTGTTGTTTGGACCAAACTGGTGGAACCAACAAATCAACAGACAGACACTAGTGTACCAGAAAATGACTTATTTTTAATCTTGAATTCAGGGCAAACTAAAACTTTTATTGGGGTTCTTAAATAAAATGAGCTGCATATTTGTATTATTTACAGAATATGTGAATTATTTACCATTCAACAGGAACATGGGAGGACAGATTCCACCCAACAACTGGAAAGGAGCTCTGAATGTTTCCTACCGGATTGGTCCAGGCTTTACGGATGACTTAAAGAGCCAGTAAGTGCTTACATTAAGCTTTTATATCCAGTGTCACAGTGATCCCTTGTGTCCACATCGCCTTTTGATAATGTGATTCTCCCACCCACCTACTTTTTTCAAAATAAAACTCTCCTCCGCTGCTGTCATCACTCTTTAGTGTGTTTAAAGTTTGAATAGTCTTTCCCCTTTTTGTTACTTTTTGTTGCTTTTGCTCAGTTTTAATGACCCACTGGCAAGTAGCCAACTGAGGCACAATGGAGGCCCTTGTACATCCTGTGTGTGAGAGACATAAGTAGCACACCCACACACAAACAAACTGCACAAATTAAGGGTGCACAGCAGTAAATGGGCCTTTCTGTGCTTTTGAACTGTGCTGAATGTTTTCACTACGGCATGAGATAAACATAATAAACATGCTAATGATGTCCCTGTACAGGGTAAAAGCAAATGGTTAAATATTTTTCTTTTGTGATTTTTTATTTTCAAATTCTGTTCATGTTCATTTCTTGTTCAAATGTATACGGTTGACTTTTTTCTCTTTCTGTCCCTTTGTTTGCTGCTGTTTCTCTTTCTGTCTTTCATGTATCACCATGTCCTTAATCTGTCCGTCTCAGAAAGGTACGCATGAACATCCACACTAACAACCAGGTAACCAGAATCTACAACGTCATTGGCAGGATAAGAGGAGCTCTGGAGCCAGGTACGGGACCACAATCCAACATGCTCTTATTTTTCATTAAAGCTTTCAGCAACATTGTAAACACAACCAGCAAATGCTACTATGGATACTCAAGTCCCCTTCACAAATGTACTACAACCCTGACCTTATCTACACATTACCTGAGGGAGCTGTATGTGAGAATGCAAATGTCCAAATCAATTGGGCTTTATATTTAACTTGACTCCAGAGTTCATATGAAAATATGGCTTAATACTTAATAATAATGTGTTGCTGGCTCTCCTTTTGTGTGCGTGGTATGTAGACAGGTATGTGATTCTGGGAGGGCACCGGGATGCCTGGGTGTTTGGAGGAATTGATCCAATGTCTGGTGCTGCGGTGGTCCACGAAACTGTCAGGAGCGTTGGCAAGCTGCTTAGTAAAGGTACGTCTTTTAATGTGTGTAAGAGAGTTATGGTATCAGCAGTCATTAAGTATGCATGTGTGTTTGTGTGTGTGTAGGATGGAGGCCTAGGAGGACTTTAATATTCGCCAGCTGGGATGCAGAGGAGTTTGGACTGCAGGGATCCACAGAATGGGCAGAGGTACACAAGCACCAATCCATACATCCTAACCACCTTGCACACACACACACACACACTGACTTCACTTCACTCTTCTCAACAGGATAATGCCAAGATGCTGCAGGAGAGAGCTGTGGCCTACATCAATGCCGACTCTGCCATTGAGGGTGAGTGTGTTTGTGTGTACAGCTCAATAAATATTAGATAATATTGAGGCAGAGAGACTTTTAATGTGCCTTATGTGTGTGTGTGGATGTATCTATTTGAATTCCAGGCATGTACACACTGAGGGTCGACTGCACTCCGTCTCTACACACTTTGGTGTACGACATCACTAAGCAGGTGAGGAGACGTATAATGTTGCATCTGAAATTTATTTCAGTAATTTTGTCTTTCACTCTCTTTTGCTTTATTCCCTGTCTTTCTCTCTGTGTCTTCACTTTATGTTTATGTTTTGCATGTAGATTACCAGTCCAGAAGAAGGAGAAGAGGGAATTACTCTGTATGAGAGCTGGCATAAGAGAGACAACTGGACGAATGACCGTGATGCACCCAGGTACAAAGCCGCTTGTTACGGTCGGAGCCATGTGGTACAACAATAAAAACCAACAGTAAAATACACAAGGTTTGAGTGAAAACAACAATTCAGCAGCCAGGACAGCAACGTAGCAATCACAATCACTTAGAAGTGGATATAGAAATGACATATTAACTAATTCTTCACTGTAATTTTTTCTGATTGGATGCACTATGCAAAGATGTGTATGGATGACTCTATGTTGTGTCTCTGCTTGCCCGTGTATTGGGTTTTAGGTTGTGTAATTTGTTAGCCAATCAATAAACGATCAAGAAATGAACGAAACAAATCACTATATTAGTTTGTCTTCCATTCTGGTGTATCACAGGATCAGTAAACTCGGGTCAGGCAGTGATTTCGAGGCCTATTTTATCCGTCTGGGAATTGCTGCAGGCAGAGCCAGATACACCAAGAACAAGGTAAGACATGCAGTACTTACAGATTTATAAACATTTCTTACTGTTATAAAATATTGAGGTGTATTGCAGAATGCAATGAATAAGGAGTTTGCTTTTCCTCATCCTGGTGATCAGCAAATCTGGGTTATGCTGTCAAATTAGCATTTGCATGTTAACTGGCTACCATTTACATAATCTATAACCACTCAATCTCGCCCCCTAGTGCCCCTATGTTTGAGGAAAAAAACTTCCCTCTTGGATATTCCTGTAGTTGTTGAAGCATAATGAACTGTCCTCCAGGGTGCCTTCTTCAGGGACAAAACGTGGTAAAGTGGGTGCCCTTTAAAAAAACGTGATATAATGTGCTTTTTGGGCGCTGGTGCCCCTTTTTTATTATTATTTACGCCCCTGCCCCTCAAGCAGTTTGGCAGTGCCTACAGCTGTGGAGCAAAACTGCCACACTGTCCCTCTGTTATATAAAACTCTGTCTCAACTGCTATTGTAGCTACACGCAGGTGGGTCTCCAGCTTTCATCAAGACTCACCGTAGTGTCGGCTAGCTTGCTAGCTTGTTGTGCCAACCTTAGCACATGTTGCTAACTGCGTATACCGCCAACCTCTTACAACGCTATAGGGAGTTATAACTGAAGTTTAGCTTAAAATTAAACAATAAATTGACTTACCCTGCTGTGGAAGAACATTGTTGTTCATGCATATGTTTGTCCTTCACGACGTGGTGGCGCATTACCTGCATTGGGACCAGGTAGCTTTCCCTTCAACTTTAATATCCACTTCATTCACAACACTCCACAGACAAATGGCATTGTGATTCTAGCTGCATATTGTAGGCCTTTCAGTCTACTTGTCTTTGATATTTCACAACTATTATTTATATATATTTTATTATTTTCTTTGAAAACTCTATCAATGTCGTTAAAAGTGACAGTTTGCCAGGCCTAGCAACAGTAACCAATGGGCGTTGCCTTGACACGGGTTAGGTGAGTTAAGGTTACAGTACGGAACAGATAAACGTGAGGAAAGTCTCTTTATGATAGAAGTGTTACTGTAACTCAATGAAATGCCCTCTCTGCTTTCAGAAAACAGAGAGGTACAGCAGTTATCCAGTTTATCACAGTGTGTATGAAACCTTCGAGATAGTGGAGAAGTTTTACGACCCCTCCTTCAAGAGGCTTCGGGCGGTGGCCCAGGTGAGAGGCGGGCTGGTCTTCCAATTGGTCGATTCCCAGCTCCTTCCTCTCGATGTCAGCCAGTACGCAGACTCACTGAGGAAATACGCACAGAGCATTGCACAGCTGGCGCAGAGGCACCCAGAGGAGATGACAACACATGAGGTGTCATTTGGTGAGTTGATTCGGTCATTGTGTGTGCTCACATTGTGCAATTGAAATTTCAGGTGTACTTAAAATGTTTGCATGAGTATTCAAGCCCACCAACTTCCTCTGCATTTAAAATGTTTCCCCATATATTCAGATTCTTTGTTTTCTGCTGTGGAGAACTTCACCGTTGCAGCCAGGGACTTCCATGACCGCCTGCAAACCCTTAACAGGGCAGAGTAAGTGTGTCACATAATTATACTTCTTTACATATGTTCAGTTTATTGCAATCCAAAACAGTTCTGTCATGAATTCTGAAGTTTATAGTATCCAGTTTTTGTTGACAATGTAAATGTATAAATTCAATCAAATGTCTTTTACTGAGTAAGAGTTGGTGAGTTTGGACTATATTATACATCACTGTTGTTTTTTTTTCTAAAGAAAAAAGAACATAGGATGAAAACATTGCAAACATCACCACTAACTATGACTTCAATGCTGAAACATCAGCATCATAAAAATACTTTATGGCAGAAAATCTATATTAGATTATTTGTGTATGTGTATTGATAAAGTGGCTGATATGTTCAGTCTTTGCAAGTGTGTGTGAAAGGAGTTTTATGTGAGTGTGTGTGTCAGTCCTCTGCAGGTGCGTATCGTGAATGATCAACTAATGTATCTGGAGAGAGCCTTCATTGACCCGCTGGGCTTACCTGGCAGACCCTTCTACAGGTTGGTCACACACACATACACACTACAATTTTCAAAAGCTTTTACCTGAGTCTCATCAACCAACCAAGCACCTGAGCACTATGACCACTAAATTGCACTGTTTGCTTAGTATGTGACTTTAATGGTCAGTCAAATTTAAGCAAAAGTGCCAAATAAAACTAGAGAATCTGTAATACCTCCAGTACATTTCTTAATGTTACCAATCGTCTCTTCTCTGTTTCAGGCATGTGATCTTTGCTCCCAGCAGCCATAATAAATATGCAGGGGAGTCCTTCCCAGGGATCTATGATGCATTGTTTGACATTGAGAACTCAGCTGATCCAGAGAATGCCTGGGAGGAAGTCAAGCGTCAAATCAGCATCGCAGCATTCACCGTCCACGCTGCTGCCATGACACTAACACCACCTGCATGAAGCCTAACTAAAGCCATGTGACCGAGCTATCTATTGACATTTTGAATTATAAAGAGGGAATACACTCTACCTGCAACACACAGAGATAGACAACCCCTGTGTTCTGACCCAGTCATGTTCCAGGAACATCAAGAGCTCAGTAATACAGTGAATCTCTGACAAAAATACAACTCTTTGATTTCATGACCACAGTAAAGTAATGATTATTGTTCTTAATGTGTTTTGTTGTGTAAAAAAAAAAATTGTCTGTGTCTACAAGGGACCCAAATAAAATCAATCCATCCTTTGCATATGGGCACAAAACAACTGATATCTGCCTGTCAGTTTTGTTCTGAGAAAGAAATGTGACATCTATTTACAAACATGTTATTTATTATTTATGAATTTCCCTAATTAGTCAGAGACATACTGCAGAGTTATATAGATATATGAGGGAGAGTGTGTGAGAGAGAGGTAGTGTGTTCGTTTGGTAATGGGTGGGTGAGCTGTCATCTCTGTATGCCTCGGGTGTGTTTTTAGCACGGTGCTGCCAACCTCCTCACACTATCCTCTGGTACAGAGTACCTGGTGTAGATGCAGGTGATAACTGCTGCTCTAATCCAGTCAAATTTACACACCATCACCTTCATCCTCGACACAGAGAAAGAAAAGAGAGCAAGAGAAAAACATAAAACTATATGTACATTATTAAACATTTGTATACACCCGATTTGTTCAAAGATTAAATTGTAAAAGGTTACGTTTAACCGATTGGATGGACTGACTATGGCCTTGTGTAATAAACTTCTATTAGACCTGAGTGGATCTTTAATTAGAAGTGTTATATTATTAGTTAAAAATGTTACTGCAGTATGACTTGGGTCATTTTTATTACAGCATTAGTCGGCCATGTCCCTGCATTATTGTGTCTGACAAGTTCTTTCAGGTTTAGTACAAATTTGATTACATTTTTATAAAATGATTACCTTATGTGTGCTTAATGAAGGCTTAATACTGCCATCCTATGGACACTAACAGTAGTGCAGTTATTCTTGCTTACATTAGTGAATGCTTTTTTATTCTCATTTAATTTGGGTGGTTAACAATATGGGCATGAGCTGCCTTAGCGAAGGTCTGTGCTTTTCTAGTTTTCCATGTTGTCAGCAGAAATGTACTTCTTAGTGTTCCTTCTGTCTCTTTTGATAGAATAAATGGGGTTCTGGGAACTACGAGAGAGATTTTTTAAAAAATCTTGATACTTATTCTTATGGGGCATGTATTCCCTTTCTTATAACTGACTGATTTGCTTTGCTTCACTGTAAAAAATGTAATGCAGGTTATTGTTTATCATCACTCACCCAATAAAATCCCATGTTATCTCACCTGTTTCTCTTCTTATTTTGGTTAATTTGGTTTTGGTATACATAATAATGTGTAAAGCATTTGAACCATCAATTAAGTTCCATTGTAGAGGATGACACACAATTCTAAAAGAAAATAAAGAAAAATACTTAAACCATCTAGAAGCACTGTTTGTCCGTTAGTCCATTAGGAGGTCACATTTGTTGAAATTAAAACCCATTTCCTTCTTATCAATAGTCTGTATTTACCTGAAGTTATTGTAATTTAAGGGACATGCACACACAGGGAAGACAGTTCACAGTGTCATATTTTAACAGAGAAAACACAACTCCCTTTAGTCGGTCTTATTACCTCTGTGTAAGGTGGCAACATGAAAATCAAAGTGTTCAACAAAAGCACACAGTAATGACAGATCATCCAGTATCACAAATCCCATTTTGTATTCATGAATTGTAACAGAAAATGTGGACAGAATAACTCACTTTATAATTCAGAAAATATATATATAAAAAGGACATATCATTCACATCTACTACTACTTTTCATCCAGATGCTTGTATGTAAACTCACACATATCCCAACCTATGAAAGCCTCTTATTGTTGCACTCAAAATTACGCCGAGCTTTTCATTTAGTCTAAAGAGTAGCCTTTCTTCTTTTGTCAATCAAACATAAAATAAAAACCATAATAGCTCAGTAAAGACAGCTGGATATAGAATGTGTTTTCATTAGTGCTCATTGTAAGACATGACTGACACAAGCAGTATTGCATCAACTCCACTGTACTGGAATGTACACAGAATATTGTTTAGATTTGTCTGGTGCAGCAGTTACACCACTGGCACAGATTCATGAGGTCTATGATAAATATCAGAGCAGGCTGTACTTCTGTTCTATCCATCATATCCATGTAAAGCTATTTTCATGATGCAGTCTAACCCAATTCACTCTCTCTCCTGGGTCAGTTCTCTAAGGCACTCCTTTAAGTTTTCCACCCGGTCTCTATTTTTTTCTTCAGCAGTCTGTATCGTCTGCTCCAGCACCCGCTGCGCCTCATCCAGCCCACTAACCTTCGGGGCGTCGTGTTCATAGAGACAACCTTGCAGCAGATCGTCGTGGCAGTGCGGGGAAATCATGCCGCACAGGAAGCGCAGGAACATGTCGTAGTGGCCCAGCCAGGAGCCCAGGGTTCTCGTCAGGGCACACTGGACCAGGCCTGCAGCTGATCTGGTCTGATCCTTGGATGTGAATATCTTGGGCTTGGGCAACAACGTGGACTCCAGAACATTCTTGGACTCGTTGCGAAATATTGTGAAGACGTACACAGCAGCCATGAACTCCTGCAGGAGAAAAGACATGGTTTTTAGGGTAAGTCCTTTTGTCTCTGCTGGGTGGATGACAGGATGTAGCAGCAAGAAGCAGTGAAATTTTTCTGTCATCTTTTGATATATTCTGAATGTATGTCAAAAACATCCTTTATATGAAAATCTACCTCTTTGTTGATTAATCATTTTGGTGCATACAAACATTTATCTAATCAGATCCATTAAATAAAACCCCTCTGGACATTAACTAGTTAATAGACTACCTTGAAAAACACAAAGTTAAAGGGGACATATGCTAATTTTCAGGTTCACACTTGTTTTTGGGTTTCTACAAGAACACGTTTACATGCTTTAATGTTAAAAATAACAAACAAAGTTATGTCCCCTGTATGCACCCTCTGTCTGAAACACTTTTAAACCCCCTTACTGAAGGAGCCCAGTCTGCTCTGATTGGTCAGCACGGGAGAAGTCGCCCCCTCTGACATTTTTGTCTGAAAGCACATTGTGGCAGAAAGATTTCTGCCACAATGCTTTTTCTAAAACATAGGAGTTTGGGTGCTTAAAACAATAAATTCTTACTAAAAAATAGAACCCTGACACCCTTCTCCTTGCATGATCTTTGTCGCTCTCTATATCAATTTTAATACGACTAAAGATTTCTGATAGAAAGTCTCCCATGTGTTTAAGTCAAGGGTTGCAGCATATTTTAAGGAGCCTGCAAATCTGAACGGCTCATTCGATTTTATTATTTGGTACGCCAACAAAAGAGTACATGCACAAGCACTGAAAAAGTGAGTTTTTTTAAATGATATCCAGTATATACTTATAATATAGCAGCATAAAAAAGGTTATACAAGTATTGAGATTCTTTAAAGAGCTGTACCTGATAGCTGAAATGTACAAAGCAGTACTTCCTCTTCCCATCTAAGGCAGCTGGGAGCTCAGTGCACATGCCAGAAAACACGGTCGTGTCCGTCACCTTCAGACCGTAATCTTTCATGTCCTCCTCTGAGAACACACTGGCATTCCTCTCCAGCATCTTAAAGGCCATCTTCCCCATCTTTATCAGCAGTTGCTTGTCATCATCGGACCATTTCTGAGTAGAAAATAGAAATGACAAATTCTTATGTTGAAGTTAGGCTTTAAATTTGCTCCTGCCTGGACTTTTTGAGCTATTACAGCAGTTTTGGTTTGTTTATACTGTATCAAACATGTGTTTGAAACACTGAAATGCATAATATTACGATGTGAAAGGGGAAAAAACACTAAAGCTAAATACAGACAATCACTTCAGTTCAACTTGATCACACTGCATTGGATGGTACAGGTGTTCTTGATACTGTATCCTCCAAATTAAACATTTCAACTACAGATTATATTTGCCTGCAAAATAAACTAATTTCAATCTCATAGCAAATAAAATATCTAAAATGTGATGAAAGGTTGATACAGAAAATTACATTTTCCTGTTTTATTTCCATGCTTGTAAAAAGGAAAGTCAATTTGGAACAATGATATAAGTGAGAAAGTAAAAGACACAGATAAGCTCACGCTACCAGGTCATTTTCCCGCTTGTAATAGTAGAACTGCAGCCTGCGATTGATCTGGACGGTCATAACGCCGATGTAGAACGGCGTCAGCCTCGGTGGGAGCTCTCCATAGCCCCGGTAACGGTTAAAGAAGCGTGCGAACACTGTGGCCACCATCCAGCTGACAAAAGGTTGTCGGGCGAGTATTCTGAGTGTCGGCAAGCGCTTATAATGTGCCACGATCTTTGCTGCTAGCTCTGCTTCGCGAAAGCGCTTGGTCAAGTATTCATCTACCTTCTCGTCACTGTAGAAAAAAGAGAGAGAAAAAAGTGAATTGAAACATAGAAGGTGAAATTGTTTTAACTTGTAAAAATTCTGCTGCTGAATCATTTCAGCAGGATTATAAATTATATTTACAGGATGGTATATGTACACTACAGACATAGCTAAAAACAGCAGCAAATACAATAAGAAGATATACAAAGATGATTTAAAAGACCGCACAGTCACACACCTAAAGCCCTGTATTTCTGTGACAGCGTCTATGAATTGAGATGGTATTTGTGAGACCGCCGCCTCTCTCCCCAGGATCCAGATGCGGGCACCACGAAGCACAGTACCTCGGATGATATTGACAATCAGGACATCCTGATTTACTTTGGTGTAATTGTCATTTATTACTGGAGCATTCTGAAGAAAAAAAAAAGACAAACATATCAGTTTCTTGTCATCAGGTGTTAGATTAGGAACCAGTAAATACCTTTAAAACACAACTAACCTAGTGTATTTTTTTTTTTAAGTGGGGTTGTCGATCAATTAGTTTGTTTGTATTATTGTTTGACTTTGGTGAATCTGAGCGTATCCTTCAAACCAACAAAGTCACACAAAAACACAAAACATAAACAAATGAGGCAGCAGTAGACCAGCAATTCCTGTGTTCTGCATGATTAAGATTATTGTTTTGTCAAAAGAGCTGCTTTGAAAAGAGTATAGAAAAAGGCTGCCTGATGGCAAGTTAAAACAGTCAAAACATTTCTAGTTTACACTTGATCAATTGACCTTTTTTAGATTGCGAAAATATGTTTTGCTGCTGCAGCTAACCACAGCGGTGCATTGCTTGGATTCCATGCTGGTATTCCTGCCTGCTTGCCAACAGCCATCTACTGTAGGTTACACACTGACTGTGAATAATACAACCCCACTTCAAAAAATCTGACCCATATGTTCTTTAAAAAAAAAAAAAGCAATTAATACAGAGAAGTATTTTGTTTATCTTTATAATTCAGGTCCTCGATTTTTCTTTCAGGAACAAATGTGAATGGGTCTCAGGTGTACCTCCCAGTCCAGAGGAGCCTGGTAGGAGTCAAACGAATCCATTATGAGGAGAAATTTACAGTCCTCTTCCTCCAGGTATTTCATGTCTTTGCACTCAGGATGAAAATATTCAATCACTTCCATGATGGACACCGTGTCTGGAAGAAAGTTCCTGTAACGCACGTTCCAGAGACTTCGGAATGACATCTTGATAACAAACTGCAGATCCTGAAAACACATGGCAGGAGATGGGGTCAGACATAAAAAGCAAAAAGCAAAAAAACTTTCATTTCATTTTTTGTTGTTGCTTCACCTTATTGGCCTGCAGTTCTGCCCAATCGAGACAGAATTTCGCCACAGCGACAGTCATGCCAATTCCGGCAATCCCAGTGGTCACCACCGTCCTCACCGGCTGGCCATCGGCCTTCTGAAGTCGGAACAGATTGTTTGGGCTCATAAAAGTGTCAGCACTGGGGACCTGGACAGGGGTCGCAGGGTAGGGTCGGATCTCATGGGAGGGGTCAACTCCTCCACAAACACAGGTGGAAACCAGTGGCTCAACATAGATGTTATTTAGAGTCCTCTGCTTTCCGGCTTGAATGACCCCCTCATTGATCGCTTGGTATTTTCTGATCAAATGCTCCTTCAGGTGATAACGGATCAGTGCTGGTGGTGGAGAAACAGAAAGGAAGAATGTGAGAAAACAAAATGTGGTTTGGAATCTGGATCTCACACTGTAGGAAAAAAAGTCTTTCTGCTGCACCACCTCGTTATGGTAGTCTCATGTTGCTGCACAAATTCTCACCAAAAAAAAACATTTTGCCGTAATCAGCAATAATACCTCATATATTATAGAAGCATATATAGAATATATGGTACACTTTGGAAAAAGCCTTATTCCTGCGGTCATAGCTGCCTTATATAACAGACGTCGCTGACACAGTCTGTGTGTGCTGCTGTCATTTGTTATTGATGTTGTATTGCTGCTCGTGTTTGTTACGTGTTTATATGTTTTGCTGTCTGGCAAGTACAGTGCTGTGAAAAAGAATTTCCTCTGGGACAATAAAGTCTAAAGTCTGAATATATGCTCATACTGCAGCATCAGTATTAAGACATTTTTCAATCAGTTAAAAACTCACCATGAGCATCAATTACTTCAATAGTTAGAAATGAATTCTAAATAAAAAAAAATGTATCCATGTTGAGTAACTTTAGACATGTTACATACACACACACAAATTCACAGAGAAAGCAGTCAGTGCAAGGTTAAATAACTATTTGTATAAACAGTATGTATAGCAAATTTAAGTCATGTCATCAAAAGTCATCAAACTGCAGCCACAACATTCAGATTGAATTAAATCTCTCAGAATAAATCACCAATATTAGCCGATGCGTTCACTTGCCTCTGTTGCACTGAGCCTGTAGTTGTTCTGCCTCTGGTTTCTTCTTCATACTTTCTAGGGTTCTTATTGCATTGATCAATGCCTGCTCCTGGCCTGCAAAACAGAATTTCAATTAAAAAATGAATCCAAATAGTAAGCAATCACTTGGAAGTACACCAGTCCCTGTGTACTCCCCAAGGCTGTATCCTCATTTCCCCCACAGTGCATTTTATTGTTAATGTAAAAGTAACTCTTCCTGCTGCAAGAGCTCAAATGTAGCTGTTGTTCTTTATAGCTAAAGTACTACTTCTTTAAAATGTCAATTGTTCACTTCACAGCTACCATCCCAACAATCAGAACTTAGTTTCTGAATAATGTAAGGTCTGTTTGTACCATTCAAACTGTAGGTGTGTTTTCTTACCAAATATCTCAATGGTTTTGTCCACGAAATCCAGAAGGTCTCCATTCATAATCTGCTGCAGTGTTATACCTCTGTCCAGCTGGTAATACCATGACTTAAATTTGAATAGCACTTCTCTTTCGAGGGCTGTCAAGGCACTCTGGATGGTCTGCAGACAGAGAAAGGAAGAAAGGCAACCACATTAAGAACAACAATAAGGTTCTTTATCATTTATTACTAAATTTAGAAAGATAAGGAAACTACACATATTTCTTAACTTTGAATTTCTTAATGTAACTCGAATGGAAATCTTAGAATGCAGACCTCCGCCACAGCAACTGCTGCATTCATATGCAGTACAGTTTGTCCCATATTTAAGATGGGACATTCCTCTGATTTTAGTGTGTTCATGAGTTATATGTTATAAGGTAGAAACAATATGGACGCTATAAAGAAGATGTATTATATTCTTTTGCTCACAGCAACATGTACAGAACTGTTTCTAGAGATTGCTTGACAATGAAAATGAAAAATGATCTGGAACATTCAGCTACACACCAAAAGGCAAATGCACTATAACTGATATATATCAAAATCAACCAAACAACATGTTAAAAGCATCATCATGTCAAACAAAGTAATGGACCAAAATAACAATTTCTGTTGAAAAAAAAGGAAAATATGTGCCATCACCAACCCTAAATAAATAGGGCAGGTCCTGCTCTGGGTGTAGTCTGCCTGGCTGGCTGTTCTCATCATTATGCATCGTGTCCTCTGGTTCAACAGGCTCAGGTGGTTCTGGGGAATCAGCTATTAAAAGTTCATCTGCATCATCTTCCTCGTCCTCTTCTGAAAAATCCCCCAGATCAGACGACCTGAGCGACAACACAAGAAAGGTATGAAAGAGTACTGAAAACATTGGCCAAGGATTACCACAAGTTTTCACCACATTTCAACTCCTGTCAAACCCCCTCATGTATGTCCCTTGGAATAATCTGACTTAGTCTTTTTCTTAACATTTCTGTAGATCTATTTATATAAAAGAACACAAGAAACATGTACTGGAAAGATATAAGACGTGTATTAAACATGAGCTATGAGTTAAAGAGCACAGACATAAGAAACCCCCCTTGTGCAACACACTGTGTAGATAAACAGCCAATATATTTGTATTGTTTTCACATATAAATAATAACCAATTTAGTAAAAATACAATAATAAAGACAGATGTTTCATTCATATTTATTTGTTAATTTGAGAGCAGCGGATAGATTTCCATTTAGCATTAACAGGCACATTTTTGGCATACGTTCTAAATGTTGTTTGTTTCACACTGTCACAATTTAATGTTAAAAAAAATGTGTGTGTGTGTGTGTGTGTTTGTGTGCTTTCCACCTGGTGTCAATAACCATGGCTCCCGGTGGTTTGGTCTGCTGCGTGGTCATGGTGTAGAGGGTCTCTGGAGACTCTGAGCGATACATCTGCACCCTGGCAAAAAGATTGGAACAACCACCCGGTAAGACCTGGTTCACCTCCTATTAGGAATTTCTAAAAGCAACCTCTACCTTCACAATAAAAGTCAGTGGAGTTGGAGCAGTTAAGAGGCAAAAAAAAAAAATCAATTAGTGTACAATATTGGTATTTACAGATTGAAACGTGTGATACATATGTACGACTCATAAAAAGTTCAACACAAACTTTTTCCTGCTTTTCTAAAACGTCTAACAAGTGGGGGTTAAACTTGGCAGGGTACAGATAACAAAAAATAGCTATTCCTATGAAGTCGCATGCCATCTTTGGAAAAATGGCCAAAACACAGAAACATTGGGGATAATATTTAAATATGTAACTAAGACACAGTACCCTGTCTCGTCATGAGTTTTTGGTTCAGGATCTGGTAGTTCCACAGGAAATGGGGTGGCGAAGACCTCAGAAACCTCTTCATCAACTCTCTCCTCCTCCTCCATTTCATCACTATCACTCTTCATTGAGCCATAGCTGGAGGGTGGCCTCATACACTTCTTCTTCTCTTCCTCATCGTCTTCCTCGTCATTCCTAAAGAGTCTGAGGAGAAGTAGAGAGGGTGATAAAATGCCAGTGGTTACAGGTGACAAGTAAATAACATGTTACTAGGATAAACACAAAATAATACGTCAAGGAGCTAAAGGAGCGTTTTTTTTTAAAAGGACAATTCTAATTTAAATCCGGGAACTCCAGTCTATAAATTAAGGAACATTTATTAATTTTGTAGGTACACTTTTTAATTCAATATTGACGGGCATTAGTGAGTGACAAGTGAGCTGGACTGGCGTCGCTTACTTCTTACTACTTGCTAATTACGTAAGTAGTCAATTAACTACTAAAGCTAATGTAATACAACGTTTGGTGAAATAACAACTTAAAGGGAGGGATGTGTGTCACTTCCACATTTACAAAGTGCAGTAACTTTCTGGGTGTGTAAACTGTCATCTTGAAGTGGCGGACGATTAAAGATGGCAGATAAATTCAACTCCGTTCCCAATAAGACAACACCCACCTCTCAACTTCAGTGTTCGGCTCCATATTTCTGGTAGCAACGCTCGCAGGCTGCAGCTGTAGAATTGGTGTATGTAAAATAAATTAAGTCCCACTTATCTCAATAATTATAATTTTCCATCCAAAAACATAGTCCACCTTACTAACGTGGCTGTGACGGACGCTGTCACTCTCCCTCGCTTCGTAACGCTAATATTAAGACGTTGTATTTATGAATACATGAACGAGTTGGAGAGACATGTTTGCCAGAAAATTATCGATGCAAACAAAAAGCTAAAGAAAAGTGTAAGGTTAAGTCACCGTCCTCTTTAACCTATTTCCTTTTCGTTTTGTCAGTTACAACTTTCGGTTTCCAGTCTGTCTGCGCCGCCAACTGCAACGGGTCCACTTCCGGACTACTTCAGAATAAAAGCACAATCTCAATCAACAACCGCTAATACCCTCACAGAGGCAGTCGACACAAGAATAATCCTCATCATGACAAACATTTTACCCTAAAATCGACCAATTTTCATGTGTGTATGAAATGGTACGTGTGCTCAAAATGCTTAGCCTTTTTTTGTGAACCCTTAATTTAACTTAATTTCAACCCTGGTCATGAAAAATGAAATGAAAAAATATATGAATAAAACTAAAGACCTTTAAAGTCAACCATGCTGTAAAATGGTTACATCTTTTTCACGTCAATGCATACACAAGACAAATTACTTGCTCACTTATTCATTGTACATTTGATGTTATGACATATTATCTGACATACTCTGAGAATGTATTTTTTCCTTTATTACAGCTTTAGACAGCAATTCGCAGACATACTGTTAGTGTATTAACTGTACATTCCAAATGATTCTACATTGGGAGTCAATTATTTAGCCTCTACAATTAAAAATGAACAGAATTTCACTAGTAAAGTATTTACACCTAAGAGTCTGTTTTCATTCACTACGTATGACGGTTAAATGAAGATACTGCAAAACATGAAGAACAAAAAATTATTCATAAATTGACTTTTATTCTGAAGGTTTTGAGGAGCATACCGGAAGATGAAAAGTTGCGTTTCAGGAACTCAAGAAACCTTATGTGCTGAAAGATACAGCACTTCCCTATAAACCATATTTACATAAACTGTCGTATAAATTACTGGATACATTTGGGCATACGTTTTTTTGTTACCACTTGTTTTGTGCCTACACTTTTTAATTTATAACATGTGATCAACACAATTTCAAATTTTAATTTTTGGACTTATTTTTAGGGGCGGGGTTCAAATCCCCATATCTTAGTATTGTTACACCACTGTCACAGCATTTTCCCTGCCAACCTGTACAATTATCACACAGCAGATGTAATAAATATTAATAAGAGGTTAGCCTAACAAAGGGAAACTGTTGCATCACCAGTGGAATCAATTGCTTTTAAGTAAAAAGTAATACATTATCTGACAGGAAATATAGATTCCTATATAGTAAAACATTCTTAAATTTAGGCTGCTCATTCTCATCTAATTCTAGTCTATGAGCTGCACTCAGAGTCCCAGACTCAACTCGGAGATCTCATAAGGACTCAACCAGTAGACTTTCCAACAGTGTGTCATTTAAATCTTTTATTGACATTAACATATAAATATAATACAGAGGAAATGAAGGTAGATTAAAACAAGATTGTAAAAAACAAAAGCCCTGAAGGACAACCATAAAAGTGAAATTGAGAAGGAAAAAAAGGAAAAACAAAAAAAAGGATGATCAAGTAGACCTGTAGATGATCACAACGCCAATCTGGGAACCAGTCCTCATACCTTCATCCTCCTCATCATCTGTGAGAAAAAATAAAAAGATTTAACCAAAGCTGACAGACAAAAATATTTCACTCCAGTATGAATATTACATTTAGTAAAAGCTGAAATCACATGCTGTTAATGATGTGTAACAGATACATGTGGACACCCCTCAGGTTGATATGTGAAATGAAAACACCGTGAGTAATAGGGAAAACCTGAGAACCAACAACCAGCCCGTGTAGAGAAACAAACCCCAGTTAACTAAATTAAAAAGACTTTTACTCGACCTTTTAAGAGGGCCAGCGAGTTCGTCATCATTTACAGACGTTCTGAAAACAGTTACTAAGATGTAATGACATTTCAAGCAAGTTTTCATTCACAATCTTGTTGTGTTGCTTCTTTCGTTAGAGCATCGATGAGGGAGGGACTCCTAAGTTACCCGTTTATTAGGTACACTTGTAAGTCTGCAGACAGCAGAGCACTATAAAGTAACAATGAGACACTAAAAGAGAAATGTAAATGGCACTGGTTTAAAACATTCATTATAGATCTTTAGTTGGGTCTTGCATATCCTTTTGCTTATCGGCAGATTAAAAATAAAAGACCAGGAGTCGCAGGATAAAAAAAAAATACCACTTAAGATTGCATTCCATTTGTGCTTTGAAGCCAAGTACTGAACATGTTAGCGACATATATTGTGCAAGACGAGAGATTTGATTAACTGATTTGTTTCACACAAAACTAAATAGTACGACAGCCTGCAACTTTCATGGGGGATCCTGGAACCTCCCTTACCACTACAAACAACCAGTATGCTGGTATGGGAATATGCAGTGCTGACAGAGAAAACGCCACAGAGTACCTAAAAAAAAAGTATGTCACTGTGCGCTATACAACCTTGAATGAATCTGTCTGTTTGTGTTTACCTTGCGAGCACTCGCTGTAAGTCCAGGAGACTTTGCATAGCTGCTGGTGCCTCTCTGCCCTTTAGCTGCCACCTGTGGTGACTTAGAGTTGGCAACTTTTCCTGCTCGTGCAACTCCAGCACGGGAATTAGCAGCAGTCATGTTTTCCTGGTACTTGCGTGCAGATGTCGGAGCAGGCGACTTCTTTGAAAGTTTGCCTGGAGATTTGCGGGTGGAGCTGCGTAGTTTGTTCAGCCCTTTCTTTAGGTAGTTGCTGTTTTTAGGGGTGTTGTCAATAGTGAACATCATAGACTCCCTCCGGTCAGCCTGAGAGATTAAAACAAGCGAAACTGTTAGAGAAGCATGCAAAAATTAAAAATACTACTGTTACATAATAACATGAACAAAATCATTTTGTCGTTGTCTTCATTTTCAAATCACCAGAAAATTCTGAGTGTGTGCGTGTATTACACTCACTGGACTGAGGGCAGGTTGAATATGAGATCCACTCATCACGTTCTTGTTTTTGGGAGTGAGTGGACGGGGGAAGCAGCTGGCCCTCACCTTTTTCTGTAAGATGGAATCAAACAAATACAAGTTAGAAAAAAGAAAAACAGGGTTCCAGGAAGTTAACTTTTGGTCATTTGTTATTAAATTTACATTTATTTATAGACAAAGCTTTCTGTTTGTGAATGAAATGAGAAACTAACACAAAAGCCTGATGACACTATTATTTGAGAAATTATACTAAAATAAATCTGTTGATATGTTAATTACTCATCTTTTTTAACATACTAAACATTGTTTAACAAGGATCGCTGAAATGAGGTTTTTAGGGTAGTGACCCTGACAGAATGCTTTACTGGTAATTGTCAGAGATGGCAATAACAATAGGTTAGTAATAGTATCTATCTAACATCAGTTATTAAAATAAGAACATTTTTATTTGACATTTTAAGCAATTACGTTATAAAAACTGTAAAAAACAAAACAAACAAACAAAAACTAAAAAATTTATATATATTGCTTTTAGTTATGCTCAAACATCAATACAAACCATAACACATATTTCTGTAAAATCAGACGTAAACTGACCTCAGGTGAAGTTTGATGAACAGACAACGTAGATGAAGACCGCTTCGCCCCTTTGGGGCTTCTCAGCTGAGAGGCACTGACAGTTCTTGATGGCAGCTGACCCGGCATCAAGGACAGACGATGAGAACGAGTACTGGCAGCGCCGCCTGTCTGTCCTATCATGAGGGAGTGCCGATGGGAGGTGAGAGAGTCTTGCAGCTGGCCAGGCATCATGGACGCCCGACGGATTGTGTCAGACGGGTCACCCATACGGAGCTCTTCATCTGTGAACTGGAATGTGCTGCTACGGCCTAGAGCCTAGAGAAACAGGCACAGAGAGATTTCATCAAACTAGGGGATGGAACAACTAGTGACACTCAAATCTTTGGGCCAAGACACTCAGCCTGACAGTTAGGCCAGCACTTTGTTTGGTAGTTTGGTGGGCAAGTGTGAGTGGATGACTGAATAAGAGGCAACTTGTGAAATGTGTTGATAAAATAACTACATGAATGCAGTCTAGAGGTTTCACTAACTGCTTGCTTACTGAGTGGTCAATTACTAAAACCCTTTGTTGGGGCTTTGGCAGTAGTCCACTTGTCATTTGTAACATGGTTTTAAAAAAGTATCATCAGATTTACAGCAGTGGTTTAGGTGTTAATTAATGTTGGTACATATTTTTTGTGTTGTCCTTATATCTTGAATGTGAATGTGTGACTATGTGCCTGGTGTGTTCAGTTTGCGAGTAAGTGCCCTGCTCTGCTAACCTCAGACTCCACAGGATAACTGCTCTTCAGATGAGGAAGGACGGCCTTGTTCCTGGCCTGGAGCTCAGCAATCCTCATCCAATCATCAGGTGCACCGTCGGGCTCGTTCTCTGCCCCCCCACAGAATGTACTCGCAGCTGAAGACAACAGATGTAGAAAGAAGTTCGAGAAACAAACACACCATTGATAAATCTCAGCTGTCAACTACTAAAACTGTATAATCATCTGTGATAAATAACCATTAATTAACTATTTAGTATGGCTACCATTTGAACATAGATGATTCACGTTATTAGTCCAGAAGTCCTGGAATTTAATCCCATTCTGTCAGTGGTATCACTGATTTAGTTTTAGTCAAACTAAACAAGACATTTGATGATGTCACTTTGCGCTCTAGGACAAGTGATGTTTTATAGACCAAACGATTACAAGATAAATTGGCAAAATACATGTCAGATTAATAGATTAATCTTGAGTGAAAATAATTGTTAGTTGCAGCCTGAGTTCCATGTAACCCTCAGGCAGTTTTAAAAGGTAAAAAGAAATAACTTTGTTTGGCGGTTTCATTTATCTTCCAGCGGGTCTTAATTTCCCACCTCTCAGTACAACCTCCTGTGAGTAAGCCAGTGATCTACTCACGCTGTGAGTGGATTGTGCTCCGTCTGTATCCTGGGAGACCGATGAGCTGGTCGCTGGTGCTGCCGGTTATTCTGGCAGGTGTGTCAAACAGCTCCATAGACACGGGTCGTGCAGAGTGGGCACTGGAGAGGTTTGGCTGTGAGCGAGCCGAGGCCATACTGTAGAAAGTGTCATCATGTTCGCCGCCGCCTGGTGTTTTCTGCACATCAGAGTTCAACAGTCACGGATACAATAATACTGCAGCGGGAGTGTGGGGATGGTTTTAAAGGGTAAACTAAAGCATTAATCTACAAAATGCCCAAATAATCAAATTTCATCAACACTGATATTACATTTCAGAAATATTGAGGCAGAAACCATTGTGTGATATTAAACGTATCGTGCAAAAGCCTGCAATAAGCGTGCAAGTGAGTTTCCTCCACCTTGGTCAGGGTGATGTTAATAACCTGCGTGGTCCTGCGTCGCTTGACAGACGAAGTTGGGTTTTTCCGGGTTGAGTCCAGTTCCGTGTTGTGCTCTGCACTGGTCCTGGGCAATGGAAAAGAAAAAGAAAAAGGATGTCAACACAGCTTATGGGAGGGAAAGAAATGTGATTTTGATTTCACTAAAATCATGAGATCTTTTGTATATAAAAAAGAAGATGTGTGCAACTAATTAAAAAACAACAACATTTAAACAGATATGAATACAAACGGAATTAAATTATAAGCTTACTATTAACTCACAAAATTATTAGGATGAGCGATACTGAAATGATTTTAAACAACTGTAAGTTACATTTTGACATCTTATATCCATTTGCTTCCATGACTGATGTCGGATCTATGATTGAACAAAAGTATCAGAAATGCTCACAGGAACAAATGAAGCCAATTACTGATGGCTGATTAAAGATTCAGGACAATTAAGTAAAATTTAACAGGTCTCAGACCATTCCTTTGTAATAATAAATCTCACTATAGTACAGCAGGAGAAGCAACAGAAATCAAGCCAACTCATTTTTTATACTGTACACTGAGAGTTTTTATATTCAATCAGAGCAAAAAGAAATCTTCCAAAAAGTGGCAATTCTGTGAAATACTGAGAATGTCACAACTGTGTGCCATACCTGTTGACCTGTCTGGTGTTTATCGGTGTGAAGTAGAGGGTTTCCAGGGACTCAGCCTTTAGACCCCTGCGTTTGGCTGCCAACCGCTCTGAACTGCGAACAAGTGGTGTGCTTGATTCATCGGGTGCTAAAAGTTTCCTGCAAAGGTAATAAAAACAGATGACTGTGTGAGATCATAAAGGGCCACTGTGCCTCTGATGTAAGATTGTGGAGTCCTATATCAAAAATCCATCAAACACTCTGATGAAAGCCTTGTGCCAAAACATGCAAGGGGATTTTTTATTGTGATGAGAACCAGATAAACAGGTAGAATATCTGTACACCTCAACTTGGAAATGTAATATGTGATCACTTTCCACAATTTTCTCTTCTGCTTTTAACAAGAGTTATTTCTTCTTTGTTTACTCTGTTGGGGTAAAAAAGTTTTAAAAAAGGCAAACTTTCAGGGATGTCAATCGGACAATGGTAACTCTTCAAATGGGAAAACAAGTCTAATCAGTTTTATTTATAGTTAAAAATCATAGCCCAAACAGGTGAAAGGTGAAAGAGTTTGTTTGGCTGAAAAATTGTCTTTCTTTATTCAATATATTGTATAAAAGCTTTTGTTAATTTTTATTCATTTGGCCAGTTCGGGATGAAAAACTACATTTGAGAGGCATGTGTGAAAAATGTGGCTAAAACTGAACCAGCCCACATAATGAAATATCTGAAGCCCTAGAACATTTCATGCTACATATCTGAGTGGTGTTTTACCTTGTGGTGTTCAGAGAGTCTTCCAGAGAGCTCTGGTCCAGGCTGTCAGAACTCATGGCTCTCTTCGCCTGTGCTCTTGTGTGAACACTTGACTGTGCATTGGGGATCTCCAAGTAAACCGACCCCATCGCACTTCCTTCATTGCCATGAATCTTATTCTGAGCCCGCAGGTTACGGTCAGCAAAAGAAAGCTAAAAGGTAAGCAGATATAGTGATTGAAATTAGAAGCAAAAATGTTCAAAATGCTTGAACTGTAACTTTTCCTGAATGATTTGTTTTACAGTAATTTAAGAAACAGACAGTCGTTTTAGGTTTCCCAATGCCTAACAATAAAATACCAACCTGTGCTTCCAAATTGGACACCTTGGTCAAAAGTGCCTTCTCAGCTGTCTGGGCCTTGTCCAGATCCAGTTGAAGCAGCTTGTTTTCCATGGTAGCAGCATTTACTTCACGATCTTTAACCTCCAAGGAATGCTTGAGTTCAACCAATTCCCCCTGGCTTTCCTGAAGAAGTTGTTTCTTGCCATTATAGTGACTCACTGCCTTCTCCATCTGTGGCACCATGATAATAAAACAAATATCTTAGTATGAATCACTTAGGTTGACTATTCATCTGACACCAAACAGATAAACCAACCATGAATGTACATGAAACTGTTGTGCAACCAACAAGTAACAAGAAAACAAAATGAGTCAAATTAATTGTGTTATATTCTACAGGGAATGTTTGTGGTGGCACCAACCTGTGCTTTGTAGTGTTCTGCAGCCTCTGATTTTGCTGAGAGCTGTTCCTGCATGTCTCTCTTTAGCGTCTCAATCTCCTCAGCTTTTCTTTTGAAGAGTGTCTCTTTCTCCATTTTTAAGACTTCCAGCTCGTGCTGCAGCAAGGATTCCAGTTTATGGGAGGCCATGTTCTCTCGCTCTATGACCTGCTTTGCTTGAGAAAGTCTCTCTTTCTCAACCACCATGGCTTCAAGCTGTTTCTCCAGAACTGTCTGATTCTTTTCTGCCTCGAGTATCCTGACCATGAGCACTTCTTTTTCCTGAAGGAAAGCCTGCTTTTCTTTAAAAGCGACAACCTGTGCAGCCTCTTTTAGTCTGAGTTCTGCAGCTTGTGTCTCTTTATATTGGTTAAGCTCTGCGTTTACAGAAACAAGCTGCTGTTGGAGAAGGTGCATCTGCTCAGCAGACTCCCGCTGAGATTCAAGTGACATCTGCTCTTTAGCCCTAAGATTCGTAGAAGTGGCTTCCAGTTCTCCTTTCAGCCCCTGGATCTCTTTTTGAAGAGCATCTGTCTGTTTGGAGCTCTCCTCCTTTAGCTCCTCCAGCATTTTCTCATTGGCTTCAGCCTCCACTTTTGCGTTTTGAACCAAGTTAGCTTGAACAGCAACCTCCTCTTTGAGAGTGTTTAGATTTTGGTCTTTATCAGTTATCAGTGTGTTGACTGCAGACAGTTCTTTCTGGAGGATCTGAAGCTTCTCCTCAGCCTTGAGGAGGAGACTCTCTTTCTCATCCTGAGATTCTTTTAGCTTCTGAATCTCTTCTTCACGTGAAGAAATCTGTTCATGCAAAATCTCCACTTCTTTGACTTTGTCCTGTAGACTCTGGAGAGCCTCCCTCTGTTGAGTATTTTCTTGCTCTTGTTGAGCCAACAGATATTCCTTTGATTGCATATCCTCCTCAACTTTCCTCAATGATGAGCCAAGAGTCTCCACCTGCAACTTTAAACTTTGGATTTCTTCATGTAGCAAATCTGACTGCTGTGAGTTGTCAGTCTTCAGCAGTATCAACTGTTCTTCTTTAGCCTGGATCACCTCTTTCATCTTCCTCACCTCTTCCTCAGAAGCTGACAGTTGCTGCTGCAGAAACTCTTTCTGATGAGCACTCTCCTCCTCCTGTTTGGCGAGCATGACTATCTGATTCTGAACCTTCTCCTCAGCCTTTGTGAGGGAGTCACTCATATTAGTGAGCTGATCTTTCAGACACTTGATCTCTTGCTGTAGCATGTCGGAATGTATGGAGCCCTCTTTTTCTACTGTGACAAGTTGTTCCTCTTTAGCCTGGATCTGGTCCCTGAGCCCTCTCATCTCCTCTTCAGAGCTTGTCATCATGTTATGAAGTATATCTTTTTCCCGAGAAATTTCCATCTCATTCTGAGTCAGCAGGTTTTCTTTAGCCTGGACTTGATCCATTGTAGTCTTCAGGGATTCATTCAGAGTTTGTACTTGGTCTTTAAGAGCTTGGATTTCATTCTGCAGAACTTCTGATCCCCTGCTATTCTCAGCCTTTAACAGGTCTACCTCACCCTCTTTAGTTTGGATCTCCTTCCTCAGTTGATTAACCTCCTCTTCAAGAACTGCACTGTGCTTTCCAAGTGCCTCAATCTGCAAAGTGCTCTCCTGCTCCTGTTTGACCATCAAATCTTCTTTGGCCTGAACCTGGTCCTTGGCAATCTCAAGAGAACTGGTCAGAGTATGTATTTGTTTATTCAGACTTTCAATCTCTTGCTGTAGAGAATCAGAGTGTGTAGTGGTCTCAGTCTTTAGCTGAATTAATTGCTCCTCCTTAACATGAATTTCTGAATTTAGCATCTTGACTTCTACTTCAGATTCTACCATCTGCATCTGGAGTGCCTCCATATCCTGAGTGCTCTGTAGTTGCTGCTCAGCAAACAGGTTTTCCTTTGACTGCAAATTGTCCTCAGCATTCTTCAGGGAGGAACTAAGACATTCAATCTGTTTCTTTAAATCGTGGATCTCTTGATGTAGTGAATCTGACTGCTGTGAGCTGTCAGTCTTCAGCAGTATCAACTGTTCTTCTTTAGCCTGGATCACCTGTTTCATCTTCCTCACCTCTTCCACAGAAGTTGACAGTTGCTGCTGCAGAAACTCTTTCTGATGAGCACTCTCCTCCTCCTGTTTGTTGAATAGGACCACCTGAGTCTGAACCTTCTCCTCAGCCTTTGTGAGGGAGTCACTCATATTAGTGAGCTGATCTTTCAGACACTTGATCTCTTGCTGTAGCATGTCGGAATGTATGGAGCCCTCTTTTTCTACTGTGACAAGTTGTTCCTCTTTAGCCTGGATCTGGTCCCTGAGCCCTCTCATCTCCTCTTCAGAGCTTGTCATCATGTTTTGAAATTTATCTTTTTCCTGAGAAATCTCAGTTTCTTTTTGAGTTAGCAAGATTTCTTTCGACTGAACTTGATCCATTGTAGTCTTCAGGGATTCATTCAGAGTTTGTACTTGGTCTTTAAGAGCTTGGATTTCATTCTGCAGAACTTCTGATTCCCTGCAATTCTCAACCTTTAACAGGTCTACCTCACCCTCTTTAGCTTGGATCTCCTTCCTCAGTTGATTAACCTCCTCTTCAAGAACTGCACTGTGCTTTCCAAGTGCCTCAATCTGCAAAGTGCTCTCCTGCTCCTGTTTGACCATCAAATCTTCTTTGGCCTGAACCTGGTCCTTGGCAATCTCAAGAGAACTGGTCAGAGTATTTATTTGTTTATTCAGACTTTCAATTTCTTGCTGTAGAGAATCAGAGTGTGTAGTGGTCTCAGTCTTTAGCTGAATTATTTGCTCCTCCTTAACATGAATTTCTGAATTTAGCCTCTTGACTTCTACTTCAGATTCTACCATCTGCGTCTGGAGTGCCTCCATATCCTGACTGCTTTGTAGTTGCTGCTCAGCAAACAGGTTTTCCTTTGACTGCAAATTGTCCTCAGCATTCTTCAGTGAGGAACGTAGACACTCGATCTGTTTTTTTAAATCTTGGATCTCTTGATGTAGCAAATCCAACTCCTGAGAGCTGTCAGTTTTCAGCAGTGTCAACTGGTCTTCTTTAGCTTGGACCTGCTCCCTGAGTCCTTTCATCTCTTCTTCAGAGGTTGTCATCATGTTTTGAAGTTTATCTTTTTCCTGAGAAATCTCAATTTCTCTCTGAGTCAGCAGGTTTTCTTTAGCCTGAACTTTTTCCATTGTAATCTTGAGGGATTCGTTCAAACATTGTACTTGATCCTTAAGAGTATGGATTTCATTATGCAGAATTTCTGACTCCTTGCAGCTTTCAGCCTTTAACAGGTCTACCTCACCCTCTTTAGCCTGGATCTCCTTCTTAAGTTGATTAACCTCCTCTTCAAGAACTGCACTGTGCTTTCCAAGTTCCTCAATCTGCAAAGTGCTCTCCTGTTCCTGCTTGGCCATCAAATCTTCTTTGGCCTGAACCTGGTCCATGGCAATTTCAAGAGAATTGTTGACGGTGTTTAATTGATTATTCAGACTTTCAATCTCTTGCTGAAGAGAATCAGAGTTTGTAGCGGTCTCTATTTTTAGCAGGATTAATTGCTCCTCCTTAGCATGAATATCTGCATTTATCCTCTTGACCTCCTCTTGAGATGCTTCCATCTGCGCCTGGAGTGCCTCCATATCCTGAGTGCTCTGTCGTTGCTGCTCAGCACACATAATTTCCTTGGACTGCAAATTGTCCTCAGCATTCTTCAGGGAGGAACTAAGACACTCAATCTGTTTCTTTAAATCTTGGATCTCTTGATGTAGAAGTTCTGACTGCTCTGATATTTGATTTTTTAACATGTTTATCTGCCCCTCTTTAGTCTGGATCTCCTCCTTCATACTCCTCACCCTATCTTCAGAGAGAGACAGTTGTTGCTGCAAGATGTCTGTCTGATGAGCACTTTGCTGCTCCTGCTCTGTAAGGAGAATCTCCTGAGCCCTAACTTTGTCCTCTGCCTTTCTGAGGGAGGCATTCAGATTGTCTAGTTGGCATTTCAGACCTGTAATTTCTTGCTCAAGCAATTCAGACTGTCGAGAGCTGTCATTCTTTAGACTAACAAGCTGCTTGTTTTTTACCTGTATCTCTTGGTTTAACTTCTTGACCGCCTCTTCGCAGGTTACAATGTGTTTTTGGAGAACCTCTCTCTGTTGGACATTCTCTTGTTGGGTTTTATCCAGTAGGTCTTGCTTGAGTTGGATTTCCTGCTCAGCCTGTTTGAGAGATGAGCTAAGGTCTTCTACTTGCATGGTTATGGTCTGAATTTTACCACAGAAAACGGCTTGCTCATTAGACTTCTCCAGAAGTAACTTTGAAAGCATTTCCTCTTTGGCTTGAATTTCATTTTTGTTGTTTTTGGTTTCATCTGTAAGAATGTTAACTTCTTCTCTGAGATTGTTAATTTGTTGGTCTTTATCAGCCAAGAGTGAACTGGCAGCAGATAACTTTGTCTCAAGATCTTTGACATTTTCTTCAGTCTGGTGGAGAAGGTCTTCCTTCTCTTTCTTAATTTCCTTTAGTTTTTCAATTTCTTGTTCACAAGCAGCAATATGATGTTGTAGCCTGGTCATCTGCTCAGCTTTCTGCTGCTCAACTTGCTCAAGTTGAATCTTGAGGTCCTGGATCTCTTGCTGGAGGACTTGTCTCTGCTCAATGATCTCCTTTTGCAGTTTGTCTAAAATTTCATCCTTGGCTTGAATGCTTTCTTTAGCCTGGGACTCTTGTTGTTTGAGGAGCTCTTTTTGTTGATTAATTTCTTGCTGACACTCTGACAGCTGCTCTGTTTTGGCTTGAATATCCACCTCAGCCTTTTTCAGGGAGCAATATGTGCTCTCTAGCTGATTCTTCAAACCCCTGATTTCACTGTCTAACATTTCTCTCTGAAAAATTTATGAAAAGACAATTAGTAACTTCTAATCAAAAATGTAATTTAAAAGATTCAGAAATGCAGACTTATATTTGTTTGCCAAATGTTTTACCTCCATTACAGGCCCCATATTCTCTCCTACTTCCTCCTTAGCAGCCCTGCTAATTTCATCCTCCAAACAGGAAATCTTTCCCTGGAGGATCTGAATTTGTTCAGTCAGTAGCTCCTGAGAAACAAAGAAGGCCATAGCACATCATAGCATCTCCATCAAAGTAATGGGAAATTAGACAGTTCGACTTAAATTTACACAAAACGCAGAGGATTGCTTGAAAAAAAAAACGTAGTTCTAGTGTATACACCCTTAATAATTAAAAGATTTCACAAGTCCAAAGCAGTAGCTAATACAACTTCTGTTGAAGGTTTAAATACCTTTTGAGCAGTAGCTTGGTTAAGTTCAGACTGTAGTAGGCCTGTTTTGCTCACAAACTCCTCCTGAGCAGATGTTTGGGTTTCTGTCAGTCTGCCAACTTCTGCCTCAAAGATGCCCAGCTGTGTACACACGGTTCTTACCTGCAAAAATATAAAATAAAATTAAAAAAAGAAAGCCATTACAATTTATATTAAGTGAAAGTTTTGGGTTCACCATTGACAAACTGACTTTGTATCTTTCAAGGATGGACACATTGCCTGACTGTTATTGATTGCAAATCACTTCATAAGTGAGAAGGCAACAAGATTACCTGGGATGAGAGTACACCATTTTCCTCTGACAGCTCGTCCACTTTGCGCTCCATAAGTGAGGAGTTACTTTTGTAGTCTTTATTTTGCTTTAACATTTCTTCAAGACGCATTTGTAACCTAAGACAGAAAAAACAATGTTAGCAAAGCAGTTTCTTCATTTATTCCAGATTATCATATTGCTATGTGGAGAATTTGTGAAACATGAAACCACATTAAATCTGTAACCTTACTTGCCATTTGTGTATGGCTACAATCTTGCTGTAACCTGAACAAAATTTTGTCACTCATAGGCTACCAGCTCAGTCTGATCTCTATTTAAAATGGAACCGACAGAAGTAAATATTTTTCATAATCTCAAATTGCTCTGACCCGCATTATTTAATCTGCCTTACCTACAGCAAAAAATATATATTTAAAAAAATGTGTCCTTTGGTACTTACATGTTGTTTTTGGTCTCAAGCTCATTTAGTTGTTCCCTTACAGTATTCTCCTGATCACCTTGCTCCTCTTTCATCTTATCCAGGCGATACTGCAACTGGTTAATATGAGTCTCTGAAGAAAACAAAGTACAGAACAGAGCTTAGTTTGAAGAGAAACAAAACAAATAAAAAGGCATATATCATTACTATGCACACTTTCAGCAGCACTTTCACAGAACACTGCAAGTTTTTAAACATTACTTATGAAAGAAAAAGTAAATCAAAAGCACAAACAGTTTACCTTGTTTAAGTTATCAACCCAACAAACACTGTTTTAATCCAAACATAACTACTTAAATGCCGTACCCCTCTGTGCAATGAGTGCAAGCTTGCTGGCCAGCTCCCTCTCTAACCCGTCTCTGTAGTCTCTGTCCTTGATCATCTGTCGTTGCATCTTCCTCAACTGAAACTTAGGTGTGTTCATAATATCCTGCAGAGGAGACTTGCTGTGGGAATATAAGCAGATCAGGCAGGCTAAAGAATTATAACTGAATTATGATAACATCCCTTGAACCATAAATATATGAGCATGAAGTGACAAACATAGCATTTATATTAGACAAAGTTTTAATATTTTCATGATATGCAACCCCACAAAGTCATGGTATGAAATTAAAAGTTAACTGGGTGTTCATATGAAACCCAACTGAAAATTTCATTACAAAGATACTAACAAAGTTCTTTTCACTTGTTATGGATTAACTTTGCACACAACGTTGCCTTTTTCACATTGATGAACGCTGTATTTGATAAATTCAAATCCTCTTTGATACCTGACTGAGGAGGAAGCCACAGTTTGCATGTCCACAAATGTGATTTTCTGTGTGCGATGAAAGACGGGGGAATCATCATCAGACAACGAAGAGATAGACGATACATTGGAGTTGGAGGTGGTTGATGATCGCTCAAATATTTCACGGGCCACAGGCAAATCTGAAATTGATGGAAAAATCCATTTTGACAACTTTTCCAGCTTGCATGTTAATTCCAAACCGAAAAGGTAGTGTTATACAGCAGCATTACAGTGATGGCATTAATGTCTCTTAGTATAGCATATCATGAAGAAACATACATTTTAACAAATTTGTGACTTACGTCGCCTTGCCAAATAGGCCTCAAGATTTTGGCTCAGATAAACGCAGCCGTCACTCTCCATCACAAAAGAACCCGTAAGGCTTGCTATCTCCCTCTAGCAGATAAGAGCAGGAATTTATATAAATTGGTGCATAATTAAATGACACCACAACACATGATGCATGAAATAGGATGTGTCTCTGATGGACAAACACAATTTAGTAGCAAATAAAAAAAAAACAGCTTTCAGCTTACCTCCACATCGCAGTCCAACATGTTCAGGGTGCAGCGGTCATTCATTATGTCGTGGTATACAAGCAATAAAAGCACCTGGTGGTTTAACAAATAATGAGTCAGAAAAGGTCTTTGTTTGTGTTTGGTTTTATATGTCTATTTTCTTGTTCTTTTACCTTGGCAATTTCTACAGTTAGGTTGATGCCATCTTTTATGTTGTCCCAAGATAATGAAGTGCCTTTGGTTGCACTAAATCTGCAATCCCCTAATAAACAAAATAGATGGAGATAGGTTAATTCACACAGGCCAGCAATATTCAACTGACATCAACAGGGCACACCTGAGATCACACCTGATAGTGATGTGGGTGTGGTCAAAGATGCAATAGATTTAAACCAGAAGATGTCAGAAAATGCAGTATCTTACTTTATGCTACTACACAGACAGCAGTCAGCACAGTGATTGGCCTGAGAAATGGTAAGCATCTTAGCACAAACACAAACACTGGAAGCAGGGGGAAGTAAAAATCACAAAGAAGCGATATCTGAATATTTTCAAACAAGTAGACGAACTCACTTTCCACAAAGTCTGCAATCACCCTGAATCGATCATCGATGGATTGCCTGAAGCAGGAGTTGGGTTCCTTTTTCCTGATACAACACAAAAATAAAGTAAGAATATTTTGGAGGTTTGCCCCAAGGGATGAGCGTATCTTCACTTTCAAAAACCCACTGACAGGACAGGCATGTCTGAAATGTAGTTCAACAGTCATTGACCAGCCCTTGTTTACACAGGCTATGCATTTCGACACATTGCTTATACTTACAGCACATAAACAAGTCTAACTAAGACTGTCCCATCCTGTAAATCGTCGATAGTTATTTCTCGGTCGGACAGTTTTATGGAGTTGACCTGCAAAACAAAAACATCGTTTGACAAGTTCGACATATATCTTTGCTGAAATTAACATATTCCCACCACACAACTAACGTTTCTGTCAACTTACCCAGCCGAGAAGAGCCTTAACACCCAAGTTCATCGTCATCTTGGCTGACCCTTTAATTCAAAGGGATTTCAACCTGTAAGCGTAAAAACAAAGACTAAACAAGCGTAGCAGCTAGCGTCAAGCGTACTATGTTCACCTACAACTAACTGTGGTTAACTTCGTAATTAAACTTATCGATAACACGTCCTAAACTATTGTAACTGACCTAACTAAAGAATGCCACCTTAGTGTTAACAAGGTTTCGCTAACATTAGTGTTAACCTAACTTTACATTTGTTTGCTAACCGTTAACTGTTACTGTTAACATTAACGGTAAATTAGCGTGCGTTTACTTTGTGTTAATTTACGGAAGTAACAAAATACTGCTTACAAGCAGTGACTCACCCGAAAAAACGTTTGCCACTTTATTCTGTATGGTATTTATTCGTACTAAGAGATCCAGGCGTTTCGTCTCGCTACATGAAAGTGCTGCTACGAAATAAACAGTCCCATGCGAGTACAGACAAAATTCAAAAAGGGCTGCTGGAGATTGAACTAGCCAATCAGTTTTCGCGTATCGACGCGTCTTAAAATAGACGAAGTTGATTGGTTTAGACGCCGGAAGTCACTGAGTTGTTGCGCTCGTTATTAACCTCAGGGCGCTCAGTTTTGAGTTGGGCGGGACAAATAAAGTTAAAAATGCATGCAATATTCAACATCACAATTTAGTTGTGTTGTGTTTTTCAGCATCACGGATTTATAAACTAACCACTTATTGTTCGAAGTAATGGATCCGTGGTCAGCATCAGTCAGTTTGCAGCGGGTGAAATCAGTTTAAAATTAGTGCTGACTCCGCCAGAAAAGCGGATGAATTTCGGTGTACGCCAGTACACGATTAAAAGATCCTTCTAGCAAGCGACCGACTGTAGTGAATAAATAATTGTTTCCGTGTGTGAATTTTACACAACAAAAGTTTGTATTGTACTGTATAATACTGTTGATCTGTATGCAAGTGCAATTTAACTGTAATAAAGATAAACAATATATAATCCCTAACTACAAATCCCATGATGTACCTGTTGGTTTCCTTAGAAACGCGTTGTTGTCTCTTCGACAGGTAAATGTAGTCTGGTCGAAACACGGGCTTTTTAATAATCCGAGCAAAATAGCGTTTTGCTATTGATTTTCCTTCATTTGTTGGTATATGCTATTTGTGATAGGTAAACAATTAATTGAGGTAAGACAATAACTAAAATATCTTTACCAAAGAAGTGTATGGTTTAAAGCAGCTGCAAAACATACAGGCAATGTAGTAAAAAGTGTGTTTGCAAATCCATTATAGATAATGCGCGCTAATTCATTACAACACCTCTTTTAGTGTTGTTGGATTAAAATGAATTGTGTTTTATTAATACTGGGCCAGCTGACTCTCCAGTATTTTTACCATGACGTCACTTTCCCCCCACAGGTGAGTGACTCTACAGGTGTGAATATGTATGGAGCTCCAGTGGACTTGTCTTTTAAACAGATCAGCAGTCTGGCAGGTAGTATCACATTCCTCTCAGGTTTTTCCGCCTATGATACTTTGCACAATTGTTTGTTTCCTGTACCATCACCAGAATATAATTACCGCCCTGTTAGGAAATAACTGTACCTTTGCCTTTATGGCTGCAAATTCATGTATATAGAATGTTTCTTCTCTCAAATTTAATTTTAAGCATGTGATCTACCAAATGAATGTATAACCAAACAAATAGTTTCAAGTTAAGTTGGATGGACACATTACAACTGCAATGCATGATCCTTAAATTCATTCATTCATTCATTCATTCATTAAATAAAACATTCAGATGCCTGTGAAATAATGTGCAGCATAAATAAAATGCTACACACAAATCAAACAAATCGATAACCCTGTATTTCTTTTATTTGTGCTGTCAGACACATGGACAGAGGAACCCAGCAGTGGTCTGCGGCCTGTAAAGAGAAATTCAGAGATGAAGTACCTAAGCTGCTCCCTGCGTCTCAATAACAACAACATCACTGACCTCCTTGACCTCCAGAAGACCATTAGCCACTTTCTGGTGGAGCCATCACAGCTCGCCTGGCTGGACCTTTCCTTCAACAAAATCTCACACATAGATCAAGTGAGCTTCCTCTCTCCTTGGCTTGCTTGCATGTTGGCTTTAGATATGCAATATGTGTGCATGTGTGTGTTTGTGTTTCAGGTTTTATGTGAGCTGCGTGAACTGCGTGTGTTGTATCTACACGGCAACAGCATTTTTATTCTGTCAGAGGTGGACAGGCTGGGAGTGCTACAGCATCTACACACCATCACTCTGCATGGAAATGCTATAGAAAGCAACAAGGCTTACAGGTAGAGACTTTTGTTCCAAACTAACCCAAACACAGTCACACACACACACACACATTCACACACACACATCCTGATGAGCTGAACAATGTTTGGATGTGAGATACTTATGAGCCATTGTTGTATGATTCTTTATTTTTTTTAAAAGAAAGAAAAAAAAGAATGATTTAAATGTGAATGCAACCATATGCACCCAGCAGTAATCTATTTTGAATTAATCATATTATAGTGATTATATTATTACACTTATCATCATGCTGAACAGCACACTTTCTACTTTTACATATTTGTTGTAGAGCATATCTTATGTACATATCTTCTGTATACTTTTTATATCATATATCTGTTTTTATACCCTTTTATACAATACTCTGTATATCCTTTGCATGTATGTACATATATATTTTAAAATGTAATTTTTGTTAATATTTGCTGTTTATTGTTCATAGTACAACATAAGACATACAAAATATCTTTAACATCCAACAGTAAATAAAAATTGTGCAATACAAAATACTCTCAGGAAAAACCCTATGTACAATATTAATAATGATGTTCAAAAGCAGCCATATCAGTATTTTAAGAATATAATGTGCCTACAATGTATGTAGATAATATCTTATTTTTTATTTAACTTTTTTTTTTTACATTCAAATTAGCTTGAACATTCTTCATAACTCTCCCAACTGCATCTTAAGCTGCAGTGACAACTGAATTTCTCCACTGTGGGATAAATAAAGTCTCATCTTATCTTAATCCCCAACTGCTGGTAGTTTGCTGAATACAGAACAGAAGAAGATACAGTCAAAGGCAGCACAACATACTGTCATACACTTTAGAGGTGAAGAGTGAGAGTTCAGTCATGTGATACAACAGTGCAATTAAATTGAGTGGGTGTGTGTGTGTGTAAGTGTGGCACAGGAATGCTTGGCAAGCATGTAGGTGCCTGACATTGTGCTCAAATGTGCAACAGGTGCTTAAATGCAGATCAAGCTCATATTTCAGTACTTACCCTAGTCTGCGTAGCAACAACGCTTACACACACCCACAGAGGCGCTGCTGGTTAAAGGTCCATTCCAGTGAACCGTTGAACTCATGAATCAATGCCGCTTATGTATTTCAATGTATAGTATGTGCAGCAGCAGTAAAGTGCAGATATGGTCTTCTGTCAACATTCAGTTTTCACATACCTGCACTTTTTAGTGTACATGCCCTAATATGATTTTGTGTATTTAGGAATCATGTGATTTCTGCTCTGCCTCGGTTAAAAACGATGGACTTCAGCGCTGTGACGCGCCAGGAGCGAGTCATGGCAAAGATCTGGCATCACAGCAACAACCGGAGCAGAAGCAGTAAGGAGACACTGCAGTGACTGCTGGCTCTTCTCCATGTGTGTGTTGAAATCAATTTCAACCAGATACTCTTTGCTCCACATCCACCCCACTTGTGCTTTCTGTATATCTGTGTATCTTTCTACCTGCTGAAATGAAGTTTATGTTTGGATAGGCCAAAGATAGATATTGATTTTTGAGGACTTTTAGGGTACCTAAACCAAACATTTCCAGACTCTCTGAGCCTTTATCATCACAACTAAATTCTTACTATGAACACAATTGTGAACAACGGATAGGATGTTGTGATCATGACAATTGTATGCATAATTATGAGCGCTTTTGAAGATGAAAACACCAATTATGTTGAAAATCAAGAATTTTCTCAAACATTTTCCTAACCTTGAAATAAAAAGGGTGGAAATTAGGCATTTTCCAAACTTTCTAGAGTTTGTACAAACTCTGTTATTAATGTTAATTCATGTGACTGAACCAACCACTTCCCAAATAAAAGCATGTGGATGTCAAGATTTATTTAATAAAAAAAAATCGGTGCTTATGTTGAAAATCTTTAATGAATTAATCCAAACAAAAAAACAAACAAAATCTTAAAACTTTTTGGTACTAGCCTAAGATATTACAAACATATTTCAGGTAGTATAACACATTTGAGTAACAAACGAAACAGAAAAAAATGCCAAGAACCCATTGCAAAAAGCTCAAATCAATAGCGTGGTTGAAATAATCACAGCCTTGCAGATCATCCCTTTAGAGACTCCGGAGCGGCTCACCGTGCTCCCTGCACACGCATAAAGTCATGTGCTCTCCTCCGAAGAGCAAATAAACATTTAAAAACACAAATAAATAATCACAAAAAGGTCTCGGATCATTTTATCTGCTGTGGTACATAGATTGTTAGCGCTCCCCCACACTGCTACAATGGTTAGTTTCTGATTAATATGAACAACCCAGTCATATTACAACCTGCAGCAAAAAGCTTTGTTTAAAAGCTAACAAATGCAGGCTTAAAAGTGTTCTTGTGTTTAATAAAAACATTTTTTTTATCACCACAAGGTCTTAGCCAATCCTGACCAATGAACTCTCTACAAAAAGAGGAACTTCATACAATCCATCATCTGTTTTTATATGCAATCAGAAAATTCTGTACAAAGGCGGCATGAATACATGATATATATCCCTGCACCCTCCACACACCCACCCCCTCCATCTCTGTATGCCTCCACTGCTGTTAAGTATGTAAAGATCTGGGATGTGATTTAAAGAGTCTGCCAGTTCATTTTTTTTAGTGCTAGAAAACTGCGGAGGACACATTACTGTCTGTAAACTCGAGAGCTTGTGCCCCAAGAGAGCTCCTTCTTCACTCTGCCCTGTGGCTTCAGTAGGCCCACCCAGCACCACCCTGCTTGTGTTTGCATCCTCACCCACCAGAGGACACCAGCCGTGGACAGGTCACGCGTGATTTAGCCTCAGCTGGAGAACTAATAACCAACTCAGGATGTTTCACCATCAGCTTTTAAACACCATTACAGTGAAATATCAATGAAAATTACTAAAGGAAGGTTGGTTTACAGGTTATGTTTAGGTCGTAGTGAGAAATGGTTCTTGCAGCAGTCTGACAGTCCGATGTTTGTGTTGAAACTTTCTAATTTATAATCTTACACATATTGTTTTTCCCCTGGTCAAGACAACAGGATTAAAGATATATTAAGTGCAAACTTTATGGCATGCTGCAAGTTTTTATCCCGATACATTGCAACCACTGCAGTTGCACCTTTGGTACTGTGATCATTTATATTCTTCTGTGCCACAGGCTTTCCTAATTGCTCCTGTTCCAGTGGAGATTGGATGTATAGGTATATACACCAACAACCATAGCATTGAGCCAAAGACCCTACAGCTCTGTCCCAGGAGAATACACTGCATATTCTTCCATACCTTTAGATAACAGTCTACCATTTCTTGCCTGAGTATACAGGCTAGCAAAATTAACTAAATTAAGACAATGAAAACCGTTTTTAAAAAAAAAGAAAACACAGAGAATAGTGAATGGTGATTTTCCCACAGCTGGTTCTGACTGTGATCCACTCATTACATACAGAGGGGGCCTTGCTGTAGTTAATATGAGAACACACCCGAATGATCCACCTACGGAAGACCACCTTTCATTGCCCATGCTGACAATTTGTCACTGACTTATTAAGTACACTAAGCCAAAGGGTGCAATCCTGCATTGTCTCTGTCTTTATAGCAGTTAGAGGCGTAGCTACTGTAAGAAGCAAAAGGACCAAGATGCTTTAATAGAGGGTGGGCTGGAGGGTGAGGATGCAGAAGTGACACAGAGAGAGCGGGAGGGGAGGAACAATGTGCGGGCCAGGGTTGCAGAATCAGGGAATGGCAAACTGGACCACCAGTTCTTCTTTAGCATCCACTTTGATTTGAGAGATTGCACTGTAAGCGTAAGCTGCTATCTTAGACACCTGCAAAGAAAGAGAGAGACAATTAGAGTTCATGTGCAAAATATAAGAGTAAAAAAGACAAAACAGGAGTAGCCCTCTGTGTTTTATCAACAGAATTTCTTTTTTTTAAGGTGGAAAAAAACAGTGACGAACGGAAGAGTGTAGGATATCTTTAAGATCTATTTTCAGCCACACATTTAGTCACACACTGAAATACCACACAGTGAGTTTATCTCCGATTATAAATGTGGCTGACAAGGAAACAAGACATGACAGGAAGCAATGTGGGTGCTAGAACACACATGCCAACATATCCTCCATGTGTGCCAGTGTGTGATTACCTGCTGAACATCTGAGTATGGCACCAGGTCACTTGCAAGCACTTGGTGGGGCTGGCTGGTCAGGGAAGGGAGAGCGAGGGCTTTCTTCTGGGGCAGACTGTTGCTCAACACAGCCAGCTTTGTACTGAAACAAAACACAAGCTCACTGAGGCTGCTGCTCTGTCATTACCTAAGCAGCAGTTTAAGTTTAAAACACTGTTTGCCACCTTGACTGAAACTGATAGCTGTGTCCTGAGAACCTGCATCTCTGCACCTGTGTTTTAGACTAAACACGGCTGCTGTGTTGCATAGACATCTAGCCAGTAGGTGACAATATATCTGAGGTTTAAGATTAAGTTTGAGGGCACAGGCTTTATGCTGTTGCAATGATTTTTATTGACTCACTTCCCTCTTCAACTCCAGGTCGTTGGGTTTGTTTAGGAATTTCTAAACAGTGGTTTTCAGTTCCATTCTTACCACATTCATGTTAGCCAACACAAGCCACTTTAGATATACAACTTCCTCACTTTTTTAATAGTATTTAAAGGTGGGGGGTTGAAGTGGGGTCATATGAAGCACTTATCCATAGTCAATATCAGTTTAAGTTTAAACTATACTAAAATATATTCAACCATTGCCGTTAGACAGCCTTTTCAGACAAGGAACTGAATCCATCATATCCATCTATGCTCTGATGAAACCTATAAATCAGAACTAACGCTTTAACGCACAATAACACAAAGAAACCAACTTATCACGCAGCAGTAGATCAGCAACTCCTGTGTTCTGCAAGCTAAAAGTACTGGTAGCTTTGACAAGAGCACAGGTTTCAGGGTTTCAGTTCTCCATGCATAAAGGGAGCTAACAGCAAGGTAATGTGGTGGAAGTATATCTAAAATGATGTTTGTTGTTTTTTTGTAGGGACATTTTCAGGTGGCTTAAATTCATTTATATTGCTTATCTTCCATCTCGGTACTGCTTCCCCAAACTGGAGGGCATGCTGACCATCATCGACCGTATTGTCTACAGATAAGTACCTTATACAACTTCACCTCAAAAAATCCAAACAATCCCTTTAAGTCACCTGAACATCTACTTCCCATAAGCTATAAATTAGCTGAATGCAACACTGTAAGGCTCAGTACAATGTACATACACCAAGAAAATAAGCTTGATATCATATACACTATGAATGTTATTAATACATGTCTCTAACTTAAATAATGATGTTGTCTCATAGGCTTCCTGTGTGAATGACTCAGGAAGTTAATGATAACAATCTTCAGATGAATGCAATACAGACCCAGACACAGAGATTGAAAACCAAAAAAAGAAAAAATAGAAAACAGCCTCCCACAACCAATATTACACAATCGCTGATCCACATACCTGTATTGCCGAGCTTTGTCCATGTATTCATGCTGCTCCATCATGACAGAGTCAGCTGCCGAGACATCAATGATGTTTCTGACAGAGAGGAAATAATGGTAAGTTTATGAATCACTGCTTCACTGTGAGGAAACAAACATCCTCGCTCTTCTATGGCTGCATGAAGGAGTGTCTTACTGTGCCGTCTTGGTGAGGATGGATGTAAGGAGGGCCTGTTCATCCGTCCGCGCTGAGGGGACACTGGGCGTGATCCAGTCCGTCCCATTTGGGGGTTTGTTAGCGATGTTCGGGTGGGGAATCAGCGGCTTACGTTCTTCAGGGTCCTACAATCAGAACAGCAACAGGTGATGAAGAAGTTTTCAGCTCATGACATTTCAACAAAATGTTATAGTTGTGTAGCAAATCAAAACAACAGATCAAGATCATTCTGATCCTGCTTTTGATATCGATAAATGAAATTGAAAGCTAATTTTGATCTATTATTGATTCACAATTAAAATCGTGGCATCCCTAGTTAGAGTTTCCCATTTGAACACTCAGTTAAAGCATTAGGAAGAAGCATAAATACAAACGAGTTCACGCTGATTTTTATAACAGACAAAGAGGGTAGAATAGACATGCATTTCTACTTTACTATTTATGGTAGTATGAAGCAGTATTCAGTATCCAGATCCTTTACTTAACAAAAAGTAGGCCTGTGAATACCGCATTGAAAACACTGTGTAAAAAGTAAAAGTATGTACCAAAAGTATGAAATGTAAAGGTATTTGTTGTACACTAAAATAGTCCCGTCAGTGTTTTCTGATTTATATTACTGCTGCATCAATGTGTGTGTTGCATTTTACTGCTGTAGATGTTTCTAAGTTGTGCCAATTTTACCTCCTTTATACACTGTTGGGTAATTCAATCTACAGCAATGCATCATGTTCTACACTGTCATCATATGTTCAAAGCGTATTTGATCTGTGAGAAGCACACATCTTTAAAGAGTAAGCTTTTTTTAATAAGCTCAGAAAAAAAGCCTTGTTTTCAGCTCTGTGACAACACGTTTTTCAGCAGGTCGAAGGGGGTTTAAAATCGTTTATTTATCTTAGGAAATAGGAAACGTCTCTGGAGGAACACCCCCCTGAAACTTTGGATAAAGTTTACGTAATCCAAAGTTTGAGGGCACAGGCTGCAGGCTGTTTTTATTGACTCACTTGACCCTTAACCTTCAAGCCGTTGGGTTTTTCCAGTTTCATTCTTACCACATGGTACACTAAAATGGTCCCTGTCAGTGTTTTACCATTACATGGTGTTTCTGGATTTGTATTACTGCTGCATTATTGTTTATGTTGCATCATGTTTAAAATAGTTTATTTAGCTTAAGAAAAAGGAACACCTCTTTCTACAAAATCATATGACCAGACAAATGTAGTGCAGTAAAAAAAACTACTTAGATACAGTTCTTGAGGAAATGCATTTAGTTACATTCCACCACTGCTGCATAAGAGGGAAGATACTCCGCATGAAGGCACAGCTGACTTGTTTCCGTAAACTAAAAATAGCAGAGGTCATATGACATAAAACATATCAACACCATGGTGTCTAGAACATCAATCGCGTCTGTTGTTGGCGAGCCTGTTTATGTTTCAACTGAATCTGTAGTTGTTTACAAGTAATTCAGATATGTGCAGGTTTCGTTTCTTGAAAATAACGTTACAGCTCAGTCGTAATGTCCTGCTAATCCCACTGCAAATACGTTATTTTTGTGCGACTTCCTTCGGAACATGTTTGTTAGCCTTCAGTTTGTTCAGCTGTTCTCATGTATGATCGTTTTTCATCCATGAGCTAACTTCACAGCCTGCCTGCCTTGGGTCAGGCCTTTCCTGGAGGCTTTAACTAGCAAGCTAAAGCTGCTCTTCAGGTGTCATTTCACTTTAACTATCCAAAAACGATTGCTCGGCAATGTCGCCACACATGAGTCAGACGCAGTTCATACTTGAAACACAATCGAGGAATCAGATAACATCATGTACTTTGTTTCTTGATTTTTAAAAAACACATTGATCGGGACAGTTTTAGCCGGCTAGCAGCTAACTACCTGCTCTGTGGGCTCGTTCTCGCTGCTGTAACAGCAACCCATGTCCGCGTCCGTCAACCCCGGCTTCCCTCCCTGTTCTCCGTCAGAAACGAGCCGTGCTTGTCTTCTCCGGCAAACATAAAACTTTTCTCCGGCTTGGTTTTTACTTTAGCTTCATCTAAAGGAAGGAAGCTACTGTCAACAGCAGCAGCTCCTCGGACGAGCTATCACATGACAGCAGCTCTGGTGCAACAACACAACGACCACTTCCGGTACACGAGAGGCTGCTGCGGCCCCTATCACGTGACGGAGGGTATTTCAAACGTGAGTTATGTAAAAAAAAAAAAAAAGTTTTAATTTAAAAATAAATAAAATAATAATAACCAAGTAAATACATCAAATATAAATTTATGTTTACAATAATTAAAACAAAAACAGAAATTAATACCATTCAAGATTGCATGTCAAAAGTTTTGACTTTACTTGACTATAAATCTACTTTTTAAAGCATAAAGTAGATTTAAAGTTTATGAAGTTGTTGCCAATAAATTACTGCATCATTTTTATAATTTGTTTATTTAATCTCAGATCAACGTTTAAGTTAATTGCTTGTCAAAATGGACTTAAGTGGACATGCACCTCTGAAGACTGAAGATTATTCCTTTTTTTTTTTTGCAACATGCAGGCAATTAGATATTTTTGTTTGGTATTTTGTTTTACTTTGTGAAGTGTTACCTCACATACTGTGCATGCTATTTTATGTTAGGTCAACATGGTCTCAGGTCTCTATTTACATAAGACTTTCTAAAATCTTTTCATTTACATAATTATTTATATTCCTTATACAGCAGTGATTGTAACAAAAGCAACAGCAAAACAAAAAAAGCAAAAGCAGTCAAGTTTTAAATTAAAGTGGGTTGAATCCATATGTCTATATCCATACTACTAGGCTACTAATGCTACTTCTCTCAATCAATAGACAGCAGCAGGAGGAGGGAACAGAACGAGGCATGTTGGTGCACATGTGGCAGTCTACCTGGGAAAAGATGAAAGGGTCTTTCACAGCCTCTGGCGGAGTATGATGACAGAGTCCCACACACACTGCTTCTCAAACACACACACACACACACACACACACACACACACAAAACAATTACCTTTTATTCCCAGCAACAAATTTCACAATACTGACAGTAAAGCTTTTAAATCTCTTGCACCAACGCACCTTTCAATTCTCCCAACTTTTACAAGAAAGCATTATATAAGTTTCTGCATTAATTTTTTAAAAATAAAACTCCAAAGTCTTCACCCTTTTTAAAACCTAGCCATATGTAGACTATTTTAATAAATATACTGATAAAAAGAGAGAAAGGAGAAATGTAACAATAAAAAAAAAATCCACACATCTGCTGTACAATTTCTGACTTATAAAATGGCTTAAAATATACTACTACGCACTGTATAAATTTAGGAAGAAATTAAATGTACAAGAAAATATTCAACAAAGACGTCCACTGTGGCTTTGGTCTGATCTTATTCACTACTTCATTTTCAAGCCAAAAAAGTCTAAACAAAAATATGCCTATCTGGATGGAAAGGGTGGCCTCTTGTGATTCAAAGTTGCACTGTTTATTTCGTATAATTCTCATCAGAGTAATATGTCATGTTAAGTTGTTCTTGTACAAACAACATTAAGAGCAACTGTGCAATTTATGTGTGTGTAATTATGTGTGAACAAAAACGTCGAGTAATAAATCACCTTTGAAAGCATTCATGTTAAAGTCTAGAGTCTGGCCATAACCATAGACGAGCAAAACAGTGATTACATACCTCACTGCATCAATTTACTCTCTCTGTTCTCTGCGCCAAGCTACAGAAACAAACAGTACGCAGAGTTTAATGTGGAGGCAGGCTCCAGTCTGATGGGGTGGGATGGTGACTGGGAGGCGCCTGCCCTCTCATTAACCCCCCGTTTCCTCCACACCTCTTTGTTTACACCTACATGCCGGTCAAGTCCAGACAGGGGAGCAGCAGCTTTGCAGACCTCACTCTGTTCTTGTTGGATCTAAAACAATGTCTGTCTCTGTGCTCAGCTTTATATTTCTGCTGCTTGGAGCTTCCCATGCCTCTGACACCGCGGCTCCTGACCCGCTCGGGCCGCCGTCGCTCGGGTTCAGTTCCTCGGTCCGCTCGGTGTGTAAACCCATCCCGAGCACCCTGTCCCTGTGCCACGGGATCGGCTACAGGCAGATGCGGATCCCCAACTTGCTCGGCCATGATACACTGAGGGAGGCTCAGCAGCAGTCGGCGGCCTGGCTGCCCCTCATCTCCAAGCTGTGCCACCGGGACACCAAGAAGTTCCTGTGCTCGCTGTTCGCCCCGGTGTGTCTACCGGAGCTCAGCGGGCCCGTCAGCCCCTGCAGGAGCCTGTGCGAGGCCGTGCGGGACGGGTGCGTGCCGGTGATGAGCGCGTTTGGGTTCCCCTGGCCGGAGATGTTCAACTGCACCCGGTTTCCTCGCCAGACCGAGCTCTGTATCCCTGCAACCGGAGAGCAGGAGGGGCGGACGGCAGAGGAGGTCAAGCACGAGGAGGCGCTGAAAGGTCAGTGGACGGATCTCACATCTGTCTGGCAGGTTTTACCCTTTAAAAAACAGTTTTTGTAAAATAGCCAAGTAAGCTGTCACTGCCACTGTTACTTTTAAAACAACACCATGTCACCTCCAGTTTTATTTTTACACTACTAGGTCTAATTCGTACACTCAATGTACAACAAATGTTTCAGATACGGGCTATATTTAGGCTCTATATGGGCCAGTGGCATTTGGTTTTATACCTCCTACATAGTCTATGTCTATATGTGCTACATGCATCATAGATTCCTATCCCTGCTGCAGCATGCCCTATAAAGTCAGCTCAGGCTCTCCGAGTACACTACATCACCATACAACCATCCATGCATATATTTTTGCACATTGTACAAATTAGAGTCAAGTCAATCTTATTGAGTTTTCAGCTATTAGTTGACTAGTTGGACATTCTGGTTTTAGTGGATTTTTCAATTGCTTAATTACTTTTTCAAGCTTTTGTCGGGCTGAATGACTTTTTTTCTAAGAAATGCAAGATTTAAAGTGGTTGAATTTAAAATGGTTTGTGGAAAAAAAGTTGTACACATCTGTCAATAAAAGCAAATAATTGATGAGTCAAACAAATGATATGTGTTTAAGTAAACTAAGAATTTATCATGTTGCGGAGAGCCATAATAACCCATCAACACAAATTTGCATCATAGGCTTTAAAATCTGTACACTTTATCATAAACAACTCACCAACCTGGCCTCTATAAAGTGGAAAAATGAAGGAAACCTCAGGAAGAGCAACTTAGGAGGGATCCCTTCCCTGGGATGCACAGAGGTGATAGATGCTGTCTGTACAGAATAGATGATAGTGATGGCAAACAAACAACCTGAGCCACACAACCTCCTCTCACCATGTAACCAGGAAAGAGGAATGGCTAAACAAATAAAAAGTCCAACTAATATCAGCCTGTCCATATCATTGGCCAATCCTAATTAGTTTTAGCACGTATTTCTGCTGGTAAGTAACAAGAAATGTCAATTTGTTAAAGAAAAGTTTGAGCACAATCTGAAAGTGTCTCCTTTATATAGTTTGTCTAGTTTTTCAGCCGTAAAATGTCCCGCTCAGTAAACTACATATCTTGGCCACGCTAATTTTAGGGATCCTTATTAAAAAGTAAATGTTGTGCATTTCTGTGAAAAGACACATTTAAACACTTAATATTAATATTGGTAACTCATTCATGCATTCTTTAGTTTTATTTCAAAATGTAAAGCAGTTCATCTGCCTGGCCTCTGTCCTGTGCTGCTCTAACCACTGAAATGTCCCTTCTGGAGATCAATGAAGTGTAAATCTATCTAATCTTATCTTTAAGTTGTTTTGCATTGCTTGATTGTGGAGTTTCTGCTTAAAGACAACAGTCTCACCACCTTTATGATTTTCTTTTACATCCCCACCGCAGACACTCATCTAATCTCGTCTCTTTTCACCCCCCAGGGAGTGTTATCTGTGATGCCTGCAGTCTGGCTGCTGAAGGGGAAGCTGACATCCAGGAGAGCTTCTGCCTCAGTCCGTATGGTGAGAGCAGACTAATATAGACAATGTTACCTCCAAAATACATCCCTTTATTCCTTTAACAATGCAGCAGAACACAGTAAAACCCTGTATTATAACGAAACCGGTCACAGAGACAGAAAGGTTGTTTTACAATGTGTCTGAAATGGCACCTGTTCAATGGTTTTTCTCTCTGTCTCCGCTTCAGCGTTTAAGATGCGTCTGGGCAGTGTGTCGATGGTGGGAGGGGACCGTCAGCTGGTGCCTACGGCCCGCAGCCGCATCCTGAGGTGGGCAGGGGGAGGTGCGGAGAGGGCAGAAGGGATCGGAGGCGCGATGGCCCACAGTGCTTTGTGGCTGCAAGAAGGAGGCACTTGTACTTGTCCTGGCTTAGACTCGGCAAAGACAAATGAAGACAAGGGGTTAGAGGAGGGGAAGACGGATAAAAGACAGTCTAAAGAAGGAGGAAAGGAGGGGAGAGGAGCTCAGAGTGGATGGTACCTGGCTTTGGCCAAGGCTGAAGAGGGACGACTGGTGCTGACTCGCCTGGTGAGGTGGAGCAGAGGGGACAAAGAGCTGAAGAAGTTCATCAGAGCGCTCCTGAAGCAGTCCTGTCCAGAGCTTTAGACAGGAAGTTATTAATCATTGCAGTCCTGCCCCCAAAAACACAGCTCTGTGGTTGTAAATGTGCAACATCATGAAAGAGATGGTTTAGATTTTAGAAGTGGGATTGTATGAGATACTTAGCTGTGTACGGCTGTGGACTACGGCACTAGCAAAAAGTATTATTTTAGCTGTCTTAATGAACCTGTTATTTACATCTGTGCCCTCTTCAAAGCCACCAGACTCCTTTGACAAAAACATGAATTTTACCTTGCAGAACACAGGAGAGCTGCTGTCTCAGTTGTTCTGTCTTTTGACCAAGGCAGCAGTAGACCAGAAACTCCTGTGTCCTGAGAGGTAAAATGAATGTTTGTCAATGGAGTTTAGTGGTTTGGAAGAGAGTATGGGCTACAGTTCCTCTCATGTACATTTAAAAAGTGGGCTGTTTAAAGTGTAGCCTACCTTTAAACGTCTGTGTCAGTAATACTCAGCACTGAGTCTCCAAACTCGGGTCTACTGACCCCTGAAATCTACTGTAGGTTTTACACTCAGTACCTCATACAGCCCCACTTAAAACATCACAACCATCCTTTTAACTAATCAACTGCTACCAAAACAGTTTACAAATAACGTTGAATAAATCACTCTTATACTGATGGTTAAAAACAATGTCAGTTACCCAGATTAGTTTACGGATATCTGTGAATCTGCATACCGGCCACTTCCTTGATGAATTGTTCTGATCAACTCTGAAAAGGTGTTAAATCCCAAACACGCAATAACCAATCAAGTCTCCTGTACTAAGTACATATTCAGTCGAGTAAAGCAGTGCATCAAAATGACTTGTTGTCACATGCTTCATATGATGATATCTGTACTTTTGGTCACCATTTAAGTAAAATAGAGCTTTTTTTGTGAATGATTATTATACAGAGAGCTGGTGTTTGTGTATGTTATTGTAATACCAATCTGCCTGTTGGTCTGGAAATCTCATGCAGGCAGTAATAGGAAGGCACTGTTATAGAAGTTTCAACTACACATGGCCTGCAAAGGTTGTCAACTGGGGCAATAATTGTATATTCTTTTGTATTTTTGTGTACATTTGTATATATAGGAGAGAGCCTTTAATCAAAGTCCAATTGTGTGGTGATGACTGGAGTGGTTTTAGGCTGATCTCATCACGTTTTCTAATTACACATATTATAGTTGAAGCAGTTTATTCCTATAATGATTAGAAAGATTTTCTCTTTCACTACCTATCCTAAAACAATGTTGTTTTATACACACTAAGCAGCCACCATAAAAAGAATGTGCCTGCTAGTTTTTTATTGCCTCATATTTTACTATTTTGTTTTACAGCAGCTGGAGTCTCAGTAGATTTATGAGTGAAGTCATGTTAGGAAGTTGCATCAACAGAGAAGCACTGAAAAGAAAAATGTGATGTGAACAATAAATCATTTAGATCTTTGTTCTGTCTCGATTATTGCATTTCATTAATTAGTTGTTGTAGGTTTTTACATATTTGGTTGATTTTTTTTTGTTTTAAGACAAACTTGAATTTATAAAAATGGGTCATATCATGTTGAAATACATTAAAAGATAATTTCTTTTGTTGTGTTTGTGTTTTTCTTGACCTTTCCATCATGACTCAGTAAAGAAGGAAATTTGATTCCACACAGACACACACCTGTCGCTGTTAACTTGATATATCGAATGTCTCACACTGCCTCTCTTTGTCACACTGTCTTTGCTCCTATCCTATCTGTCCTGTTCTTTATATCTGGACAGGAAGCTATCCGTGTGTCTAACTGAGAATGATAAAAAGAGATGTTTTACCGCTTTAGTTATGTTACTGTCAGCCGATTGTTAATTGGAAATAATTACAGGACAGATACTGTCATGCACGTGATGCATCAATTATTCACACCCCCAGGTCTTTTACCATCTCTTACACACACACACCTCCGTCTTTCTGTGCCACTTTCATCTTTATCATCGGTGCCGCTGCTCTGCTGTGGCCAAACTGTTTAGGAAAAAAGGTGAGTACCAGTATGTTTATTTTTTCTATGCAACAGCAAGTTATTTTGATTCAAATACTTTGTTGAACTATCTGTCTTGTGTGGTTCACAAAGCCTGCAGAGTCTGCTGCAGTTACCTGAGACTTTAGAAACATCTAGAGAGGCACAACACTTTCTTTCACATCCACCACAGGACTAAAGCATGATGGATTGTTCCTGTTTACACCTCATCTTGCATAATACAAAAAAATACAAGTGTTTTCTCAAAATTAGTTTATGTTATGTCATTTCCAGAAAAGTTTATTTAATTAACAAAATTGTCCTTATAGTTTCAGTCTCATAGTCTCAATGTACCTTACAGTGATGTACACATTTTATCCTTTCTTCACATTAATTAGAGATCCTTTGTTAGTTGCGAGTGGTCTTTCAGTAGTTTTATCGTGATTAATTTATGGCTTTGATCATTTAACACACAGGGCATATAGTTGCAACAGACTAACTGCAGAGGCTTTTTATCACAGAGAGCTGAGGCATGACAATTGCAATTACTACATTCATGCAAATGTTAATTTAAAGGAGCATCTCATTTAAAGAAAATATAAATATGTCTTATGAGTTTGCATAAACACCTGCAAGTATAAGTGTCTAATGAATGTACTTCTGTGTGTCTTTTTCTTTAAACAAGCTACGATGGTGTCTGCTGCTATCGCTCTGGCCTTCATTCCCCTCCTGCTGACAATTATCATCAGGTGTCGTCACTACTTTGTGCTGTTCTACCGAGCGGTGCTGGTCAGGATATGGAGAGACTGTGTTACTGGTCTGAGCCGAGAGGAGCGCGCCTACCAGTATGTTCTCACTCATGCTACCCCTGGAGACCCTGACAGCATCCTGGACGCCTTCGATGACTGGTGCAGCAAGGTGGAGTTCATCAGCAACATCGGGCCTAAAAAAGGTGATGAGAGAACTGACCTGGCACAAAAATGTATGTGTTAATAAGGATGATTTTACATGATGTTTTTGGTGCGCAGGTAAGATCCTGGACCGGCTGCTGATGGAGCAGAGTCCTCTCACAGTGTTGGAGCTCGGTGCCCACTGCGGGTACAGCACTGTGCGGATTGCCAGGTCTCTGCCCCTGGGTGCCAGGCTCTACAGCCTCGAAATGGACCAGAGAAATGCTGCTATCGCTGAGAAAATCATCCGTCTGGCAGGGTTTGATGATGACACGGTGAGGGAGCAGAAACATGTACACTGCGTGTCCACTGGACTGATAAAAGCTTCACAGACCTGCCTACAGGCCATCACCATTATCAAGTTTCTTTTTCATATGTCTGGGGCAATTTTAGTCCCATGTGTTGAATCTGATTCATACCTTTGAAACACTCTTGCTGTGTGTTCTCCAGGTGGAGCTCATTGTGAATCCATCTGATGAGGTCATCCCTCGGCTGAGGTCAGATTATGGCTTAGAAAGGCTGGACTTTGTCTTTATGGACCACTGGAAGAAATGCTACCTCCCTGATCTGCAGGTGACTAGAATAAATGATAGAAAGTACATTTACATGAAGAAGAATATTTACTCTAAGTGTGCAGAAGCCTGTCCCTTCAAACATTTTTAGTAATACACACAAGCCAGAAATTGTGCTAAAAATAAATAAATCATAGTAGTGAGCTCCCTTGTTGTTACTTGATAAACTCAGCATCATGATACTACCTCTGTGTGTGTTGCAGATGCTGGAGGGTTCTGGTCTGCTTGGAAAAGGCTCTATGATCGTGGCGGACAACGTGTTGTTCCCCGGGGCGCCAAAGTTTCTCAGACATATCCGCAAGAGCGGCCTGTATGAGTGGAGGGTCCACCGGGCCACACTGGAGTACAGCAAAGGCATCCGGGACGGGATGGCTGAGCTGGTGTACCAGGGAATTAAATAGATCTCGCTGACTCGGCCGTCAGACATACATACTTATTATTATGGCAAACCCTGTTAAATAAATTGTTATAAGAACTGTATATCATTCCCTAAAAAGTTACGTTCACCTAAAAAAGGTCTCAGTATATAATTTTTCAGAGATGCATCATATCTCTGGATGCTCTGCATGAAAATCTTCCAAAATATCTCAATGTCAGTGCCCTCTTCTGTAAAAAACTACAACTTTCAGGGAAATAAATTCTCAGGTACAAATTTAGGAACCCAAACACCAATCTCTAAATAAAAAGAATATCTACTTATTTATTCCCATTCCCATTATCAGTGCTGGGCTTATCTCAACAAAGACCTCTTCATTCCATGTTAAATCTTGTGTTACTTTATTCATATAAAATTAAATTGTGGACAACAGAAAAACATGGTTTCATCAAAATTATTTAATTTAATAGAAAAAGTTAAGGCTTCTGTTCATTTCAATACAAATAAAGCCTTGTTAAGCAACCATGTAAGGTAAACATAAGAGTATTTGTCATGTTTCCATATTTCACTTCAAAAGTAACGGCTGCTTTTACTTTTGACATAGTTAAAACATTTATGTCAATAAGAACTAATGCAGCATTTGAACATAAAACTATTGTACAAGCTTTTATGAAGACTCCACTGGGAACATGGTATATGTGACTAAACATTAGCAGCATACACAACACTATGAAACAAAACCGTAGTCTCTGGTGAAGTATCTGTTCAGTCTCCTTCATAGGTAACAAATTATTTAGCTGACTGAACTGTTGCTTGTGCTCAGTCAGCTGTTTGGAGGCTCTCTGAGAAGTAGCACATGACCGGAGATATGACAAGGTCAAAGTTTAAAGGAGAGATCACTGGGCTGACGTCAACTGCTGCCACTGCATTGGTTTGAATCATGTTGGTGTGTGTGTGTGTGTGTTTGTGTGTGTGTGTGTGTGCCAGGTAACAAAACTGACAACGATGTCCAACGATGTGCTGGGCCTCCAAAGGTCAACTGCAGCTTGAAAAGATAAATGTTGTTCTCCCAACCTTTCTCGGAAGGACATCATGTTACAAGCTCTGATTCAACTACATTCCATTCCTGTTTACACAAATAATAGAAAAAACAAATCTGTGTGACAGACTGAAGGGCAGTAGTCGCGTCTCAAGTGGGGGAGTAGAAATCCAGTGCCAGACATTTGATGGAGACTAAAATTGTCTTTTGTCTTAAATCATCCATTGGTCTTGGTCTTGGTCGGGTCCCTCCATGTCCACCTGACAGAAAGCAACAGAGCCAGATTAAAGACTATTATTTCTCAGTTTGGGGAGAAGAGAGGAAGCTAAGAAGGAAACAAGACTTATTGTATAAAAGAGTACATTATATATATATATATGTATATATATATATAGCAATCATAACTTAATTAAAAGGATGTACTTTTAAAGGTTTCACCTACAAAACAATCATGTGTATCACTCCCCCTGTGTGACCTTGAACTCATGAAAAAATCTTATATTTTCTTTATTTTGATATAGTTTTGCTGTTGTGAACACGACTCATTTCTCTTCAATTCAAGTCTTTAATCCCAGGGGAGGCATGCTAAATGAGAAGGTTTTCTTCTAGATCTAAAGGTATCACAGGGGAGAAAGTGATCAATACGTGATCATTTTGGGGGTTTAGGTATTACTTTAGTTCAGGTTATTTAAACTGCTGTTAGAAAATGAAATTATCTGCTTCTTAATGGAGTCATGCCATGTGAATGTTACACTGTAGTGGTCATTTACTCTACTAACTGCAGGGCTGGATAAAGACTTTCTAGAAATCTTAATTAAAGCACCTCATTGATCTCTCCATCATCAGGTGACTCATTATAGTCGTTCATCTCATCCATGTCCTGCATGTCTTCTTCGTCTTCCGAGTCTTCCTCGCTGTCCTCCTCATCCTCGTCATCCTCCTCTTCCTCGTCCTCATATCCCGCCTGGACCGCAGTAAAGCCAGATTACATAAAAGGAGGAAACTATTTTATTAGTTAGTGTTTCATACTGTGGCATAATGAAACACAAGGAGAAGCACTTTGAGTTAAAATGCATCCTTTGATATCTTAAAAGGCAATACATCACCTCAAAGATAGGTTTTCCAATGGGCATCAGGTTATTGTCTTTCTCAGCAATGCTCTGCAGCTGAAATGGGGACAAAGGGCACTTTTTTAACGAGATCGTATATAATTTATTGGTTTTTCAACAGTTAAAAGTTAAGAATACTTTACATGCAATAAACAAGGCAATATACTTCGCACAAGCCACCCACCCACAAACCTTTTCTCTCCCTCTGGATCTTAAACAAAAAGGGCATTGACAACAATACAAAAACATATAACAGTGGATTTAATAATAAAAGTAATAAGAATAGTGAAAAAAACTATAATAATAAAAAAGAGCTGCAACCCCATTAGTACAATATAAGCATAGCAAGAGATGATAATTGTTTATACAGTAAATAATACAGTATAAATAAGATTGGCGTGGGGACATTTCAAAGAAATCAGGATGCTAAAAGTAAATAAATAAATTACAAGAGTGCAGGTAGAAAGAGAAAAACAGCAGAAAATAAGAAATAAATGAAGGACACTGTAAGTTTATCATGAGGCAGACTTTTTAAGGGTAAGAGCATTTTTTTTAAAAGTGAGGATGAGGAGTGAGAGAGACAGAGACAGCAGGGGTGTTTGGTGTTTACCCAGGTTTGGTGCTGTTGCTCCTGCTGGTGCAGCTCGGTCTCGTCCACACAGGGTCGATCAAGGTTGAACCACAGGGACTCCGTTATCCGGGGGAAGAGAGAGGGGAACAGCGTGGACATGTCTGTCACACGGGGACAACAATAAACACAGTGTCAGTCAGAGAGCCTGTGTGTAGCCTGGTTTGAGGGATATGCTCCGCTTCTACACCAAATGTGTAATAACTCGTATCTGAGAAAGAAATTGAGCCACAAAGTATACGTTGGACACAAACGCTAAGGACACAGGAGCGGCGGAGGGACACAGTACGTTAACGTACAACATCGTAACGTACAACATAACATCTTCCTGTTTTATGACATACAAACTCTAAAATGTAGAGTTACCATCGCAAAACTTCTAGGTGAAAAAATTAAACTGTAATATATGCTATTTAACCCGTATTTATTTGTAGTGTAGGTACCTGCCAATCTCTTGCTCCAGCTTTCAAAATTTTCAAAACAAATTTAAACGGAAGTAGCTGGTGTTCACCCACCAATATTTCCGGTCACACAGTATCCCTTCACAAAGGTTCCGCTTTGGTGGTAGTAAAAGCGTTAAGAAACCCCCCCCAGAAAAAAGAGGGGGGCTACATTAAGGTACACCTAATTTAAGTACTCTTGGAATACTCGTGATATATGTTCTAAAAATGTGCAATTATTTTTTATGTAATTTAATACTTAGTGAACACACTTGTTATGTTAATGGTGTATCATTAGTGCTACTGAAGATAAGATAAGATATTCCTTTATTGAACCCCATGGGGAAAATTCGGGTGTTGCAGCAGTACAGAGTAAAGATAAAGATAAAGATAATACACACAGCACAGGTAAGCACACACACACACACGTTTGTTCAAATTATACTTGACTCACTTTGAAATGCGTGTAATGTGTAACATTTTTAGTTGAATAAGGAGAGTAACACAGATGCAGCAGAAACTTATCTTTATTTGCCCGTTTTTACTCTTCTTATTGCCTTGCAAGGTCACACTGCCATTTCCCACAAATTGTTGTGTGGGAATGTATGCGTGTGTGTGTGTGTGTGTGTGTGTGTGAGAGAGAGAGAGAGAGAGAGAGAGAGAGAGAGGGTGCAGGGTAGACCTTGAGATAACTTAACCCTCCTCACAGTCATAAAACTCTGATAATTGCAAACACACACACACACACACACTCTCACACACACACAGGGCAGACTTTGGACACTGAAGACATATACACACACGCATGCACAGTTTTGTCTTATTTTGTCTTGAGGAGTGTGTAAGAGGTGACTGGAAACATTGACTTGTAGGATAATCCATTCAGGAAGGATCATCACAGAATATAACAAGGTAAGGTGAATCTGTTCATCACTGCTTGAGGTCTTAAAATGAGACATTACATAGGAGCTGTTAGTAGTTACAAATAGAAATACATATAATTAGGTTGTAGGGTAAGTTTCTTTCTCTTTTTTAAGAGAACGGAATAGTTCATCAACTGTTTCTGTTAAATTCACAGCACCCTTGTAGAGATACCAAATGTTTCACATGGTAATTAAAAATAAACATATCAAATATTATATGATTTGTTGTGTTGTAATGTTAGAAAGAGTTTCTGAGTAATGATTATGCACTATGTCATAACCTGAATAAGAGATATTCAACTTGTTACCCTCAGCATAAATCAAAGGTTTGGTTTGAAATGGTTTTACATCGTTCTACGTCTGTGCTTCAAACGGAAAATACATTTTAAAAACTTGCAAGGTTCTTAAATAGACCCAACTTTTCTTCATACAGGCACATCAAATGTGTTTATTTCTTATATCCTATTCATCAACTACCTGCAGGTGTTTGACTTGGCTGTTAGCAACTATCTAACAACTTTTCTGAAGAAATATATGGACCTACTGAAACACATTAGGTTATAATAATGAATTATATTTTTTCTTTTGACAAAGACAGTATTTTGAGCACCCTTGTTGTGATTACAGGACAACTACACACACAACACCCAAAATAGGAGCAGGAATCATAATCCTTTCACTGGAACATTTTAAAACCTCTGTTTTTCATGAATTTCACAATTTATTTAAATAAAGAAATCAAAATTATGAATATTGTCTACTGTGTTTCATATGTTTTCAGGTAAATTAAACCCTCCCCGAGTGAGTAATGATTAATAAGTCATATTGACTACTTATTACAAATGTAATTTTTGTAAATTTTTATGACTAATTAGTTGTGTAATGTAGTGACACATTTTCTGTATGCTTTAACTTTTAATATTTCACAGTTGCTGATTTTAAGTAGTCTTTAATCAAAATATGGAATGAGATATACCCCCAAAAGATGAGTGCAAATTTTTACCTCAGATTTATTGTAATAATTATATAGGTTGTTCTTTACAGTGCAGGACTTTTATCCATCCCCAAGTAATACACTTTCTACAGTTATCTGTTTGTAGATTTGATTTAAAAAAAAATTTAAAAAAAATCTATAAACAGATTTATAAATTAGACCGCAGAGTCTGGGATCCCCACATTGAATCCCCAGTGCTGTATTTTGGCTCTCATCCCGTTATTTTTTCCTCCTCATTGATGTGTTATTCTCCCTGCTGCAGAGCCATGTGGGTTGCCCTGACTTTTCTGCTAGCCCTCGCCAGTGGTGCTCTGTCTCTGGACAAGCTCAACATGTGTATGGACGCCAAACACCACAAATCAGAACCTGGTCCGGAGGGTAAACTTTACCTTCAGGTGATGAACACAAATGTCCCCAGACATCAAAGATAAAACAATTAAAAGAGTGTAATGCTTGGAGATTCAAATGTTCTCAACCTCTCTATCCTATCTTCCTCTTTCCAGTGTACTCCCTGGCGTAGCAATGCATGCTGTATGGCCAACACCACAGAAGAAGCCCACAACGATAACTCCTACCTGTACAACTTCAACTGGAATCATTGTGGTATCATGAGCCCCCAGTGCAAGAAACATTTCGTCCAGGACACTTGCTTCTATGAGTGCTCTCCTCATCTGGGGCCCTGGATACAAAAAGTATGTATTGTGCTCTTGGTGGCTCTTGTATGTGTGTTATTAGACCACTAGATGGCAGCATAGGAGATTAAAAGGGCTTGGCAGGCTCCTTAAATGCACAGTATGTTGCAATTATTCTAATCCTAGTAATAAAAAGATAAACAGCTAATTACATCCTATAAAAAGAGACTTTGTTATGTGCCTCTGTTTAATTTGGGAACACCTTTTTTCTTTCTAACTCACCTGATGGATGATATTATACAACTGCAAGGGCAAGCAGTTTTATCAGAGAAAAATATCCAGTGTGCTCTGAAATTATGGATCATACACACTAATGTACTCACACTTGTGCAGGTGGATCAGAGCTGGCGTAAGGAGCGTATCTTGGATGTGCCTCTGTGTAAGGAGGACTGCCACAAATGGTGGGAAGACTGCAAGAATGATTACACCTGCAAGACCGACTGGCACAAGGGATGGGACTGGAGCACAGGTAAGCACACACACATACACACACACCAGTGGGTGATGTAGAGACTTGCTCACATTTTTCTATGCAACCACAGAAAACAAACTCACACCTTTGCATACAGATTAACACACTTGTTTTAGGACTAAGTACCATACAATAACTCACTCATGAGCACACACAGACATCTTCCATTACACTGTTTTTACTGGTTGTCGTTGTAACTACTGCATTAAAATCATACATTCCCAATCGTTCTCGCTGTCTTTCCGCCCTACAGGTGTTAACAAATGCCCCATAAGCAGCAAGTGCAGAAAGTGGACTGACGTTTACCCCACACCCAAGTCCATGTGTGAACAAATCTGGTCCAACTCCTACCTTTATACCACCTACTCCAACACGTCGGGCCGCTGCATGCAGCTCTGGTTCACCGGGGAAAACCCAAACAAGGAGGTAGCTTCGTACTACCTAAACAACGCACAGCAACGCCAAAGCTTTGCCCTGACAACGCTACTTCTCCTGGCTTTTTCATCTTTCTCTGTAATGATGTAGTAAAATAATACCCTTGACCTATCCTGTGTCGCAAAAGTACCAATAAACCTACTAATAAATGCTCCCAAATCTTATTGCTTTATTGTCTCCTTTTTAATCATTTGTCGTTAATCAATGTATTTATTAAAAGTTATTTCAATCCCTTTCCTGACAATACATAATGACATGGTCTGTACCAATGGATTTCTGATGTCTTCTATTTTCATATGATACCAATATGTCTGTAGTCTTACACCTGGGCCTGCTACAGTCTCTGAAAGACAGTCTAGTTTGGGATTTTGGCTCCTTTCATCACCTGTAAAGTAGTGTTATGACGGGTCATTAACTGCGTAAAACTGCTGTTTAAGTGTGCCCTGCGCTTTTGATTAAAGGTTTTTGTATGCAGATTAGGGTGTGCCATAGCCTCTCCTCGATTGGTGGAGACATTCAACGCGCTGCTGTGATTGGCTGCAGCCGGAGCCACCTGCTATAAAAGCAGCCAAGATGGCGGCCGCTGGTGGCGGCAGGTCGCGGGCATTCTCCTCGTCCTCCTCGTCATCCAACATCACTCTTTTTATATTAATTGATCTAGGTGATTTGTTTGAATAGGTTCCGTTTAAAAAGTAAGGGTGGACTGTCAGTTTTGTTATTCCCTTTTTCTCCCGTTTTACTTAGATAGGGAGGTAAGTTTTATTATGTTTCAGATAGAAACGTCTTGTTTGTTATTTTGGCCTTTGTCCACCCTGAAGCCTAATTTACTTGTACTATCTCGAGTTGATTTTGTTGTAATAAATATTTTCCTTGACCTTGGAGCCAAGAATTTTATGTGACTACTTGGGAGATGGGTAGATGGGGCTTATTTATGTTGTGTCCTCAGCCCCCTAGACTGGGGCATAACAGTAGCCTAAATCAAGGCAGCACAGCAGTTTAAAAGAATAAAAAGTATTGTGGAAGATGAAATTTGTGTGAATGAATAAAGTTACCCAAATTAAATTGTTCATCTGTACCGGCCATGACAGGACAAGCCCCATAGTGTGTTACTGCAAAGCCCTGGGATGATATTTCTGTGAGTGCAAAGTATGGAGCAGTTTAATAACCCCTTCATAACCTCAACTAGCAGTGAGGAAACACTAAAACTGACCCAGGATCTGCACTGAGGGAAATGTTTCTCTACACTGGGCCCCAGTGATCACACCGTCACATGACCAGTCTGGGCCAGCTAGTGGTTAGTGGGCTCCACTGCTTGGTAATTATGGAGTTCCAGTCCCT